>CM028362.1:1139822-1243729 GCA_016624345.1 Platycodon grandiflorus | reverse complement strand
CCTCCCCCCAATTCCAATTATATAGAGAGTCGGTCACAAATTAAGCAGTGAAGCACATACGTACATTCCTGGCTTTTCCCATGTCGGTCGTTTCAATTTTGGTATACCACCCATTTATTCACCTTTTGTAAGACTAATTTCAATGAGACTGACTGAATCAACAAAATTCTTTGCACAAGAGTTAAAAGAGTACATAAACTCGATCGATGGATACAAAAGGAAGGGTAGCTAGCTCAAGTAAAAGCATTACTGCTCAACTGGCATGAAAGATCATCGAGGCAATCAGGTTCTGTTTTTGGTGGCAAAACTGAATATTTAGGCCTCATTCTCTCTCTCAAAATCTTCATCCCCACATACCTGCCGAGCATCAAAATAGTAGCTTGCGGATTGGTCCCCGGCGAAACAGTGAATATAGAGCCATCAACGACTCTAAGAGCATCAACACCCATGACCCTAAAATTGTGATCGACCACCTTCCCCACAACGCATCCCCGTGGTAATGCCATATGGTATTCACAGTCCGGCGACAATAGTCCCCATCACCTCATCATTTGACAGGTCAAAGGGCAACTTTTGACCCACATATCTGAAATCCCTACCACCAGACCAATCATCAAACTTGAAAACATTCATGGAACGGCTGCTCAGCAATCTTGCAATCTGGCGCAAACCACTCACGCACCTCTGCAAATCCCTTGGGTTGCTAAAGTAGTTGAAACGCACTGTAGGGTTAGCCCTCACCTCTTTCGACGCCAATCTGAGTGACCCGACCGAGAGTGGCCCAATTACTTTAGACATGAGGGTGGCCACTGTAAGATTTAAGGGAGCAGAGGAAGTACGGATGAAAACTGATTGTGCAGGTGAAGGGAATGAAATTACATTAGCTGCAGCCTCGATATAGACACCCGAGTCAGTAACACCCACAACCTGAATGAGAGAATGCTCCATCGGCATTGGTGGCACAATCGAGATTCCGTTTCTTGGGTTGTCGTAAACGAATTGGCCCACATGTGGGGAGTGATGTTCAGCCTGAATTCCCCATGAATAAAGGTAACGGCGGGGGCCAATGCCGCTCAACAGTAGAAGCTGTGGACTGCCAAGTGCGCCGGCCGAGAGAATGACCTCGCCCTTGTCGCGGAGCTTTGCATGGTGTTTACGACCCATTTGGTCACGGTATACGACCCCAACGGCAGATCGCCTAGAACGAGAAGAAGAAGAATACGAATCCGTAGACCTGGATAAGACGATCTTTTCCACGCTGGCGTACACGGCAACTCGGATGTTGGATGATTTGGCATAGCTGAGAAGATCGGCGGCGCTGTGTCGGCGGCCGGAGTAGTCAAATGTGGTCCCACCTATCTTTGTACCAATCACGTGATCGTAAGTGAAGTCATTGTAGGGTTCGACGCCGGATTCTAATAATCCATCCCTGACGACGGATTGCCAGTTCTTGAGCTCCGGCTTGAATACAAGTGCCCTCTCAACCCATTCATATGATTGATTCACTAGACGGAGATCCCAATTTATACCAGATCGGATGTAGAATTGTGTGTCGGCTCGGCTGTAGAAGCCAGCATTAATGGCGCTGCTGCCGCCAAGAACGCGACCTCGTGCGTTGGGGACCCCATCGACGGACGTAAATATTTGGGCGGGAGAGTTTAGGCGGTCAGCCTCGGTGAGAGCGGAGAGAAAGCCATCATCGGTCAACGAATTAGGGTTTTCTTCGGGGAGACCGCCTCTTTCAAGAACAATAACCCTGTGGTGTTCCGATAATGTTGCGGCCAGAGGGCAACCGGCCGTACCACCGCCAACAATTATGTAATCGAAGTATTCTTCCGATGAAAACTCTGTAGCGTTGAAGACGAAATGCAAATGGGCCGGACCTGTAATAAAACAGTAGAAAACAAAAGGATTTAGCAAAGTTAAGTTGAAGTTGCATTAAATAAAATAGAAGAAGAAAATATAGGGTGTTGAGAATGGGTGGAAATGAGAGATTACTTTGATGAAATTGGGATCTTGATATAGAAATTAGAGTGAAGAACGTCAAGAAGAGGATGGATGGATGTGAATCGGAGGTCAGTCTCTTCATTTTTTTTAATTCTTGATGGGGAAAGTAATCTAAATTTGGGGTTTCTTGGAAGGAGACAGAGAGATATGATTGTGAAATTTGACGAATTGCGCCTTGCAACGCGTGTCTCTCTGTGAGAGAGAGAGAGAGAAAGAGAGACGGGGAAGTGGGTGAAGAATGAATAATTTTGCCTGAGGAAAGGGAAGAGGGCAGAGGACAAGGGGCCGTATTCGTTTTGGCGGGAAATTCAGTTATTCGTGTACAGTAACTGTTTCTGTACCAAATTGACTTTTTGACTTGGTGTCTCATTTTTATTTTATTTTGAGTAATGTTACGGGTATATAAAGAGTACCAAATTTTTTACACCAAATAATGTGGTAGTTGATATGATACAAAAAATAAAATTAAAAATTAAAATTAATGCATTACATCAACTGTCACATCATTTAGTAAAAAATTTGACTCTTTAAATACTCATAGATACTCTTTTATTTTAGGAGGCTTGGCATCTTAGTCGGTTGTTCATTGCTTGATTTTTGGTTTTTCTTAAATATTTAATTAAAACTTTGTTGTTTTCTTTTATTAATAATTACTCCTCCGTACCTTAATTATTGTCTTGTTTGGCCCCTACATTAAGAAAAAATAATTAACTTGATTATTAATATTGGTATAATATATAATTTTTTTTAATGCCTATGTGTATGTCACCCATAATTAAAGTAAGGAAATATGTAAGAGTAAAATGATAAAAGTGATGTCCTGAAAAGAAAAATTTTCAAACAAGACAATTATTTTAGAACGGACAAAAAGGAAATGAAGAGCCCGTTTGGTGTAGCGTTTTGAAACGCAGTGTTTTAAAAACGCACGTATCTAAAACGCAGATTATTTAAAACGCGGCTTTTTTCTTTATAAATGCGTTTGGGATATTATGTCAAACGCCGCTTTTATTCCCTAGCGTTTTAAAATCGCGTTTTGGAAAAAGCTAGGAATTCAGCGTTTTAAAACGCTAAGTTTTGAAAACGCGGCTTTCTACCACAAGCATTGAAACGCTAAGTTAAGGAATAAACTGCATTTTAACCCCGCATTTTAACCAAAACGCGAACAAACGGCTCAAGACAATAATTTAGAGGACGGAGGGAGTATAAAAAATGTTATGTTGGAATGTCTAAATAGCAAAAGACATATGGATCTCGACATCCCGCCATTTCTTGTCCCTGTACCCACATCAATTCCCTTCCTCCTACAATAAGCCGACGTTCATAGTTGGAAAGACGATTGCGATTCTTACCAACAGCCGCTTTACTACGCTTTCTTACTAGAGAATGACAGAAATAGGATTGGAAAACGAAGCTTTCTTCGATTGTTGGTAAAGGAGCCCTCAAGACTAGAAATCCTCTTTGACGGAGAGCATGAAAAGAAGCTGTCAGGGCTATTATGTCCCTGGATTGCTCCCCGGGATCCGTGGGATTTGACTTTTCTTGGATCTAACTAAAGTGAAAATAGCTATAATAATAGTCGAGATGCATCGATCACTATCTATCTTATTCTTTCATCCAACCACAAAGGTAGGGGGCCCGAACCCGTCGAGTTGCACCAGTCGTGAGCCTGTAAAAGGGCTCACTCTTTCTTTAAGTTCAATAGTAACCTTCTTCATTTGTGTTAGCTGAATAGTTGAGTTTGAAATTGCTTAGGTGATCTGTGAACCTTCCGTAAGCGCGGTCGCCTCTTAGAACGACTATTTGATAACATCAATTTCAAGCTATTGTCGAAAGCGTTCTGGAGCTTACTAGGTCTTTGGGAAGACAAGACGGCACTGATTGTCTCATTGAGCACCGAAACGGCGTTCTATGCGGTTGTGGTCGGAAAACCTCGAGTCTCGTTCCCGAGTATGTAATAGTTCACCATGGATAAAGCCTCCACTTCCAATACCCTTCCTTAGAAATCAATTCAGACGTCATATTCCTGACTTAATTCCAACGGCTTACTACCCTACCCGATCAAGTCATAACAAGGACACAATCGTTATTTCTGTTGGACACGGAGTGCTTAGTTCACGGCAAGGAAGAATCTTCGATAGAATGAACTTCGTCGGCGGGCATCGAGATGGAAAAAGCATTCGATCCCCTAGGATTACTAAAACGAGATATACCTAAATATATGCCCATTTAAGGCCCTTATAGGCCTGAAATGGATAAACATAAGCAACATATATTTAACAAGGGTTTTCCTATAGGCAACTTAGCCTCTCCGTTAATCTTGGGGCCTCGTGTGCATGCACGACCCACACACGTGTATGTATACGCGCACACATACACGTATACATACACGTGCATACACACACGCATACGTATACATACATACGCGTGCGCGCTGCTAATACTGAATCCCAGGGGCGAGGGCCTCCCCGCGCCGCCGATTCACCTCTGCGGGTAAGAGATGCCTCAAAACCTCTTTAAATCCTAAGAAGCTCATATTCAAACTATCGACAACTAATAAGATTGGTGAGAGGAATTCTAGTTCCTCTCTCCCTTGTTACCTAATTGTTGTGATTGTGAGATATATCTCCTCTTCACCTTCCGGTCGGACGTCTAGGTCCTCCCTCCATTTATGATCTTAGAATGACATAAGAAAAGAAGCGCTCGTCTCTTTGGAAATGAGAACTTTCACTAAAAGTAATCTATCAATTTGAGTGTGAATTCTCCGGGTCCTACAAGATGTAAAAAAAGAGATCTGACAGGTGGTGAGCAAGAGTGAAGGGAAGCCCTCGCCCCTTAGGGGGCGTATCACGCGTGTGCGTACACGTGTATGTGTATGTGTGTACGCGTACACGTGCATGAATTTAAAGGAGTGAGCCCTTTACGGGCTCACGACACTGCTGACGGTTCGGCCCCCGGATACTAAAAGGTAGGGGGTAACCGAACCTCCTAGAGTTGATTTACTCGATTAAGTAATTTCTAAGAACAACGTTACGCTAGGGAGTGAGCCACTCTATAGGCTCACGACTGTCATTGGAATGAGCCCTTTATGGGAGTGAGGAAGGATCACCAGAATTCCCCTCCCCGAGGTTAGAAAGTGATTCTATCGCATACAAATTACCAGTTATGAAAGCGATTACAAGAGCTTCAACCGAAAATGGCGTGAAAAAGCTTATACTCATCTGGTCTCAGTCAGTTATTCCATTTGCCAAAGGCAGACTCAGAGAGCCAGGGCCTGTTAGGGGATCAGCGCGTAGAAGGGCTTTTCATGGGTAGAGCAGCATCTTAGGAAGCAGCTAGGGCTCTCTTTTCTTTTATATATGGAAGGGAATATCCTGACACGGGGAAGCATCCACGTCTGTCTTTTATTAGCGTGTGAGTACGGGCTATGTTATAAGCCTTGACTTTTGGGTAAGGCTAAAGGGAATGCCGGTGGGTCCGAATAAGAAGGAAAAAGACCTTCCCTCTTCCGCCCCGGATACGGGTTAAATCCTAAGCGGAATCTTCCCTTTGAGACCCCTAACAGGTTGAACTCATTAGGACTAGGCTTTAGGAGGGTCAAAATGGCATCTTCTTTGGATCTCTCTCGTATGAGTTTATTCAACAGCTATAGAAAGAAGAGCGAAAACTCTATTATTAGATGGGTGGGCTAATATGCGTATGTGCCCGTGTATGAGTGTATGAACTCATTAACTCAAAGATTAACTCAGAGACCAAGTTGCCTATTGATAAACACGTGTTGAATTAGTTCATAAGGTGTTTATACATTTTAAGATTTTAAGGTGACTTAAATGGCCCAATTTTCAATTACTCAAAGTACTTTAATTCCTCAAATGCCCCTATTTAATTAGAACTCCTTCGGAAACTTAAGAAGGAACTCGGCCCGGGCCATATCAACTTCCAGGCTCCTAGTTCTGAGCTGACTGAGCTATTTTACCTCTTTTCTTTACTAAAAGTCTCCTTTTTCATCTATATGGTATCTCCTATGCTATGCCATAAGGCAAGGTGCTGCTCAGTGACTGGCTTTCTTCAAAGGAACATACGAAAGATTCGAATGGCGGATAAGCGCCCAAAGCACACGGTGTCACACAACATACGTATACATACAGCGGCCAATACCATGATTTCAATCTCCGCCATTGAGCAAATCCATTGGGCATGCAATTCAAGAAAAAAGGAACTCAAGCAGCCAACTCAACACCTTTTTTGCTATCCGGACGGTTATTGAAGACATTCTCGCTTTATGGGTCATCAGGAGCCTTATCTTATTCACAACAGTATATTAACTCAATACCTATCGTGTGCTTAAATCCCTGTCATCCCCTGGAATATCTCACTAAAGCAGAAGGCCTGTGCTCTTAGCTGTGAATTGAGTTCCATCTTTGCCATCAGTGGTTTTCAGGCCCGGACCGGATAAGAAGTGAGCTCAGGATAAGGAGTGGTGGCTTTCCTTTACCTTAAAGCCAGAGCAAAGAAGAAAAGCAAGAAAGAGAAGATGCGAACAAGAAAGTTGTTTAACGGGACAAGCCTGAAGTTGTAAGAGGTCTTCTAACTCGCAAGAATGTAAAAAAAGGAAGGTTTTATATCTCTCTATTGGTTGGAAAGAAGGACCTATGTATGCCACCTAGTTGCATATCCCAAATCACGACCTTCTTATTTAAACGAATATCGCCATTCTTAGATTGAAAAGGAAATAGCGGACAGAGATTAGTAAAGATCTGATGCCCTTCTGCGATTGGTTGCGGAGAGAAGGAGGCCTCTATCACTTTTACGTAGAAAACTTCTTCCTCAAAGTATATTCAAATTGTTCTCTTAGATATTACATTGTAATAATCATCTAGCCTTGGCACCTATAGTTACCTTCATGTCATCGTTTATGCTGCTATCTTTGGGCCGTCACATCTAGTATCGAATGTCAGACTCCATGCTTATGGTGCTCGCGGTGATACCTAAAATCTTCTCTTACTTAGCCACCTTTCGAGCTAAGAGCACCGTCTTCTTCATCTGCACCTTCAATCTGGCACGACCGCCTTCCAGTAGACAGTGGAGGGATGAATTCTTCTCAAGGCATTCTCATTGAATAGTCATGGCTTCTCGCTAGCCTGAAATCGATCCATTAGCGGAATGAAAGAATCACATAGATAGATATCTTTGATCTTGACTCTTCTTCTATAAATCTTGGATCCCATCATCCTAGCATGAAAAAAAGAAGTAGCCAACACAGCTAGTTCTTGGTCTCCAGCGAACGAATCCCAGGTTTGAGACTCGATGTATCCGATAGTAAGGAAGGCTTCTATTATTACAAGCCGGGTAGAGAGGGAAAGAAAAGGCATTCCTTAAAAAGTATGCTTCAACTTAAACTACCATCGTTCCCGTTGGATAAGCAAAGGTTCCCTTTTCTAAGATGGCTTCCTGATCAGAGCGAGGGAAAGCAAAGGCGCTACTGCCCAGTTCTTTTTGCATTCTTTCAGTTAATGCCCCTAGATCAGAGGTAAGATAATGGGATTGTAGCGAGCGTAGCCCTATTAATAAGCGTTAGTGAGCGCAACGTTTCACTCCCGTTTTTTTTAAGGGCTAGGTCCTCAGATCCGTAGATTATAGAGGTGTTTACTCTTACCATTAGTTTCCCGCTATTAGTTATTAGTTGGTATCCCAAGTAGGTATTTGGCGGTGAGGGCAAGCAGGCAACCCTCAGTTACTAGCTGTGGATAGGAATAGGATCCGGGTACAAAGATGATGGAGGTCCTTCTTCCACCTCTGGATCCAGACAAGGCGAAAGCCCATCTCTTTCTTCTTTTGCAGCGAACCAATACGAGGAGGCGCAGTCGCCATAGCTGCTGGTAGTGCATAAAGTGACTGGTTGGCCTATAAAGCACTTAGGTCAGCTAAGCCCACCATAGTCCAGCCAAAACTCCATAAATAATGTTGATGTTTATTGATAGTAGGTGGTCCCCTATGACACAAAAATATTCTCACATCTAATCGATGTGGAATAGGAATATTAGATAAAGATAGATATAAAAGAACAAAAATCAACGATAAGCAATAAATCTCTCTCTCTCTCTCTCTCTCTCTCTCTCTCTCTCTCTCTCTCTCTCTATAGAGAGAGAGATATTTATTGCTTGTCTCTTCAAAAATCAAATAAAAACACAAAAAACATGCTTCCTCCGTTCCAGACAAAAAGTCAATTTTTAATTTGTTTCGATCAATTTAGTTAAAGTTTGACCTATAATTAACTTAAATTTAGTTATTTTTAACTTTTTACAAAGTTATGAAAAATGTAATAGATGGTATTTTTAAGATAGTTTTTAATTAATAAAATTGTATTTCCTAAAACATAAGTAAAGTATGTAAAATTTTAATTTGATTTAATCTCATATTAATTTTTAAAAAAAGTAAACTCTTTGTCTGAAACGAACGGAATACGTATCAACAAATCAAAGATAGTCTCAATTCAATTTTGGTGCTAACAAAGTACGTGACAAAACAGTATGTCATTAGCCTGAGCATTGGCATTCAATCAATGAATCTACAAATTTCTAAAAACACATCAATGAGCATTGTTATGTAACACCAAAAGCACGAAAAATCCTACTGAATTCACACGAAAAATCCTACTGAGGGAGTACATGTACAATAACCTCCAGAGAACAAAATTCACACGAAAAATCAGATCATTATCCATGCTTCATTCTCTCTCTCAAGATGTTCAAGCCCACATACCGGCCAAGCATCAAAACAGTTGCCTGAGGATTAGTACCCGGAGAAATACTGAACGTAGAACCATCAACAACACGAAGAGCGTCTACCCCAATGACCCTAAAACTGCGATCCACCACCCTCCCCACGAGGCAACCGCCATGGTAATGCCATATCGTACTCACAGTTCTACGACAAAACTCACCCATCAGCTCATCATTGGACTGGTCAGCAGGCAATGCAGGACCTATATATCTGAAGTCTCGACCACCGAACCAGTTTCGGAACTTGAAATCATCCATGGCCCGGCTTCTCAGCACTTTCCCGATCCTTCGTGTGCCGTTCACGCACCTCGCTAAATCCTCAGGGTTGCTGAAGTAGTTAAATCGAACAATTGGGTTAGCGTGAACGTCGGTAGACCCCAATCTAAGTGACCCAACAGAGAGTGGGCCAATAATTTTCTCCATAACAGTTGCAACAGTGAGATATAAGGGAGAAGATGGCACAGGGCTGAAAACAGAGCGTCGAGGGGATGCAAATGGAATTACATTGGAGGCAGCTTCAATATAGGCCCCCGATTTAGTAATGCCCACAACCTGTATGAGGGAATGTTCAAGTGGGACTGGAGGCACAATGGAGATGCCGTTTCTTGGGTTGTCGTACAGGAATTGTCCAACGTACGGCGAGTGAAGTACTACCGGAATTCCCCAAGAAGAAAGATAAGGCCGCGGCCCGACGCCGCTTAATAGTAGAAGCTGCGGGCTTCCAAGGGCGCCGGCGGAGAGAATGACCTCGCCCTTCTCACGGAGCATTGCGTGGTGGTAACTCCCCGCTCCGTCACGATACACAACCCCAATCGCTGATTGCTCAAACCTAAACGGCACCGGAGATATGGCAAACAGAATCCTTTCAACGCTGGCATACACGGCAACTTTAATGTTGGATGATTTGGCATAGCTGAGAAGATCGGCGGCGCTGTGCCTCCGACCGGAGCTGTCAAACGTGGACCCTCCGATCTTGGTACCAACCACGTGATCGTAACTAAACCCATTGTAGGGTTCTACGCCGGCTTCGGTTAACCCATCACGGACTGCTGATTGCCAGTTCTTGAGATCCGGCCGGAATATAATCGCGCTTTCAACCCATTCGTACGAACGATTCACAACACGGAGATCCCAATTAATACCTGAGCGGCTATAGAAATCTTGATCGGCGCGGCTGTAAAAGCCAGCGTTAATGGCGCTGCTGCCACCAAGAACACGACCCCGGGCGTTGGGGACACCGTCTTCGGAGATAAAGACTTGGGCGGGAGAGTTGACGGCGTCGAACTGGGTAAGAGTGGAGAGAAAACCGTCCTGGGTCATCAAATCGGGGTGTTCGTGAGGGAGACCACCTCTTTCAAGAAGCAGAACCCGGTGGTTAACCGATAATGTGGTAGCCAGAGGACAACCTGCGGTGCCGCCGCCGACGACTATGTAATCGAAGTAATCTTCCGATGGCAAGTCTGTAGCGTTGGAGACGAAACCCAGATATGAAGGACCTGTTAATTCAACAAATTATAGGTTAGTGGAGAGGGTAATTCAAGAACAACAAAAAAAAGGAAGAAGACAATGAACTGTATGAAATTATAAGTCTGATTGATTACTTTGTTGAGATTGCGATTGTGCCAACGATATGAAACCGAAGATGGTCAAGAACACGATGCATGAAGAATAAAGGCAAGCCCATTTCGCCATTGTTGTACGGTTCGATGAGAAGAACTAGGGTGACAGAAAAAATGTTAGAGAGAGAGAGTGGTTTTTTGGAGAGGAGAGAGAGAGAGAGAGAGTATAATTTTTGTGGGAAAGTCTGTTGTGCGTGAAACAGTTACATAAACCCTCTTTAAACTGTTTTATTTATTTATGGGTTAATGACGCCACTAGTCCCTTGACTATGGACTTATATATTATTAGTCTTTTAACAAAAATTTGCATCGTTTTTGTCCCTAATACTTCAAATTGTCACATCGTCGGTCCTTATGATGGATGCCATTACTGAATTTTCATGTGTTTCCTACGTGCGTTTTACTAAGGACAAAAATGGAACTTTTTGGCCCATTTACCCATATATCATCACTTTCATGAATACGTACATTATCCAAGCCATCATTCGTTCGCCACCATCTCCAACTTCGGTTGGCATCCTCAGTGGCGGCAACGCAGTACCAGCGTGCTCTCGCCATCTCGCAGCCCTCGCCCCCAATAATATAAATAAATATATTATGAACACCTCTTTAAATTGTTATTGACATGGTTTATATATAGCTTCCGTTTGTGAGTTACCCTAAATTTTCTTTTTCTGGGTTCAATCTACTATCTTTGGATCAGCTTGCTCACATTACAACTATCTTACCTTTTTAATGTATTAACAAAATCTTAGAAAATACCGTAAGTATTTTCTATAAAACGAATCTCCTGACCTAATCTAGTATATATTGATGAGCTGGACTGTGAGAGTGTTGGGGGCTCCGTCTTACGAATTAGAATGCTTCAAACAATAAATCTACTCTAATGCATTTAATCAAAATCTTCCAAGTGCACGTTTGTGTGCTTTAAATTGGACTGATTGATCTTGGTACTTCTATTTCGTTTATGGGAAGTACTTTAAAAACATTTCCCTGTACTATGCCTTAATTGAAAATTTTGCCATTGACATACAGATTTTTATTTCCTCAGACCGCCCCTCCATCCATTTTTTTTCGTAAGTCGGTGTTATCTCACCATGTGTTTATAGAATGACAATGGGGCGGTTTGGGGATGGGTATGCCTAATACCATCCCCATTCTCTAATTCAATTTCATTCCTCATGATCACCCCATTACCCAATGGGAAATTAGTTTCTAACCTCATATTCATTCCCCACGGATAACGGTTAATCGAAAATGCCAATGGAGAATTGCTTAAGTATTGTCCAACTATTAAACATTTAACAGGTAAACAGAAAATATGTGTTGTTTAGGTTGACATCGTCTAACGATTAACGTTAATAATTTACTCAAGAAAGGAATTTTCAGAAAACACAATATTTAATCAAGTTCAAAGGACTTGATAAAGAGACGATACTTTTACATAGAACTTCATCATAATCAAACTCATGAAAACTAAAAGGTATAGATAATTAACTACTTAATTAGTTGTATATATCGCAAACACACCACGAGAGACAATATATTCATGAAATTATAAGTATAGAAATACCATCAACAATTCTTCTTAAAAATCAAAGAGTGTCTGGCCTCGCAATTTGGTGATTTGGTTTTGAGATTTTGGGTTTTTATTTGTATTGATTGTAGAAAAACTAAAAGAGGGATAAAGAGAAAACTGGTTAGACCAAAGAGAGAAAATAAAAAATCACAAACCAAGTTACTAAATTGCGCAAGAAAATAGATCCCAAAACAAAAGCAACTCCAAAATTTCAAGACGAACTTCAAACCTTCAAGTCAATCATCACTCTTCCAAACTCCAAAAGTCTTCATCTTCAAGAATGAGATGTTAGTGTTTACGTACTAATATATAAATTTAGGCTACATTGATAAATATAAGCGTGTATAGAGGTAGAGTTACACTTGACTAATTTACAGTTCAGAGAAATGAGTGGGTAATAGTAATAACATATCTGAACCATTTTCTACTTTATGAATTCGATTATACCCCATTACTTGCCCTATGTCTAGTTAAATCAGTTAATAACTTCTTAGTTCGATTCAGTACAATTCTAATATTCACAATTTGGTTCAATTGTCATTCCAAATTATCAAGAAGGTGAGTTCAGTGTATCAAAATTCCTTTCTATTTTGATCCCTCCGCTAAACTAATTTGAGCCCAGTGTTTCTTCCGAGGCCAACTATTTCAGATTCCACACTCGGGTTTGATTCAATAATGGGGGTAATCTTTGGGAATAAGATTCGAAGGGGCTAAAATTATCAGTTGAAGTGTAGGCTCACTCAAATTATTCAACATTAATCTAATTTAAGTGTAAATTTTTAAATAAAATACTAAAAATAAATCCAAAGAGAGACATTTTGAGCTTTTTTATAAGATTAGTTTTTAGTATTTCCTTTGCTTTTAAATTAATGTCTCATTTTGATTTTAAAAATAAAAAAATATTATGTATTACGTATATAATAATTTTAAAAAATAAAGATATACTTTTAATTTGAAAATAATTAATTTTACTTATTTAGGAACCCAGGGAGTGTTAGATTTTGAGAATGTAAATGCCAAAAATCAGATTATGCGAAAGTTATCTTTATTCTAGAAGCTGCTATAGTGCCATAACGCCATGCCGTATCGATCGTTCACATTTCACACACACAACGTAATTGCTGACCCGCCGAGGCCCGGAACATTCTTGCGCAGTAAGATATCATCAAAAGGGCTTCGTAATTTGTTTACATATCTGAAAACACGGTGGCGAATTTATGTAGCAATCAATTAGCGCACCGCAATTATCTCGGCTTCTGTGGTGTTTGGATTTGAAGTCCTCAGGCAGGTTC
Organism: Platycodon grandiflorus; assembly: GCA_016624345.1. Taxonomy (NCBI): domain Eukaryota; kingdom Viridiplantae; phylum Streptophyta; class Magnoliopsida; order Asterales; family Campanulaceae; genus Platycodon; species Platycodon grandiflorus. The sequence continues at coordinate 1,230,453 of CM028362.1, read as the reverse complement.
AATTCCACCGATCACCCCTGTTAAATTACGTGGTACGTTTCCTACATACACAATACGCTTTCAACCTTTGTTATTTGTATGCATCATCAGCACATACTTTACCAATGGAGATTCACACAGAGGCATTTCTGTTCGATAGAGAATGCTTGGTTCTCAGTGATATAAATATAAACCTACCCTTAGGGTTTCTCATTTGTGATTTTGAATTCCATCTAAAATCAGCTTTGCATATGATGACTCACCTTAATTACAGTGTTTTCATAGATTCAAAATTGGATTGCTACGAAGAAATCATGTAGAAAATTGCAAATACATGAACTGCAATCACTCTGATAGAACCTTATGGTTCTACTTTGTATGGTGAAATTCCCTGTAACTTTTACCTTTTATCTTATATATGCTGGCCGTTATAAAGTTTCGTGGAGTGTGATAGTTTACTACCGAGTATATAGGTTCAAGCTCTACAGTAGGCTGAAACAATGTAGTCCAAAGCTAACTATCTTCATTGCCAGCCACTTTTTCTTACTGTGGCTTATCTTGTTTCGTGCATATATTAGTTCTACCATGCCAAAGTACCTGTCGTTGAGCAGATTGTAATTATTATATATGAGGCTGATGTCAAATTAGCATTGACTTTCCATATGAAGTATTTCTTGTAATTATTATTAGGCTGGTTCGTATTAGAACATCATTTAATTGGCTTTTGGGTAATCACATAATAGCTTTATCAGTGAGCATTAAATTTTGGACCCGGATTACTCCTACATAGCTGATTGTGAACTTGATAAGATAAGGTCATGGAAACATTCTAAAGATTAGTAGGCAAACCATTGAAGAAAGGTCACAAGTTCCTTTAATTGTCGACAATTTCGGTTGTCGGGCCTTGAAATAGAGATAATACGAGTGTAACACCACACGAGGTGGATCTTCTACAAGTTTTCTTGCTATTTCCCAAAGGGATTTGGTGAGGCAAGTGATTTCAGTGCACAGGATGCAACTCTCCACTCTTGCCTTTCCTGTTCCCTTTTTAAGCTGAATTAGTAGACATCCTTGAAATGAGCTGTGATGCAGATTACAACAAATGTAGATGGGATAGCAAACTTGTTAAAAATGTGGATGAGCATGAAAATGTTAAGCTTTACCTGGAGGTTTACCTTCAGCTTTGAGTATCTCCTACCATATTAAGTGTATTAATATTTCTACAAGACCAAGATATGCGTGGAGCCCCAAAGAGAAAGATAGCCCTTAGCCCTGACATTGGGGCATGCAACACAAATTTACTCCGCTGCCTCCGCCAAATAAACAATTACTTAGTTACGAGTGCTTCTCACTGAAGAAACTTAATGTGCTCTTCTAGGAAGCAAATCTTATAGCGTCCATATTCTGGCTTGAAATGATCTATTCTGGGTATTACGCATATGAATCCCACTTATCTTTGATGTCGATTATTTGTGTAAAAGTTTGCACTGCATATGTTTGTTTGATACTAATATAAAGTTAGTTTATCCTTGTTGATTTAGTATTATCTACTTTTATCCTTGGAGCTGCACTAAGAAACCTGAATGGAGTTTGTAAAAGTTTAAAGCCTGAAATATAAGACCCATTAGTTAGTTGAGCAGATGCTGTAGATAATGTCTTAAGATAATGAATAGCTCTTATTTATTTCAAATGCTAACTTTCCAGAGGTCAGGTTACAATCTTTTGAGCTTGCCCTCCTGAAGCGAGTGAAGAAAATCTCTGGGAGATATTTTCCAATCCACATGGATCTCAATGATCTTAACAAGGTCTGGGAAGTCAAACCTCTTAAGAAGGTTCGAGAAGATGAGGCAAGAGAAATTCTTGAAAATGTAGCAAAACAGGTCCAACCAATTATGCGCAAACGTAAATGGAAAGTCAGGGTCCTTTCTGAATTTTGGTACGAGCTATTCTATCCATCCTCTCTCTCTCTCTCAAGCAAATTATTGTTCTTACTCTCACATTATGCTTGTTGGTTCTTTCTATTTCTACGTCATAATGCTCATAAAAAGCTTCAATTGCAGCCCTCCCAATCCTTCCCTTCTAGGGCTGAATGTCGGAGGAGGTGCAGAGGTTAAGCTCAGATTGCGGAGGCCAAATAATGAGTGGGATTTCTTCCCTTATGAGCAGATTCTTGATACCATGCTTCATGAGCTCTGCCACAACGAATTTGGCCCTCATAATGCTGATTTCTACAATCTTTTGGATGAAATTAGAAAGGTTATTGACTACTCTTACACTCAAATGCTGTTGGATGAATCATCTGTTAACTTTGAAATCGTCCATAGTTTTGGAGCCTTCGTGTAAAAGTAGGATATTAAGAAATTACCATGCATAGCAATTGTCTTTACCTATCTTAGAAAAGCATAGGTTCCTAACATATCCTTAGTAATAACATAGGTTCCTAACATGGCGTTTGTCTATATCTATTCTAGAATTCTATTTCCGTTTTCAGTGAAATAAGAAAGAAACTTTGATGAATGAGGATGAAACAGAGAACATTTTTTCCGAGAAATTTCAGATTCTAGTCTGCTTGTTTTCTTGTGAGGAAGTTTTTGAACAGTCCAGTTGTGTTCTTAACAGCTAAAATTTGTCCTTTTTGTCTGTCTTGAAGGTCGTGAACAATCACAAATTCAAGTTTATAATTGCTATCATGAAGCTGTTGATGTCATCTATTGGGGCTTAACTCAATTCTTTCAAATTAGTAGTTGAAACCTTTTACCTTCAAAATTAATGGCATCATAATGCTGTTGATGTCGTTCATCGGGGCTTAACTCAGTTCTTTCAATTTAGTGGCTGAAATAGTGAAGCTTTTGACATTCAGTAATTGAAATCCTCCTGCCAACGCTTTTGTACTAGGATTATAGCCCTCGGATGAAGATGCGAAGTTGGCAAATTAAGGTTGAACTTTAATGAGAAAAAAGATAAAACAATAGCAAAGCCTCATGGAAACTGATTTTAATTTCTGCATTAGTAATAAAATACTCCCGATCCAACCAAAGAAGTCCATGTTTGAAAAGTTTTATAAGTAAAGGATATATTAATGTAATTGGAATTGGTTATAATTACAAGAATATTTGAACGTACACAAGATGTTTATATCACATGAGCAGGGTAAATTTCAAAGGTTATGGAGATTGAAGGCATAATTTTTTAAAGTAGATTCGTTTAGTAAAACATCCCAAACTAGAATAGTGGACTCTTTACGTGGAATGGAGGAGTACTTAGCAGTTAACTCAACAATATTTTCTTGCAGAGTTTACATTTATGGCCAATTTCAACTTTATCTGCTCAATATCTACCGGAGGATTGTGTCTTATCTTGGACAGTGCATGGCCGCCTTTATTTTTATTTTTGGCATACCATGCGATGACCCACTTGAATCGATAGGTTTTAAGCATTGAGTTACTGTTAAGAAGGACATCTCCTGATTTGCCTGCTAGATTTTCATAAGCTGTAACAAGTTGTAGATTGTGCCTGCCGGTGATGTCATGCCGACTCCTGTGGATATGGAAGTGCCTTCATACCTTTATAGCTAATCATAAAAACTTCTCGTTAGATAGTTTGATATTAATTGGTGACAGCCATAATAGCACCCTGAGTCTCCTTTTCATTGTGTCCCGAAATTCATTTTTTGATATTCAAGATATCTGCTCTAGTCTGTGCTCTCTCTTATGACTTTGGGCTGTAGTGCATCTGTAATTTACCCAAGTCAGCCTCCCTACTCTTGCAGGAATGTGAGGAACTGATCACTAAAGGAATCACAGGTACTGGACAAGGATTTGATCTTCGTGGGAGACGACTGGGTGGGTTCTCACGTCAGCCTCCTCTTTCATCGCTGCGCCAGAATGCCCTGTCTGCTGCCCAAAATAGAGCTCAGCGCGGGGTTCTGTTGCCCACAGGGCCTAAACGTATTGGTGGTGACAGCAGCATTAAGAATACACTCAGCCCAATACAAGCTGCTGCTATGGCAGCAGAAAGGAGATTGCATGATGATTTATGGTGTGCATCCAAACTATCTGAGAGCAAGGGATTTTCTGAAAGTTCTAGAGTTTCTGTGTCACAAGAAGAGGGATCTGCCCATTCGTCCTCTTTCAGATTACCCAGTGATCGAACAGAAGGTTCACTAGCAATGTGGCAGTGCGGTGCTTGCACTCTATTAAATCAGGTGAATTTCCTTATCTATTTTCACCCCCTCTATAACTTCCACTACAGCATAGAAGTATGATTGTTTACCCTTCCTCGACCCAATTATCCACGTTGGCTTTCTCTCCTTTAAACTAAAGAACTAATATTTATTTATATTCGAAAGGTTTGCATCAAAATATCTGCATGATGTTGATTTTAATAAAATTTGCACAACATTATGGAAGTTGCCAATCTTTTTCCTAGAGAAGTTTTGTTTTGCTATTGAATAGATAAACAGTCTTAGAAATGGATCATTTGATTGTTTCAAGTGCTCTTATCAAGAAAAGGAACATTAGAAAGTGGTTAAGATCTTTCTGGTTAGTGTGAAGTGGGAGGGGTTAGGGTTTTAGTGCCAAAGGAAATGTTATAGTACCCGAGTTGTGGTTTTTGTCAACCGGCTGTATTATTACCTTTTTTACTATCCCTCTGTATGGGTTTGAATTTGAAATAGTAATAATGTGGCATCTTTTGATGAAGCAGTACCACCATTTTAATGTGCAGTGTAGTTTGTTGCTACTTGCTAAGCTGCTGCTGAATGTTGTTGCAGCCATTGGCTCTCACATGTGAAGCGTGTGGAACCACAAAGGACAACGACAAGGGAGTTAAGAAGTCAAAGATGTGGTCTTGCAAATTCTGTACCCTAGAAAACACTGTTGAGACTGAGAGATGCCTAGCCTGTGGAGAATGGAGATACTCGTACGGTCCACCTACGGCTACTCGTGGACCCTATCTTGGCACCTGAGGCAAAAAGCTCAATAACAAGAAGGAAAAAAAAAAGAAGGTAAAATAACTGCATTTTGTACGTACATACATACATGTATGTTCACTTGGTTGTATAATAGTAAACAGTCTTTGATGTTAATAATGGAAATGTAGTTCTGTCGCCATTAATCATTGGCACTGACAGCTCGTTCTCAGTTTGGGGACTTAGTTTGGTCCTTAGAGAATTGTCAGGCATGGAATTGAACTGTTGTGATATATACAGTTCCCATTTGTATTTTATATCAAAAATACAGATCAGATGTGTAACCTATATTATATACTATCAGATACTTATCTTGACATTAGTGGCTATCAATAGAGGTATTTTTGTTACTTGTTTTTGAGTTACACACGTATATGGTGGGTAGATGTGTTATTGGATTACTTTCCAAAAGTAGTGTTTGCATATATGACTTGCAATTGTTTTTTGAGGAGGAGACACCACGCCAGCAGCAGCTGAAACAACTTGCAGCAAAATTAGTATACACTAACTAGACTACTGTGTACAGACAGACAGTCTCATCTGTGCATGCATAAGGTGGTACAGCTGTAGTAGTGCTTTTTGTTTTTGAGATGTTCCAACAACATCAGCCAGCGAATAAAACCCACCCGGCCCATCAACTGGTTGGGCTTTAGGAATAACTCTCAGTATGGTCCCCCCTTGTCCTTTTTTACTTTGCATTCGTGAAAGAAATCTAACAGTAGCTAGTATTTAATAACCAAGTTAACGTGCAAGTTGCTCATGAGTGAGATTGTCTTGTGCCCTCCCTGTTACTCACTAAAAATAAATGAAGTGTTTATTTTTAATTTTTCACTCAACTTAAGAAATTTAATTTTGGTATCATTTACTTCTAGTACATGCACATTAATAATAATAATGCCTTTACCATATATATATATATATATATATATATATATATATATATAACAACATTAGAAATTAAGAACGGACCCAAGGGTGTAGATTTTAATCATTGAATTTACAACAGAAGACATGGCAGGCCCCAAAAGAAAAGCAAAATTTGCAGATTAACTTGGCCTTTAAAAAGTGTCAAACCCCTGAAAAACTATAGTAGAAATCTAATGTGGAAACTTTGTTGTACGATTTTACACTTGCTCCCTCCCTCCGTTCTAGCCACAAAAAAAAAAATTATTCTATTTTGCGATGTTCTTATTAAAGAGTCTACTTTAAAAAAATTGCCAACGAATTTCATAAACTTTTTCCACTTTAGCCTTCACATATGTTATAAACATCTTGGCTAATACTATATCATTCTTGTAATTTTTACCAACTTCAATGTTACTTATATTTTTTTTAATTATTAGATTTTTCAAACGTGAACTCTTTGAATGAAATGTAGGGAGTAATAAATAAGTATTGTTCACGTCTTTTAATGAGCATTTATTTTTTAAAAAATTTTTGTTCTTAAACGAGTGTCTATATTTGTATAAATTTATCAATTTTGTTTTTAGCTCTTATAATGTCTTAGTATAAACTTTTCATGCTGTATATGAACATTAAGGACATTAATGAATATTTGCTACTAAAATGATTTAAAAGTTAACTTATTTAGTAAAAAACTTAAAGGAGCACTCGTTCAGGAATATGGTAATAGAATGTTCTGATGATATTAGTCCATTCTAACATGATTATCACAATATATATATATATATATATAAACTTGTATAAAGGAGCGTCTTGCAAATTTATAATTTACACTATGCGTTGATGAAATCACTTTACGTGTGTTTGGCATAGAGGTTTCGAACTTGATTGTTTGGTATCAAAATTTTATTTTGTAATGACCAAAAAAAAAAAAAAAGAAAGATATAGAGGAAAGCTGGTGTACCTAAAGAAGAGAAAGTGAAAAACTATAAACAAAAGTTTTAAAACGCGTAAGATCATAAAGAAAATAAAGAAAACAAGATTCAAAATGGATGTAACTACGACATTAAGTGATGAGACTTATCATTGATAGTATATAGAGTATGATCGATCACATTTTAAGTTTAATCTTATTATTTCATTTGTGTTTAATATGATAATCTCATTTGAGGAATCGTTTGGTTCAACGTTTTTAAAATGAAGAGTTTATAAATGCATTTAAAATATTACTTCAAAACGATGTTTTTATTTTTTCCTAACTCTTTTTTCGTATGGCGAAAAATTGAATATTTTTTTTGGTATTTTTAATTTAGTTTGGGTTTTGACTTTTTCGTAGGGTAGGTGGTGTGACTGGTGTGGTCAAACTCGGCTCACCTGAAGAGAGAAAGAACTGTCAAAGGTGGATACGACGACGTCAAGTAGGATTAGGATGTGGTCAATTGTTTAGAGCTGTGGCTACGGCGGGTTACTTCAAGCCGTGGAGACCTATTCCATTGTGTACAACTAGAGACAGTGGCACTCTCTTGGCAATTTCCATTTTTTTTATTATTAATTATTAATTATTGTAAAAATACATACTATTAATTAATCACGTTGTCTACTCTCTATTGCTTCTGCAAGTAATTTTCGGATATAATTAAGTCGATTAGTCTATTCTAACAAAACACTTTTTTTTTCTTTTTCTTCTGAATAGTACATTATTAATTTTTCAATATTATTATAAACTAACATATTAATTTTTTTCTTGCACGTGTTTAATTTTCAAAGACAGTTTTGTCATTTTTATTGTCAGCTAATATTTTGTTTTATTTTCAATCTTCCTCATCACTTTTTCTTTATTTACTTTCTTTTCTCTTGGTAATTTTTTCTTATTAAGGCTTTAAGTTTTCATACCTTGTAAATTTTTTTAAATCTAAAGCATTAAAACCTATAATTTTATTTTATTTTTAATGAGAAATAAAGGGATAAAATTTATATTTATTTAAGTTGAAACATCGTATATAATAGAGACTTATAAATGAATATATATATGTTGAGACTCGTATTGAATTTAAGTCAAAACACCTACAAAAGTGTTTGAACAAAGCAAAAATGCTTATAGCATATATGAATCGTAAAGTTGAAAGGTTATAAAAATTGTAAATATAATTTTTAAATATAAACTCTTTAAATGAAATATCTCAAAATAAAATAGTAAACTATGTGCATAAATTGTAGATTTATATGCCCGGCACTACCACTACAGGAGCATGCATGCAGAAACTGCAAGGAAATTATACTCTTAACTCTTAAGAGGACTAGGTTGTGTGTGTGTGTTTAGTTTAGTGTGTGTCAGTGTGTGTGTGTGTGTGTGTGTGAGAGAGAGAGAGAGAGAGAGAGAGAGAGAGAGAGAGAGTTTTGTAGAACTCAAACCCAAATTGAGGAATTAAGAGGTCAATGCCCTTGTGTATACGTTCAACTACATGAATTACTTGGCAAATACTTTATTTGTTAAAACATAAAAAAAAAAAAAAAAGGTTGACAATTTCTTCAATCTTTTAATTTTGCGTTTTGTGACTGACTTTGTGGGATTTGATACATTTAATTGTCATTCCTGCAAGACTCTACTTTTTGGTTTTATAGTTGGTCGATCGTATGTCAACTCACAATTTCCTACTCAACCCCTTTTACTTACATGCCCTTACTTACCATTTTATATTTAAATTTAATCGAACTTTAATCTTTTAGAAGTCAAATCACCAATATTGTTGAGCTAATGAATTGCTATAAATATATTTTTAAAAAATCCTAAATATTTGCTTTTATAAAGTCAATACACACGTACATTTGAACCATTCAAATTTTCATCATTTTACCTAACTATCCCGAATGAAAAGTTTTTAAGGATTACTACAATGGCTTAACTAACGTAAACATGTTATCTTCCTCTTGGGGTACACGTTAGCTTCTTTAATTCAATCATCTATCTAATAAAAAAATATTAAATATGTAAAAAAATATATATTTTTTTTAAAAAATCTTCTCCAATATATGCAACCTCTTATACTGAAGTAGGGATGATGTGACATTTAGTTGAAAAGACATTCTTTACATCATCCTCTAATTTTAGATGGTCACCTAGAGAATATTTTTTATCCACGTCAATCAGTTACCGTAAGAGTATTTTTTATTTTTTACTTTTTATAATTAATTAGAAAACAATGTCACGTCTGAAAAAATATTTTAAAAGAAGTCTTGCATTGGAGCACGTTTAGAAAGAAGACTCTCTATCTTTTAAATTATTTGCCACATATGAAAGATATCTTCTTATTTAAGCATGCTACAAAGAAAAAACTAGATGATAGCATTAGTGATGCTCTTAGGGGTATGTATGGTGTCAATTTCGAGCAAAAAAATGTTACTAAGTCATTATTGGCCAATTTTTCTAAAATTAAAAATCAAAATCAAACCAAAGCAGCGGTTTGGGTTTCTTCAGTTTCGATTGTAATACCGATTTTGATTCACTTTTTATTACTCTATAATTGCACGTAATCAAAACAAGTTTATTAATTAAAGCAACATAACTCAAAGATGAAGAGTATTTTCATAGACTCAGACAAATTAAGTTTACTTGATTAAAGAAAAAAATAAGGTAAGAGTTATAATAATAGTAATAATTATTATAATTATAATAATTACATAGTTTTGACCGATTTCAATTCTAGTTTGGTTTTTAAAGGCACATGAGAGGTCCCTTTTTATTATAATTACTAATTTAACTATCCCTTTAATTAGAATAAAAGTCTAGTCTAGAGTAGGTTAACTGTTTTAATTGTTCCATCAAATAGTTATGCATAGCAGAATAGATAATTAGTTAGTAATGTAAAGATACTAAAACAAGTTATGATCTTGTTTTAATAAGGAATTCCTAAATCCTAATGAAAATGCTTAAAAATAGGTTAGTTGTTTAGCATGTAAGAATAATTATGAAACAGTTGAGCAATTTAAAGGAGTTTTAAGTATATGAGAAATTGACACATGAGTTTTTAAGGTGGTTAGGGTTAATCTTATTCTATATCTACCCCTCGTAGTCCTCAAAGCTCGTGAGGCAATAATTTACTGTATTTACTATTAAATATACAGATTATTGAAGAAAATAAATTTCTATTTTCCTCTTTTAGTTGCCTCTCCTAACTAGAATGGTTAACTAATGCACAGGTTGGTTGATTGTGCTTTCTTGAATGACTCTACGTAGTCTGATGGAAGCTCTTGATGAAGATCTTTTAAGATTCTCGCTAAATTGAGATAACAGTTATCTGTTTATAGCTCTTCTCTTCACTTGAATGACCCCTAAAGTACTTTGTATGAATTCTCTTTAATGTAATTCTTCAGTATTGTAATCAATTTAGTTAATAGTGGTATTTCTTAGTTTTACCTCTTGTTGTATTTCTTAAAGAAACAGTTATCTTTCTTGAGTTTATTTTTGAATATAAAGATTAATTGTTTCATTGTAGCGCAATCGTACTATATATACATTTGTTGCTCCATTTTTTCTTCTTTGTAGAATGATCTATTTAAGCTATTATTGGTTGAATTGTAGAAACTAGCAGTTAAGACATGTCTTTTCACCCATTTGTAAAGCAACTATTGCACGTCTACTTGCTCTCCACTTGTTATCATTGTCTCTTTGTCTCTTTGAGAGAAAATGACAATAATTTAGACACAATACTATTTTTAATGATGGTTGAGAATTGTTCTTCCAATAATTTATTATAGCATTAATTACACCATTAGTCCTTTGATTATTAATTTGTTTACAATTAGTTTCTTAAGATTTTTTTTCAAATTTCAGTCCCACAAGTTTAAAATTGTCACACCAGCAGTCCTTTTGATGGATGCCGTTAGAAAATTTATGTTAACCATGTCATTTTTCAAGGGTATTATGGTAAATCCCTAGTAACTCAAGATAAAATAGAACAAATAGTATCCGTTCGCCTTCTTCGATGAACTTGCCGGCGACCTCCATTCGACTTCGAGAGTGATTGTCTTTTCGATGAAGGTCTAAACGAAGATATGCATCTATAATCACAAATTCAAAAAAATTAGACCTAAAATCGACCAATTCAAATCTCAACAAAATGAAATTCAAAAAAAATTAAATCATGATCAAAACCAAATCAAAATGAGGAATTGAAATTCTAAATTACCTTGGGAGGATTAGGGGTAACTCTAAAGAACAATTAGAGAGAAGTGGTTGCTATGGATTGTAATGTGAGGTTGGGAAGAGGAATTTGAGGGTCTATTTGTAGAGGGAGAAGGGGAGTTTGTCACGGCAAAGGTTGGGAATTAGGGATGCCGGAGTCGGAGCTATCGGGGGGGGGGAATGAAGAAAGTCTTTTTCGTCAAGGAGTCAATTTCTTCGACTACTTAGCGTTTACACTCCAAGAAGAAAGGGCTAATGCTAGAGGTAGGGGATTTGGCGAAGATGGAAGACGGCGGTGAGGGACCTACTGCTGCTGCGGTTTAGGCCTTGATAGAGGGAGGGGGTTTGCCGGAGATGAAGGGGGCTCACTACTTTGTTGCTGCTGCGTTGAAAGAGGACTGATTATAAAGCGGGTGGGCGGGCGAGCTCAAAATGAAGCCTTGTCATGCTTTTCTATATTGTCGAAAATACTCTTGATTCCAATAAGTAATGAACTACTACTAGTAATAATATAAATAAATACTTAAGAAGTGATCAATACGTAGAACACTAGCTAAAACCAACTTAATTTGTTATAAAGAAATTTTACTTCCATCATAAGTTTTGGTGTCACGTTTCAAATTTTAACATATCTCATTTAGTTAAGAATTTTATTTCGAAGTGTCCTAATTAGTATTACAAAATTTGCCAAAAATGCATTCAACAGGAATTTATTATGCAAAAGTTTCAGAGTATAGATTTGCTATATCCGATAATTGAATTGGATAGTCTTGAAAGGAAGTTTGTTACAATTAAGACACCGTTTGTTTCATAAAACATGACTTTCGATGTGATATATATATATATTTGTATTTTTCAATGTTTGATAAATACAATGAAAATTGAGAAGACAAAAAGGACCAATGCTTATTCCAATACAAAGCTAAAAAGAATTGTACACTATTGCATTCATTTTCAACAACACAACACAATAGAATCCTAATAATACTATTTTCAAAATGCTATTGAGGCAAATGCTCATTAATTGTTGACCCTTGGAGGCATATATAGATCGATATGATATACTCTACTACTTTGTGAACAATTTCTGTTTTTGTTCTTGTAGAAGGGATTGTATTTGGGTTTAATCTTGATTATATATTATTTCTCCAAATACTATTGGTTTCATCTCCCACAATTCTACACTGTATTGGGGTTGGCTGCTATTTTTATTTTTATTTTTAACTGTACGCTAAAAAACGAGAAAAATGTTAGTATTTAAAACTCATTTCTGGTAAAATAAACGGAACTTACAATACTCTTAATTATTTATTAAAGGCATATTAACAACCCTTCGTTTTAGAAACTTTACATTTATTGTATTTCACTGTTTTCAGAGCTATTACCAAATGCAACAACTTTTTAAATTATGTACCCTTAAAACACATGTTAACTAAATCTATTAAAAATTATCCCCTTCCTGAGCATTGAATTTTTTTCTAAAACAGTACAGTTATAACTATTTTTATTTATTATTATGAGAATCCAATTTCTAACAAATACAAACAACAAGAGTATCTAAGAAATAACTTCACATTTTAAATCAACCAATCATAGGCAGACTTATCTAATTTTTAATTAGTAATAGCCATATTTTGATTGCCACATATGATTAATTTGAAACATATTCTAGAAACATCGGTGAGATCTCTAGTATTAATATTTCTAAAGAGGTGGAAAAACGAAAAAAAAAAAAAGACCTAATTAGTTGATATCATTTCCTACAGTGATAATCTTCCATGGACAACTCTACGGTGACATTTTTAAAACATTATTCTCAGATCGATAAGAGCATCATTAATATAAATATGAATGTAGAAAAAATTAAATGTCACCTAAAATTTTCAAATTTTTTGAAGAATAAAAGCTCTTTAATGCAATTATAAAAGGGAGTTATAGATATAATGTGTTAATTAAATTATTTTTTATTAATTATTAAATTTTTAATTTTTTAACACTTAATGCAAATTATGTAAAAGGATGTAAACATAAAAAATTGTATTCACGTACTTGTAAAAATGACGTAGCCCAGCCATTTGTCTTAGCAAAAATATTTATTTTTATTTTTTCCGCGAGAGGTAAAAAACCCAAAATGTCTGTCACAATAACCCACGCGCATTAACAATCGTCGCACAAAACCAAGGGTCACTCAGCCTGCCTGTGTTGGGTTGGGGACAAGGCAGCGGACAATCCAACCCATTACGGTAGATTTTAACCGCACTCTCCTCCGCCCGCGCGTCAAGAAAAATACTCACAGCCCACCGTCCTTTTAAATCTCGATTCCCTCTTTTGATAGCTACGTACCCCTTCCTCAAAAAAAATCCAATAATTCTCCTCCTCCCTCTCTTTTCTCTCTCCTCACATGTACACATATCATACATACATACATACAAATTCTCTCTCTACAATTCTCTCTTTCTCTCTCTAACATTTCTCTTTGTTGTTTACAGTAGCTTTGCTTTTCACCGAAATCAGAAGAGAGAGATCATTTCTCAGAACCTTCACCCTCCAATGGATTGATTTGATTGGTTGCCATTATCCATGAGAAGAAGATTAATTCCTTCAACAAAACTTGTTAGCTCTCTGGTTTTTCTTTAATTTTAGTATTTTTTTTCCTAGTTATATATATCGTCACTCGCCTAGCCTAGCCAAGCCTCGCCTCGCCTCGCCCCGCCCCTAAATCTTTTTCTTGAAATTTCATTAAATAAAACGAAAAGAGATAAAGATTGAGATCATTACGAATTAAGGAGACTGAGTGATCATGAGACCGATTCAGCCGCCACCAGCTGCTGCCGCCGCCTCCGCCTCCGCCAACGCCAATCGCAACCGTCCCAGGCGACGTTCTGACCTAACCATACCCCTCCCACAACGGGACGTCTCCTTAGCCGTACCCCTTCCCCTCCCACCATCCTCAGCCCCTTCATCCTCCTCATCGTCCCAGCTCCCCAACGCTTCTCCACCTATCCACTTCTCCGAGCTCGACCGAATGAACAGAATCGGCAGTGGCGCCGGCGGCACCGTCTACAAAGTTCTCCACCGTCCCACCGGAAAGCAATACGCCCTCAAGGTTATTTACGGGAACCACGAGGACGACGTCCGCCGCCAGATCTGCCGGGAAATCGAGATCCTTCGAGACGTCGACAACCTCAACGTGGTTAAGTGCCACGATATGTTCGATCACGCCGGTGAGATTGAAGTCCTTCTTGAATACATGGACGGTGGGTCCCTCGAGGGTACACACATCCTAAACGAATCCTCCTTGGCCGATCTCTCCCGCCAGATCCTCTCCGGCCTCTGCTATCTCCACCGCCGGAAGATTGTTCACAGAGACATTAAACCGTCGAACCTCCTAATCAATTCCCAAAAGCAGGTCAAGATTGCTGATTTTGGGGTTTCGAGAATATTGGCCCAAACCATGGATCCTTGCAATTCATCCGTGGGTACAATTGCTTACATGAGTCCCGAAAGGATAAACACCGATCTGAACCACGGCAGATACGACGGTTACGCTGGGGATATATGGAGCTTAGGGGTGAGCATTTTGGAATTCTATTTGGGTAGATTTCCGTTTGCCGTGGGACGGCAAGGGGATTGGGCTAGCCTCATGTGTGCTATCTGTATGTCTCAACCGCCCGAGGCCCCTCCCACTGCGTCTAGAGAGTTCCGGGACTTCATTGCTTGCTGCTTGCAGAGAGATCCGGCTAGGAGATGGACGGCCGGCCAGTTGTTGAGTCATCCTTTTATCATTCAGAACACTGGCTCCGGCGGCAACCGCAGTAATCAGGTTCATCCCACCCACCAACTACTTCCACCACCTCCGCGCCCACATTTTTCTTCTTCGTCCACCTGATTTTTATGTTTCCTTGTTTTTTAGATTTTATATTGGGGCTTCATTGTGTAATTTTCTATGATGATTGGAGGTGGTGGTGGATCAACATATGATTTTTTTTTTTTTTTTCCATTCAAGAAAAAGAGATGGAGAAATTGGAGGGAAATGAAAGGTTATGTTACTCTCAGGTTTCAATCAATCAATATTGTCTTTTGATAAATGTTTACCAGAAAAGGAAAATCTTTCTTTCAAGATTTTGCCTCAACTTTATGGTTTAAAAATTTTTCCCCTTGGAGTAACAAGTTGGAGAGACGTTGGTTGGATATGGAAATTGGAAAGCTTTCTTGGTTGCTGTATTTTATTTATTTATTTATTTTCATTTTTAGCTGATTTTGCATTGATTGTTAACTATGTAGGCTATACCCCCCTGTACATCATTAGTTTTATGAGCTTAATGGCATTACTTAGATAGCCTCTGTTAGATTAAACAACACCTTTATTTAAAAAGCATTTCCTTTCATGTATCTTTGCAATGTCTTGAACTAGACGACTAATGATTCAAATTTTGAGATTAGTTTTGGTTCGTAGCGTGGCATAGGCTTCCTATCACCATCACCGAAAAGTGAGTTTGTGAACCCTCTTTTTTTCTCATTCATAGAATCCTTTAATTTGTCACACAAGTGGTGAATGTTAGATTCATGCATTCAGCAAATTGCCTTTTTTTGATTGCTTTGCTGATGATGCGGAATCAATTCATATCTGTCTAAAGAGCTTCTAGTTTTTATAGCCTTATAATTAGGTATTACTTTAGTTTGAGAAAGATTTGGTCGGGATAGATCTTGCATGCAAATGTGGAGGAAACCTTTTCATCTCTCACCTTTTTTTTTATTTTATGGAATGACATGCCAAGAATGAAAGATGCTACTCAGAAACATGTGATCTTATGGTTTCCTTATTTTTTTCCTTTATGGGTGACACATCTTGTTTCATATCTTTTCTTTTTTCCCTTTCTTTTAGAAATTTAAGTGTCCACGTAGTTTCCTTTTATGGTTATTTCACTTAAGAGAGTTTCTATTTCAAAATTGAACTTGTGATTACAATTTGGACTGTGCAACGTGTTTCTAGAAATGTTTCAACCTTTAAAGTAGGAAACTCCAAGTGTGATGGTGGGGGTGGGTGGGGAGAATGCGCTGTACTATTCTGGCCACCAAAGGATGAGTTCATTTTCTTGAAGGTGGTCTTTAATGTATTTTGTAAATGTTTGGGTAATGGGTCACTGTGGGGTGGGGTAATTTTTAAGGTTGGCAGTCCTTTAAAGCATGATCAATTGATCACATGTCTTGATTCAGAAACTTCTTTGCCGTGTAAAAGGTTTTGGGTAATAGTGGTCGTGTTGACATGATGAACATTCACTAAATTGCATTTGAAAGCATACCATTTTTACTGTCTGCCCTCAGTGAGTAGCTATGGCAGTATCTGTGGTGCATGATGGTGGTAGCCCATACAGTGCTTGCGTAGAAAAAAGAATATATACTTTCTCCATCCCAAATGAGTGTCCCATTCTTGTAGTAAATCATATACGCCAGTTAAAAACTATATTGTGGAAGAATTAGCATTTGTATGGGATAAAACATGGCTGGACAGACCGCTTTGGGGTTGTGCTTGACAACAATTTTTCACAACTCTGTTTTCATGATGGGATATCTCGACCCCTGTCAATAGCATGGCCATAACATATGACTGTTTCAAGTTGTATATGTTTTATGCAAGTCTAGTTTTGAAATTTATGTAACAAGCCTTGTGGGGATGTGGGGTAAAATTTTCCGCTGTCATGTATTCAAAGACCATTATAACGTTGCTGCTTTTTGGTGTGTTGGGGGGATGAATGTTGTGTGTAGGTCCATCTCTTACTTTTTGCTTTCAGATGATACTATGAATAATTTGATCAATTAGTGGGGTAAGATATTAGCTGGTCTGGTAGATTCCCCATGCATATGACTGGGTGAATGAAGTGGTAAGTTGATGAGTAATCATATCAGTTGGTCATATTTATGCAGTATATCGGTGTTTCATAGCATTTTCCTTTTCCTTGTGCCTTGGTGTTGGTAAAAGAAAGAATGTGTGTGTATGTATTATTGGTGGGAATGGGGCTGCTCAGCATATGGCACTTTTGGCAGAATTTTTTTCCTGAATATCCTCCAGTAGAGGCATATTTTGGTAAAATCTTAAAAATGGAGACACTAATACCTAAGGCAACAAGTGCATAAAAATGTCCAAAAGGATTTGTAATTAATATGGCCAAAATATAAAAATCACCCTCAAGTAATTAATATGGTTTGTAATTTGCTGTCTTTGTCAAATACTGACCTGTACAAATTAATATGGCCAAAATATAAAAATTACCCTCAAGTATCCACCAAATCCCACAATGCACCCCAATGTTAAAAATGTCCTAAGTTCATACATGATGTTGCCATTTGTACCCCTATCCAAGACAGACGTTAGAAATAGTAATGGATATCACATGTTGATATGTGCTTGTCACGTGATGGTGGGCATATCAGTAATTATAAAAAGGATTTAAATTTAATAATTTCATCTTCTTCCGTTCTCTCTGTTACGAATCACGTGCCTCAACCCTGGTTTTAAAATTCTCAACTCTCTCTGAATACCTCGCAAAGTGCTAGAACACCATTTCGAAATTAAGAATTCAATAAATCACGAGCCTTTACTGCATGATTATATTGACCCATCCGTAATTATCCTTGGCTTAACAGAGACCAACCCAGGTTTGTCATGAGGGTATCATTTGATTAAGGTACTAATTTATCACAACGAGATTACAAAACCCATTTCAAATTCTCCACGATAAAATCAAGAGCAATGTTTATCATCTTCATCTCTCTCTCTCTCTCTCTCTCTCTCTCTCTCTCTCTCTCTCTCTCTCTCTCTCTCTAATAGCAACTGAAGTACAAACCTCTGGCAATGGCGTCAGTGAAGTTAAGGTCCAGCCATGGCGTTGTCGGAGAAACGAATTAAATGGATCCCCCTTTTCTCTCTCTCTCTCCCTCCCACAGTTACTCCGAGCTATTTCAATCTCGTTGACGGCGGCAAAAGTAAGAAAATCAACGTACCACCCCATCTATTAAAACGATCGGATCTTTGAGCCCTAAAATTGACCTCGCCTCAATGACCCATTCAATTTGCACCGTAATTTTCTGGGCTTCCCCTTCTCTCTCTCCCAAATACATTTTCTCTTTCTTTTCACACAATTTTCTTGGTTTCCTCTCTCTCAAATACATCTTCTCTTTCTTTTCACACACAACAGACAACATCATTTATGTGTAGATTTCCTATCCTTCATGGATCTAAAGACCCAAGTTTCAGCATGCGCCGGTGAAGGAGCTCTGGTTCATCCAAACAAATTGAACCCTATTAATTTCCCTCAAAAAATGAATAAATCCAAGAAATGGTTAGAATGAGAGCTTGTTAACAAATTTTTTTTAAAATCTGACTAGTATTAAAGGGCATCATAGTAATTTCAAATATTACTTGTCATGTGCAATGCACATGACTAACTTCTGTTAATGTTTTTAATGCCCGTTACGGCGAGGGTGTTATATGGGATAAATGGCAACATCATGTATAAACTTGAGACATTTTTAATATTGGGGTGCATTGTGAAATTGGGTGAATACTTGAGGATGATTTTCATATTTAGGCCAATTAATTTCATGTCCAACAAACAAGCACTTAATTTACTGACATATAGATGCTCAATTGGCCAGCCCAGCCCAGGCTCGGCCCTTTCTTACGTTTAAATGTTTCACAATTTGGCCAGCCCAGCCCAGCTCAAGCAACAGTGAAAAGCACCTCCCCCACCCCTCTCTCTGTATCATTATCCTTATTACTATTGACACACAATGTTTAACGTCTCTTCTCAAAATAAGTCTTTTTCACGGGGTGGGTTAAAAAATAATCCCAATATGTCTTCTTTAATCCTTCAAAACTCATAAGTTTTTTTAATGACATCAAATTGAAAAAAAATTCACTACCTTTTTTTATCTCACAATTAATGGGGTTATTTTAGACAATTGGTTTTATAAAAACTTTTTAAAATAGGAAAGGAAACTCTTGTTTTGTGACGTTGGAAAATAGTTTATTTTTGTATAGAGAAGCACTCCTATTCTTTCTTTTTTTTCTCCGAGCTGAGTAGGACCATTAGGGCGATAAAACTCTTTCTACACATAGGGTCATTTGGTAGTCAGGATTAAAGCCGGACAGTCGAATGTTTGGTACGCAATAGACAATCGGGACTAATAGCACGAGCTATCCGGATAAAGTCTTTATTCCCTCGCTAATAATACCAAGGTTGAGGGTGATATTATTAGCTCCCTCACTAAAAAAACATGTGACTAACATTTTTAAATCTAAAATTACCCCGATTTATAAGTGAAGATTAATAGCGATGACGTTAATAGCACCGGGATTAATAATACTCTTTATCCTTATCCAACTACCAAACAAGCCCATAGTTGCATATTTGTTACTTTTTCTTTTAAGATCAAATTGTTTACATTTGAGGGCATTAATGTATATGTGCAACTAAAAATGCTCCAAAAGTTAATTTCCTTAATTTTGGCTAAAAATGAAAAATGAACACTAATTTAAGGGCGTGAGAGTAATAATTAAGCAATATGTATATAAAACATAATTAAGAGAATGGGTATTAGTATAAATTGGTTATAATAATAATAATATTTGAGCATACCCAAAATTTGAGCTGTCAAAATGGTTTTAGCTTGTTGGACTAGCCCGGATCGTCACACAAAATAGGTGGGTTAGGTTGTCAAAATATGGGACAATTTATAAACGGGTCAAACGGGCTGAGCCCGAGTGGGTTGCGGGCCAAGGCGGTTCGGTCCCGCCAATCTAAGGAGCAAGGGTAAAAATGGAAATTTTAAAATAAAAAAAAACCTAGGCAGGACTCACATCCTGTGAGTATAAGAAGTCAATTACTTTTTTTCCTTAATACTAATCTTTTGCAAATTCAACAGCAGCTCCCATTTTTATTTGGGAAGACTTTCATTAATTTAATGTTCTCCTCTGTGTATTGTATTAATTTAAAGTTTTATTTGAGAAAACTTTCATTAATTTTTGGGCTTTATATATAATATTTATATCAAATTGTCAAATTGTTAGCTTAATGATTACATTAAATTTTAAATTAATGTATTATTTTTTGATGGACTGGCCCGTTTAACCCACAATCCGCGACGGTTTGGGTTGGGATGACACATTTTAGCAGGGGTGGGCATCGGGTCGGGTTTTCGTTTTTCGGGTCGGGTACCCGAGCGATCGAGTAGTGAATTATGCTAACCGAAACCGATCCGAAGAGAAGGGTACCCGAATGTTCGGGTATCCGAAAATAACGGATATTTTCCGGTTCGGGTTCGGGTATTATACAAAACACAATGCTTTCTTGTGGATGGATTAAACAAAAACAAAGTCCAGTTAACATTCTTAGTTTGTAAAAGGAGCAAACCATTACAAGAGTTGTACAAGATAATCTCATTCGATTTTGCAAATGGGGTTTCGTTTTAACGACTTTCTCGAGTGAATCCAAGTCTAGGGAATATAGGATACCCTCAGATTGAGCAATAGAGGAAAGATTGGGGTTGCTAGCAGGTGATCGAGGGAGAGGGAATTGCAGAAATTTTTAAAATTCAAGGGCATTTGGTCTTCCAGTTATTATGGCAATGGCAGGACGGCTTGTTGCCATAGGTCCCTGGAGGCACGCACAAGCACGTTGCGCAACACTTGTTGCAGAAGAACAAACATGGCTTCTTGTACAGCGTATTCGAGCATCTTGTGCTGCATCGTGACGCACACTCTGCACAAACGAAACATTTTAAGTTCAATTCGATGAGAAAAGTTTTACGAGTATATATTTTGAGCGAAAAAGTTACTTTAATTCGCACTGCGCATAATCTTAAACAATGAACACATTGTAGACATACCTTGAGGGTGAAGGCTGCCTGGAGTGATACCATACCGGGAGGGCTGCCATTTTTCTCGATCGGTATGGGTGTCGAATGTTGTGAGGGAGCCAGGAGGGGAGTAGAGTGGAGAGGAGAGGAGAGGAGAGGAGAGGGAGAAGGAGAGGCGGATGAGATGAGAGTGAGAGGGAGAGGGAGAGGGAGAGGGAGGGAGTTAGGGAGAGAATCTGTTTAGGTCTCAATTCTCAAAGTGGATTAAAGGAGACGGGAGTAAACAATTGGGTATGGGTATCCGAACGGGTTTCGGGTGGGAATCGAATAATCGAAAATTGACCCGAAAAATATTAGACAGGTTCGGGTTTTAACCAAAAACCAACTTTTGAAAAAATATCCGGCCCGACTGGCTATTACCCGATCGGTTCGGTTCGGGATCCAAAATCCGAAACTGAATGCCCACCCCCTACATTTTAGGCACGTTCCCTTAACGGACTAGTCCGCACCGCACCGCCAAATAGCGGGTTTATAAAGCCCGCGGAGTGACCCGCACCACTAGCCTGTTTTGACAGCTCTACCCAAAATACTTATATTATATTTAAAGAATAAAATTTAATATTTTTAGACATTAAAAACATAGTTTTAAAGAATAAACTCTCAATAAAATATCGAAAATAAAATTATAGAGTCCATATTTTTTTGGGTGCGATATAGACTCTATATAAATCGGAAGGAGTACGGCTTTTCTTTCTCTCTTTTGGAGTCGCTTTACTCCATGTTTTGCTGTGCGGATTTGCTTTTTATGGCCTCTTTTTAGTCTTTTCCATACTTTCAAACAGGGATTGTTTCCTATTTCTGTTGGCAAGAGAGCTATCTTTTTATTTTTTAATTTTTAAGGAGGAAAATGACATCAAAATGGAGTCATATTAATTGGTACGTTTCACGTTGCCATTTGGTGACTTAGTTTATAATTTTGATTTTTTTTTTCACCCATTTTCTCTCTACCTATTTTTAATTTTTTTTTACAATTAAACTATTAGGTTCTGTTTGATTTAGCTGATAAGTGATGACTTATTATTGATTACTTATAGCTGATGATTTATGACTGATGTGTTGATAAACTGGTGTTGTTTAATTTAGCTTTTCGAAGTGCTGATAAGTTGTATTAAGTTATTGTGACTGTTTAATTAATAAACTGAAAAAGTGCTGAAGCAAAATATAAGACTGAAATACTCTCAGCACAAAATGTCCTTGCATTATTATTATTATTATTATTATTATTATTATTATTATTATTATTATTATTATTATTATTATTATTATTATTATTATTACTATTACTATTATTATGTATTATTATTATTATCATTTATTACTATTATTATTATTTATTATTATGAATATTATTTATTATTAATGGTAATCTTGATAATTGATATGTAAAAAGTTTTTTAAAAAAGAAGACTTACGTGTTTTTGAAAAGTAGAAATAAGCACAAGGTCTAGTGTTTATAACTTATAGCCTTACATGTGTTTTAAGTGTATATGTATTTTAAGTGACTTGTACATAATTTATGACATATCTTCTCACATGTCAAATCAAACATTTCAAAAATAACTTACGAAAAGTCATAAATCATAAACACATTTTCAAAAGCCAAATTAAACATGCCCTTAATTTTGAGGTTTTGAGTTTTCTTTTATATTAGTTAAAGAAAGTAAGAGAGAGATAGAAAAATAATTGGTAGGATAAAAAAAAGTTTAAAACCAAGTCTAATTCACTAAGGAGAAGGGAGCTTGAAGTTAGTACATGAACATTTAGAGCATTTCCAAAGCTATCATGTAATTTTTTTAATATGACATGTTTAAACAAAAAAATCTCTTTTATATGTGGCAAAAAATTTAAAATATAGATAATCCTCTTTCTAAACGTGCTCCAATGCAAGACTTCTTTTAAATATTCTTTCAGACATGACATTGTTTTATAATTAGTTATAAAAAGAAAAAAAATAAAAATTACTCATATTGTAATTGATTGACGGTAAAAAAATAAAAATAAAAACTCACAGTAAATGACGTAGATGAAAAAACATCCTCTAGGTGACCCTCTAGAAGTAGATGATCACGTTGAGAATATCTTCCCAACTAAATATCACCTCATTCCCACCTCACTATAACAGGTTTGCATTGGAGAAGAATTTTACTAAATAGATGACTGCATTGGAAAAGCTTTTAGCCCTCGTGAATAAATAGACAAAGTTGAAAATATAATCTACATGAGTCACCTCATCCCCACCTTTAATCTTTGATCCAATAGTTGATATAAGAGTAACCATTAATAGTTAGTGAGATGTAGTAACCATTGAATACTCCCCTATATATATATATATATATATATATATATATATATATATATATATATATATATTAGTATATTAATGTTTTTAAAATTTTAATTTCTAAACCAAAATATAAATAGTTGAAGTTATAATTTAATATTTGTATGAAGTATACGGTTTTATTATTTGTTTGTAGTAGTTTAATAAATAAATAAAAGAATGCCAATGTTATAAGTCTCAAAAAATTGATAGAGCTCTGCCCATCAGATCATAAAAAAATGTGCATGGCGTGCCAGTAGAACCAGGACTAAAGTATTAATTTTCATACATTTTTGTTTGATTTTGATTTTGAATTTTTTTAAGAACGAGAATATTGGTTCTGGCTATCTCTTCTTTTTGCAAAAAACGAAATGAAACGGACAGTAAACACCCCTAAAATTGACTCATGTAGATTATATTTTCAGCTGTCTATTTATTCATGAGGGCTAAGAGATTCTTCAATGCAGTCATCTATATAGTAAAATTCTTCACCAATGCAAATCTCTTATGCTGAGGTGAGGATGATGTGACATTTAATTGGAAAGACATCCTCAACGTAATAATATACTTCTAGAGGGTCACCTTGGTCTTACTAAAAATCAGGATTGGAACCGAACCATAAGTATAGATTTGGTCTAATTTTTACCGGTTTGGTCCGATTCTTTTGGTCCAGTCAAGGTTGAAATTTTTTTTGCACACCCCCTAGTTAATCCCACACATGTACCATATGAGTTGTATTTTCACAGTCGCTCACTTGTGACCACTAAGCTATGATCTCTATAATGATTTTGGCAGTTATTCGACTTATGATTTTGAACTTTTTCTATTTTTTATACCAATTTTATCTCTTTCTCTCTTTCTCTTTCTAATCATTTTCCTTCGGTCATTGCAACGAAAAATGCAATTCCCCAAAACTAAACTGCTAAATCGTAAAGTTAAACATACCCAAAAACTTGGTAATTCAAATAAATAATGAAACAAACACTAAGAGCGTCCACAGTGGGGGACTCCGTCAACCCTCTACTTTTAATTTTAGAATTTTGTATCCTCCCTTAATCCTACAGTGGACACCCTACCCAATCCTCTTCCCCCAAAATTAACTAATTACCCCTCTAAATTTGGAGTCCATTTTAGTTGAACAGGAAGGTGCCACTCTACCCTTGTCACCATTCCTTGCAATTCCTTTTTTACTTTCTGCACATTTGAAGACCCACAGCCACCAAAATCCCTCTCTCTCGGTCTCTCCTCAATTTATGAAGGAAAAATAAAATAGTATATTAGATTTGTTGGTTAAGATGGGAGAGATTTGTTTTTTAGAGTGTTGTATAGAGGGTGTTTATTAGAGTCAAATTTTTTTTAAGGTGTTAAAAAAATAAAATTGAAATAAAAAATGAGGTGTTTAGAGTGTGTTATTGAGTGTCATTCCCTAATTGAAGTCTACATTGAGTCCCTTTACTACATCATTATTGAAAATTGGTTTCATAATTAGTGTTTGACCAATATTTGACCAAGTTTCTAGTTTGGTACTATTTATTAAAAATGAAAATAAGTTGCAAAATTGAAATCTGCGTTTCGAGTAGATTAAGTTAGTATATTTATTATCTCAAAACCAATTTCGGGTGAATGAGATATTAATGATTAAAGTGTGCAACTTAACATTGGTAATTGAAGAGTTAAGGGAATATGAAAAGTCATATCCCACATTGAATAAAAAAGGTGATTAAATGCACCTTATTAATTGGCCCACTCTAGGAGGAAACATTCAAGTGGTCTCTTCCAAGGTCCAACTTGGTGATGTCTCTTGGGCTAGCTTTTGGCTAGCACAAGCAGATGCGAGGATGGTGTTTCGCACCATCCGAGCCCGAGCGCGCACGCGTAGGTCGCAATGGTCCAAGCAGTTCGGCGGTTATCGTAACTAATCGAACGGGTGCAGTTAGGGGCGGTTGCGCAGCAGTTAAAGTGCGAACTGGTCCGCTGGATCGCGCTCACACGATCAGGTGTGATCCGACGGTCCAAATTCAAAATTGTGTCTATTCGCAGAAAGGCACCACAACTCTTCAGTAAATATAAATAGACCCCTCGGATTGACAGTTCCTAACACCGAAATCTTGAGCATTTAGTCTGTTAGTCAGAATTATCATATTGTTGCATATATTCCCTTCTCGAGTCTTGGAAGTTCTGAAACACCGATCAAGTTCGCCGGAATCTGTGTATTGAAGTGCTGCCTACGCTGATTGAAAAGTCGTTGCATCTTAGGGACGATTGCCAAGAACCGTTAGCACTAGTACGGGGCAATTTCGTCTTGCGGAGATTGTGTCTAACACAAGTCTCGACTTCTTTTATTAAGTTAAGTAAATAATTTTCTGCTTCATCTTATTTCTGTCCATAATATTTTCGAGAAAACCAAAAAAACAAAATTACTTCAACAATCATATCTCTAAATTTTTCTAACACTCTAAATTTAGAGAGCATGGTGGAGTGTAACTGTAAGAGCGTCCATAGTGGTGCTCTGAAGAGCACTCCCTAAAACCACTTTTAGAGATTTCTACTCTCCCTTGATCCTACAGTGGTTCCTCTAGTCCACCCTCTATCTCTAAAATCAACTAAATCACCCTCTAAATATAGGGGGAGTTTTAACATGAATAGTGACTCAAATCCTCTACATTTTTAGGGGTGTAAGTCCGAACCGTCGAACCGCCAAATCGAATCGAATCGAACCGAATCGGCCAAATTCGGTTCGATTTTGGGTTAGAATGGTTCGATTTAGGTTTGGAAATTTTATAAGGTTCGGTTTGCGGTTTTTGGTGCCAAACCGAACCAAACCGAATCGAATTGAACCACCACCTTTTTATTTTTTATTTTTAAATTTTTATATATATATTATTTACTATTTACTAATTAGTAATTAGTAATTAATAATTGAATTTAATAAGAAAATTATTGTTGTTTGCCTACATTTTGATTGAATTATTGTAATTTTAAAGTTAATTTTTTGACTTTTTAATTATTTAGTTTATGTTAAAAGTATTTTTTTGATATTTAAAAATTTTTTCTTTTTTGAAATATTTAAATAATTAAACCACTGAACCGAACCAAACCGATCGGTTCGGTTTGATGTTTGTGGCGGTTCGGTTCGGTTTGAAATATGTGGAACCATTAGGGGGTGGTTCGGTTTGCGGTTTTGGCTCAAACCGAACCAAACCGAACCACCTTCACCCCTATACATTTTCCTCACTTTATTTGAGCACAATATATTTTTGTTTAATATTTTGGAATGAATATTATTAACATATACTCTCTCTGTCATTAAATTATTGTCTTATTTTTTTTATCCGTTCCAAAATAATTGTCTTATCTTTTTTATCCGTCCTTAAATAATTGTCTTGATTGAAATTTTCATAATTTAGGAGATCATTTTTACCATTCTACCCTTACTTTTCTCTCTACTTTAATTATACGTCATATACACATGAGTATTAAAAGAAACTACACATTATACCAATTTTAATAATTAAGTCAGTTATTTTTTGTTAATCTGTGTGCCGAGTCAAATAAGATAATAATTTAGGGACGGAGAGAGTACAATATATTTTTTATAGTATATAAAATTTAAAATATTTTATTTTAATTGTGGTAGAAAAATATAAATAAAAGAGAAAAAATATAATGGTTTGTTAGTTGAGATGAAAGATATTTAATTTTTAAAAGGTTGTATAGAGAGTGTTTGTTGGAGTGAATTTATTTTTAAAGTGTTAAAAAAGTGAAACTTAAACAAAAAATGAGATATTTAGAATGTAATATAGAGATATATTGGGAGTTATTAGTGTGGACACTCCTAACAATACACTCTTTCACTTGTAACAGGGAGCTATGCACGTAGTTCTAGATCTAAGAAAAGTAAATTAGAATTTTGAACAATTTATGATGCAATCAAAGGGTGTTGAGGAGAGAGAGAGATAAAATAGATTTAGAGTGTGTTATAGCTAATATTTACTGGAGTATTATGTATTTTCTAAAAAGATGAAAACTACAACTAAAACATAAAATGAAATGTTTAGAGAGTACTCCATTCGTTTTTAAATTATTGCCTTATTTAACTTCTTAAAATTAAATGAACTATTTTACAAATGAAAATTTTGACTTATATATATATATATATATTTTTTTTCAAAATTACAAAATACATAATTTATAATGATTTTTAAGTACTAAAAATTATGTATTTAGTGATTTAAAAAAAATAAAAAAATGAAAATCAAATTTTCAATTAAAAAATAAATTGTTTAACTAAGAAAAAATTAACATGACAAATAATTTTATAATTGATAGAGTATTTTAAAGTGTAACCATCATGATTGCTCTTAAAAGAGCTTATGATAGATTCATGCCAGACTAGGCCCATATATACAAAAAGGAAAGATACTGGAGTATATCCAAACCATAGGGACGAAGAACTATATATCATCCTCCAAGTCATAAGGTATTCCACTATTTTATTTAAAAATATTTTATTTAAAAGGTTCCCTTCAAAAAAATATGTGTACAATTTCTATAAATTTTTTAACTTTATCCTCTATATATGCTATAAACATCTTGATTAAAATATTTTTGTAACCATAATTAATTTTAATACTAATTAACTATTCCTTAATTATTAGGCTAACTTTTCAAACTCGAACTTTTTGGGTGGAAGCCTGGAAGAGAGGGAATAATAAATTTGTTTCATCTACCTCTTCTTGTGGATTGGTCTCATTTCATTTTCGGACGTTGGAGCTCAACCAATGCCGAGCTCGTTTTTACTGCATCACGAGGATTTTCTTTTTTAATGTGTTCTAAATGATCATTTTTTGATCTTCAAAAAACAAAAAATCATTTTTTTTTCCGATTGTTGTTTGCAAGTGTATAACCCTTTTATGTATCTAATCGTACGGAACGATTGGGTATTAATTAGGAAATGAAATAAGTGCCACAAGGTCTTTCAAATTGACTATACCGTTGAGCATGCTTTGGAATATTTCATTTTCTTTAGTAAAATTTAGGGACAGTCTATTTTCACTACAGTATTTGATTATCTGCTACATTCATTAAAATTTTATTAAGTATATCTTAACGCAATTGCCCTTCAAACGCACCTTATTTAATTGTTTCTCTTTCTAATTTGTATCCTTAACTTCTTTTTACAAATAATATTATATTCAATCGTGCACAAGAAAATAAATAAATCTATAAGCAAAAAATTAGAAAATATAGATGAGTCATCTAAAAAGAAAATAATAATAAGTCTAATTTCTTTTGCTTACAAATAAAAAAATATAAATAATGAAATAGACTAAACAAAAGAGTGACATGAGTTATATAATATTAAATTATGAAGTACAAATTATGAATTTTAAATAAGTAACTTGAATAGAAAATCAATTAACGAATATATGTTTAGCGATTAATTAAAAGATTTTTATAATAAGTTGGCAATCATACAAAATCTTTTTGTTTTTTTGACGTTAAATTCAATTTTCTAAAAAATTATTTGAAGAAATTAAATAAAAAATGGATAGATTTAATTTTTTTAGTGTTGATGAATAAGCATAATTTATTTGAAAACATAAGAAAAACGAAAAAAAAAATTGAAGTTATAAAGAAAAAAAAATTAATCGACTTTAGGCAATTATTTGATAATCAAACAAGACAAGTATTTTAAGGGTAATTGTGTCATAACAATGCTTTTTTCATTTAACCATTAATGAATGTATTGAATTTAGTAAAACTTGTAATGAAAATAGACTCTCTTAATTTATAAACATATTGATCGTACAAAAGATACAAATAAGCATAAGAGAGTTGTGTGGTTCGTGATAAGTTATTTAGTGAGATTATCACTTATTGTTGGTTGTGAGGTATTCCATTGTGAGGTATGATATTAGAGTTCTCGAGCTTGTGATATTATTACAAATTTTAGGTTCTTTAATAAAATTTATAAACATATTGATTGTAGAAAGGATACAAATAAGCATAAGGGAGCTGTGTGATTCATGATAAGTTATTTAGTGAGATTGTCACTTATTGCTGGTTGTGAGGTATGATATTACGAGCTCTCGAGCTTATGATATTATTACAAGTTTTAGTGTTAGACCCGTTAGATCAAAATTAATTAGATTTCTACACCGTTGGATTAAATTTGCTATTGTTTAAGTAATGAGATAAACATTCTAAATCATTACCAACTTAATAGCATTTAACCATCTAACGACTCTAACACTAAAACTTGTAATAATAACACAAGTTCGAGCTCGTAATATCATTTGTCATGATTAATTGTAATTGAAGGGGTTCTTTTGTGTTAATTAAAAAATATTTCTAAATATCTAAAGTTAAGTAAAAAATCATTCAACGATAGTACAATGTCAAAATATCACTTGATAAGTTTCAAGGGTTTGCCACGCTCCAAAAGCATCAATCCACTAAAACTTCATGGGTAATCTTCACATATGGCATCGTCAAACCCCCAAAGATCTTATATAGCCTAAATTATTCCAAAACAACTTATATTACATCTTTTTATTTGAACATCTGAAAATACCTTCTTTTTTTTTTTAGCAACTCCTGGTCGTTCGAATGACTTACATGGTCGTTTGACTAATGACTCATGCACAATAACTCAAGGGTTGTTCAAAACTACTCACTGGGTTGTTCTCAACCAGGTTTTGAGAAAGAGATGAACCAAGTAGGGAGAGAGATGTACCTGCGATGGAGAGGGCGCTGCAAAGACGAAGGCAAATCGGAGATGGAGGAGGGAGTCAGAGACGAAGGGGATGAAAGAGGAGGGCGTCAGAAACGGAGGGGATGGAGGAGGAGAGCGTGCAGAGAGGATGGAGCAGGAGACCGTGCTGGGATGAAGACGTGAGTAAGAATAAAAGGCTAGTTAGGTTTTGAAGGGTTTGAGGGTGTTTTGGAAAGTTTGCATTACTTGTTGGTTAAAGACCATATAACATAACTCTTCGAATTTTAAGGGTATAGTTGATATATATATATATATATATATATATATATATATATATATATCTCACAAAGCTGCATAATGAGATTGCTAGAAGTTGACCAAGCACCTTTTGGTAGGTTTATAATTAAAAGTGTTGGACACCTATGAGATGAATAAGATCATGCCATCTTGAATCGATAAATTTACTGTCATTCTGTTTCTAGAGTATTATATAGGGAAAATCATAATATAATTATATAATTATAGGTTGGCTGATGAATGAAAAAATCTTTATCGTATACATTCATCACAAATTCCTCGTTTACGTTCATTCATGCATTTGTTAAATACTTCATGACATTCTCATTTACTTTCATACATCTATTAAATTTATTATGACCAAGTTCATTTTTAGGAGGAGGTGAGAATATATGAAATAAAACACGAGATATATAAACAAGACACATTCTATACTTAGTAGATGAGACCAAGTGTTTATCCTACCTAATTATAAAGCTTAGTTATCTGCATTTGATTACAAATTCAAATTTTACGGAATGATATAAATTTAATTATTTAAGACATATTAGCCCCTCCAAAATGAAAAGTGATTTATATTTACAATCGTTCTAAGAGCCCGTTTGGTGTAGCGTTTTCAAAACAGAGTATTGAAAACGCAGAGTATTGAAAATGTAAATTATTTAAAACGCGATTTTTTTCTTTTTAAATGCATTTGAGATATTATGTCAAAACGCAATTTTTTATTCCTTATTGCGTTTTGGAAAAAAATTTACGCAAAATTTAAAACGCGCTTTTTCTTTATAAATGCGTTTGAAAAGCTTTTTTCTACGCGCTAATTTCAGGGAAATTTTTTAAGAACGCTAATTTTGAATGAACAAAACGCAACAAACGGGCTCTATGACAAAAGTTGACAAATAAATAATACTACAACCCTACATTTATCAAAAAGTTTTTCTTTCATATCTTAAACCCAAAAAATACACCACCTCGTTATTGTAGATATTTGTTCAAACAACTCGTACCGTACCCCACGATTTACACGCACTCACTTCCGGCAATCTGCATCCTGCAATTGAGGTCAAAATTATCATTGATTTTCCTAATCTAATTACTATTAATAATGTTACTCCGCACCGCAGACACGGTAGTATTTGATCTCGAAAGAAATCCATTCTTACTTTAATAATTAATATACCAATTGATTGAGATTGTTTTGAAAACTGTACTAAAACTCGGCTGCTTCCTCGAACCTTCCTCTTCCACTTGCCGGCCACTTAACGCCTCCGCCCCTCTCAATTTCATTTCACCAAGAAGAAGAAGAAGAAGAAAACAATTCTAATTCAATTCAGTCTGTTACTGTTGAAATCCTTTCATTGATTCATCTTTCTGACACATACGTTGTATTATTATTGAAGTATTTATTTATGATTTCTAACTTCCTATATACATAAAAATCCATCGTTCAACTTCGTCAATTCAACTTCGCAATCTAGCCTAACCGAAATTTGTTGGATACAGTTGAGAAAATAGAACCGTTTGTGATCAATTGTTGAAGCAATTACAGGTAACTCGACTTAATTGTTATATTTTCTTCTCCGCATTCAGTCTTTGTTGAGTTTTCATCTGTGATTCTGTTTAGTTGTTTGAACCGCTTTGTTGGATAAACATACATTTTGCCTTGCTTTGACCGCGATCTGAGTCATTATTATGATTATTAGAATTTAAACTCAATCTGCGGCTCTTAATGAAATTAGTTTATCTTTTTTCAGTAACCTACGTTTTTCTCATCCTTGAAAAGTAAGTTTATGGCAAGTTTACTTTGTTGTAAAATAACTTTTGGTACTCTGTTTCGGTTTTCCGCACAACTTTAATAGATCAACTTTAGTCTTCTCCGTGATACTGCTGAAACTAATTTAATGGATGTGTTCAACTGTTGAAGACATTACAAAATCTGCTCTTTTTGTTTAGGGATAAATTGACCTATTATTGTTTCTAAGAATTAGCTAATCTTCTTTTGCATTCTTATCTTATTTATCGCTACATTAACTTCCAATCACACTTGCATTTATACTTGGTAGATTTGCTTTCTTGTGTCCATTTTATGCTTTGTGGTATCTAAGACCACCCATAGATCACTGATGTTTACAAACTCAACACAATTCAACTCAACCTTTGTCTCGATTACTTGGGGTCTACTATATAGATAACTGATGTTACATAATGTCACTTACTAATAATGAGGAGAGATCGAGGATAAATCAAGTGGTTGAAGTTGAGTAGTGGTTTTGGAATTGTAGGTGGATCGTGTTCCCCTAAATTGCAGGGGATGTTTTATGTGGAAGTTATTAGACAAGCTTTACTTTATGGGCTTAGAATGTTAGGACAACTAAGAAGCAAATGCTAAAAAATGAGTTTCACTGAGGCTAGAATGCCAACTGATTTTACGTCATCTCTCAAATAAAGTTGCTACTCATTATTTAAAGTACACGTTCATGACTACATGGCCCAACCATCTCTTTATTTTTCTTCTACTTTACCCCTATTCATGCCAACTGAACCTTTTTTTTTTTTAGCACAACCCAATATGATACCTATTTAAATGAAAGTAGGAAGCATCACATTCAAGCAAAAGATTTCATCACATTAAAGTTGTAAATGCTAAAGGAAACCCATCCCTGTTGTGGTTACTTGGCCAATCATATCCCGAGGGAGGTAATATGCAATTATTATGAGCTTCGGCAACTAATGCATATTTGCATTTGAGCATTTCCTTATGATGGAACTCTTAAGTTAGGTGGAAAGATATGTGCTTAGGTTATGTCATCTTTCATCATCTTATTGAAGTAACTTACTTCTCTGAGATGTTGATTTGGGTGAGCAATGCTTGCTTGTAGTTAAACTTGGAAGTTTGCAATGTAGTTACTTTGACATTTTTAAATGTAGCCTGTGTGAAGTTGGATGAATTTCTTGCGACAAACATTGAAGAACAGAAAAAGTAGAAAGAGAAACTAACAAATGGATCTATGTGGTTCACCTTTCAATGTAAGTAGGCTACATCATCAGGTGAAGAGAAAGCAATTCACTATCGTCCCAGACAACAAAATGTATCCATACCGTGGGGCTCCACTGAGACTGCCCAACATAGCTCCCTTCCCTTTTTTCCTTTAGATGATGGGTTTAATGCATGCGCACAGAAAAAAATCAGTTTTGATTGGCAACAGAAGCACACGAAAATTAAGTTTTGAGTACGATAAATTTGTACAGGATACAACGTCGTCTTCTTTGAGGTTTGTGTAAATGGCATGTAGAAGTTGGATTGATGACTAACTAAGATCAAGCTTCTTTATGAAAAAGTGTCCATGGAGATAAATTGTAATGAAAGGTCCTGGAGATAGGTAAATGTGACAAATGATGGTGAGTCCAGTAGTTCGGTGACCTTTCCAATGTGAATCCACAAGAGGTATTCTGGATAATGTTGTTTTATTTGGAAAGGTACGAGGAGTTGCTATTTGAGAAAGGTGGTGGTTGCTAAGGTTAAGTTGGTTTCTTTATTATTCTTTTATTTTGCTGTGATCAAACCAATTTTTATGCAACCAACTCTAGTGAGAACTGAACACCAGTTCTAGGTGTTACCTACCAAGCTAATGGTTGTTGGTTAAACTGAAGTTGGTGTAGTTGTGATGCACCAGTTTCTTTTTAGGGGTAATATTCTTGCTTTCTGAGCAGGCTTTATCATAAAGGTCTGCCAGTACATGAAGATGAGTTAAAATGGAGTAATACAGAGCTTGAATGTTGGTGTAAGTGGACCATCCATCAGACAAGGGCTGGCCTGTAGACAGTATGATGGGCAGAAGATTGTTATGATGAAGAGAAAACTTGACCATCAGTCGGTTGTCTTTACAAGCTGAGATGCTGATTTTTGTTTTCTTTTACTCCTATTGCAACTGTATTCTAACTATCGGCAGTTTAAATCCTACGGCATCAGGAGTAGAAAATTCTGTCCTTTCAAGTCTTTGTTAGGTTTAGCATCTGTTTTTGTACTTTTGTTCTCTGTCCTATTGCATAATAAAACTTTTACTTCGTTAATATGACGTCATGAATTAGGAAGGTCTCTAATTTCATTAGGAGAACTCTCAAATTTTGGATCTGAACGAACAGATAATATACAATACCGCCTTATTCTATGGGCCATAGTAGGAAACAGAAGTATATGAATTTTTGATGCAAAAGCTGTTAACTGGACACGGACAATAATAACACTGTACGAGTGTTCTTGTTCAAGGCTGCTGCCTGAACATATTTTGAATTATGTGGCCCTTCATGCTCAATGAAAAAGTAGTGGTCGCAGTGCAGTTCTTCCTACATAGTTAATTGAAAGCTAAAAGGTATTGGTGGCAGTTCAAATTTAGCTAAGAGGCCTGCTTTTTGTAAGCTGTTTAACCAACTCATGTAAATTCCTAAGCTGTTAGGAGAGGTCGAACAATGTTATCAAGCTTAACACTCCCCCACATGCATGACCCGCTCACACATGGAAGGAGTTATACGTACACTTTTTAGAAAATTGCAGGTAAATGCAAGCAGCAAGCGAGATGATTTGAACCTTAGTCCTTACCATGAGCTCAAATACCATGTCTATCACTGAAATCATCTAAAGACTTATGCTGACTTATGTTTTCAAATGGTGGAAGAAAGTATAACTACTTAGATATTCCCGTCTCCTGAAATGTATCTTCTTTTCTTGTATGTTGGAGTTTCATTACTGATTTTTGGTGCGAATTTGTCCCCTTATAGTAAATTTTGTAACTACTATGCTCTGTTTTGAGGATAAATATTGCTTTTATCTGAGAAGGTGCACCTATTTAGTGGCATAATAGAAGTCTTACTCAGCTTAGTTATGCACTGAATCTGTTTCTGAAGCTTTTGCTATGAATTTGTTATGCTTGATTTCTGTGTCTGTGAGCTTTATAGAATCATAGAAATATATTAATAAGAGGACAAAGTTGAGTTCAGTCGATTTTTATTGTTAAGTTTTTGAATTTTCACACATGTTTGCAGCGATACACTAATGTTTAGTGATCGAGCACTCTCAGTCGATTTATTGCATTGATGCTAGAGATAGCTTCTGGTTAAAGTAAGTTACTTTAATTTTTGGTTGAACTTGTTATCTTTTTTATTATGGGGTTGTCTTTCATGTAACATTAATGTAGTATTTGGTTCCGATCTGGATTTTCTATGCATACAGATGATACCTATGCAGATGGGATCAAAAGAGGAGAAGATTGATCTTGAATCTGATGAGGAACTCCCTTTTAATCCATCACAAGCCAATGACAAAAAGCAGTCGTTGCATTTTGAGACATCTCATATCACATCTACTGCAACTTCGTCCAATACATGGTTATTTAGAAAGATACAATTCAGCCCTTTACGTAGTATCTATGTGGTCTTGATCAAAGCGAAGATTAACATTTTGCTTCCTTTTGGTCCCCTGGCAATAATGATGCACTATCTAACAGGAAAACATGTAAGAAATACAACCCTCCCAGCCTTTTCTTCCGTTCAATTTTATTCACTTTGGAAGGAGAATTTTCAAAATTGATCTATTTCTTTTTATTCTCGCACATCAAATTCTTTTTGTTTCTTATGTACATTAGGGATGGGTCTTCTTCTTCAGCTTAGTGGGCATCACACCTTTAGCGGAGCGGCTGGGTTATGCAACTGAGTGAGTATATCCCTCGTAGCACACTCTGGCAATCCTCATATTCTGCCAATTCACCTTCCCATTGAAACTTACTGACTCAGCTGTTCACCTATCTGTTTTTGTGCAGGCAGCTTGCATTCTATACGGGGCATACAGGTACATACTAATATGTACTTGATTTCTCATGGAAAAGAAACTCTAATATAATCTTACTTCCAGCCTATTGTTAGGATGCTTGCGAATGCATTAGTAAGGTCATGGAGTAGGTCACTAACATATCCGTTTAGATATGCTGGTGTTTGCCAAAAAAGCTGTGACAGCTGACAAGTATGTGTGCATATTGATGAGAAATGGAGCAATAGTAATTAACTCACTTGAAGAAAACATTTCTTTCTATATTTCCATTCTTGTGACCCTGGTTCCTGCATCCTTGAAACATTTTTTTGGTTGGATCTGCAGTTGGAGGTCTTTTAAATGCGACATTCGGCAATGCAACGGAAATGATTATCTCTATATATGCATTGAGGAACGGGATGATTAGGGTTGTTCAGCAATCACTACTAGGTTCCATTTTGTCGAATATGCTATTAGTGCTTGGTTGTGCCTTCTTTACTGGTGGGATTATTCATCATCAGAAAGTTCAGGTTTTCAACAAGGTAGCTCATTATGATTTATCGGTGAATTTGAATTCATGACATTTTCTCAACAACTTGTGAAGGGGGACTTACCATAGAACATCCCCCACTTCCAAAGAAAAAAAAGTCTCATCTGTGCTGTTTCAGGCAGCTGCTGTGGTGAATTCGGGACTGCTTTTGATGGCGGTGATGGGTATCCTGTTTCCAGCTGTGCTTCACTTCACACATACGGAGGTCCATTTCGGGAAGTCAGAGGTAGCACTTTCAAGATTTAGCAGCTGTATAATGCTGGTGGCCTATGCAAGCTATCTATTCTTTCAGCTTAAGAGCCAGCCTAAACTTTACAGTGTCATCGAAGAGGTGAATTCTTTTTGTATAAGCTTTTCGGGGCATATTATTTTGGCATTGATACGAGTAAGAGCAGGAATGTATGTGATATACTTTTTTTTGGGGATAATAGGTAACAACCGAAATCCCTGACATGACTAATTAAAACGCTTTTACCTAAAAGGCTAGAACGTGTTTTGCGCTAAATCAAAGGGATAGCAGTTATAGAAGTTCAATACTTTAGACATTCCTTCCCTGAATCATAGTTTTTGAATGGATGACACCATGAACTTTAAATAATGAATTTTCCAGTTACAGTTAAAGTGAGAAAGAGTTAAAGAGAGGGTTGCTCTATCTTTTCATAAATTGCAGGAAAGTAAAAATAATGCCGAAGATTCCGATGAAGAAGAAGCTCCTGAGATTACTAAGTGGGAAGCGATTGGTTGGCTTACTATTTTGACATTGTGGGTGTCTATACTATCTGGATATCTCGTTGATGCAATACAGGTAACCTACGCCAACTGGGTGTCTAAACTATCTGGACCTCAACATCGTTCTTGCTTGGCATCTTTATGCAGTTCGTGTCATGCAGGTCACTTTACCTACTTGTGAAACTTTGGAATTGCCATGTAAGAAAATCTTAGAATTGAAACATAAAAGGTCATTTCTGCTTGTAATCAAACCACGTTTCAGATGACGCACTCGTACCTTCACTGGTAGAATCATCAATGATGGAGCCGTCCATTTTCAGTTACTTGTGACATCTGTGTGTGTGTGTGCATCCAGAGATGACTCTAAAGCTTACCCGCCTCTTGATTTGTATCTGTGAAATATGTGATACTTAACTACCACATGTACACCAGAAGTCCTTTCACTATCTTGGAATGATGTTCAGTAGTTTTATATCCTTTTCTTACATTAAGAAATTCTCCTTGGAAATTACTGGATACTTTGGAAATTTATCACTTAGATTAAGTTTTGCAGAACCTAGAATGTTCAAAATAAGTAGATGAAAATTTGAATTTCACATCCACGGATGTTTAGTAATGCTCATACTTGCTGAAGGAAATTTGTTGGTATACTATGTAAACTAAAAGCCTTAATGCTCTCTACCTTGGGCAGATCAGAATAGTGTCACGTTTTCTGAAGGCTTTTCTAATCTTAAATTTGCCCTGCGGAACTCGGTATGCATGAGAAAATGATCTTAGATTATTCTACAGAAGGAGATTCAAATCTTTCTAGCTCAATTGAAGTGTCACGTTTTCTGAAGGCTTTTCTAGTCCTTGTTTTGAGATGATTCGAGATTTCAATTTGTGGATATTTGGCTAAGGAGCCGCCACATCTTGTTTTACCTTCATCCTATTCCATAGGTTCTTGTAGAAGGATATAAGAACTTTGATTGTGAACAATATTCATGCTACTGATTCTTGGAGATTTGAAGCTGGATCCCCACCCCACTCCACACCCACTCAAATCTCCCACCCTATATACAAAGGAAGAACTACTATGACAAAAAATGTTCAGAGAACTCCTTTTTGTTTTCTTTGATGAGCCTTGGATATGTTTATTCTCTATCAAGGGCTTAGTTATTCAGAAGTATTGGAAGACCTATGGAGTATGGATGCATCATGCAGTCTTCTCAGTTTTATATGGAAGTTGGATCGAGGAAGGAACTCAGAGATCTTTAAGGACCATCCTCTTCCTTTTGGTGCAAAGGATACAGCAGTTTTATCTATTTTGGGGCTTTGGATGTGAGTACTTCAAGGACCTTTAGATATCCATTATGAAATGATGTGCCTCATTGAGTGTGTTGTTTTCCTTGGGGGCTTTGGATATCCATTGAGAAAGGTCGTGCTTCAGTTAGTGTGTAGTTTTCCTTGTATTATCTTCTCCTTTCTGCTTTTGACTACTCTGTATAACTCATCCCCCCCCCCTCCAAAGCCCCACGCACACCCATCTGTGGGTCAGCGTTGATGTATCAAATTCTTTTTCAAAAAACAAGGAAAAAAAAGAACAGTTGCTTAGTTTGCTGCTTCTTCAGCACTCTCCTTTTAACACTTCAACATTACACAGCCAACTAGAAATTTAAACATAAAGGGTATTGAACTTTGTTCCAAGTTGATTGTTTTCTCATGCATTGACCCTGATTTACCCAGCTCGGTTAGGCCTTGCTTAGCTGTAGTAAATACTGCTATACAAGATGGCTTCTGACCAGGTCGCAGACACTCGTTATTTCTGATTTCTTGAAATATTACTTGTTAACAGTCATTTGTATGGAGTTGTTTGCTCTTCTAGGTCAACCAAAGGTGGGCATATGTTTGTGAGGATGGTTAATACTGATGTTCTTGCTTGTATGATTCTAGGGAGCATCAGACTCATGGAATATGCCCGTGGCTTTTATTAGTGTCATTCTGCTTCCAATTGTTGGCAATGCTGCAGAACATGCAAGTGCTATCATGTTTGCCATGAAGGACAAGCTTGTGAGTAGTTGACAGTATTAGAAAAAAAAAAATTATTACTCTTGTCAGATAATTTACTTTCACTGTATTTTATAGGATATCACACTTGGAGTCGCAATTGGATCATCCACTCAGATATCAATGTTTGTGGTAAGGTTTAAACCCTTAATGGATTGCTGGTGCTAATTGTTGAAATGAAAAGAGATTCTTGTAATTGTTACCTACTCACCATATGCTAAAAGGGAATAGGCCGTCATGGTGGCAGTTTGTTGTGTGGTTCCATAAGTACATGGATTCCGCACTGCATTTCTTTCCTAGGTCATCACTTTGACCTGTTTTATGCTGGTGGATATTGAATTAGAGTGTC
Organism: Platycodon grandiflorus; assembly: GCA_016624345.1. Classification (NCBI taxonomy): domain Eukaryota; kingdom Viridiplantae; phylum Streptophyta; class Magnoliopsida; order Asterales; family Campanulaceae; genus Platycodon; species Platycodon grandiflorus. The sequence goes on along the minus strand of CM028362.1, from coordinate 1,190,696 downwards.
TTTGGTATTCCATTTTGTGTCAAATGGTAGCACTGTTTCTGCATAATGATAAATAGTAAGTTTGACGCTGTGCTGTTGATAAATGCAGATTCCCTTCTGTGTGGTTGTTGGTTGGTTCATGGGGCAGCCTATGGACTTGAACTTTCAGCTCTTTGAGACTGCTACACTTTTTATCACAGTGTTAGTGGTGGCATTTATGTTGCAGGTCTCTCTCTCTCTCTCTCTCTCTCTCTCTCTCTCTCTCTCATGCATGACTAAATTAATACAACATTGAGGTCTATCAATGTTGTCAAAGAAAAAAATGGGATTGGGGGTGTTAAAGGGAAAAACGTATAAGTGCAAACAAGCTTAATCATGGTGTAGCTTCCCCTGGTGCTGAAGTTAAAGTTTCGGTATTTTTCCCTAGAATTTAAATATGAATTAATCAAATTTTCTGTATTTGCGGAGGTGCAATAAGATGGCCTCACCTAACATTGCAGTTGACTATGATGGATGGGTGTGGCAGCTATTGCATGATAAGGAGACCAGAGAATAGAAGGCCCAAGGGTTACATTCAAATTCTGTTAGTTTTGCCCTGTAATACTCAGCAACGGCCTTTAACTGTCTAGCTGGGTTTTTTTTTTCTTTGTGCTCCCCCGTTTGGAATCATTGCCTCTTTCACATGAGGGATGGGCCGGATGGCCAGATTGATTGCACCTTTCTGTTTCTGGGATACTACTTTGGAGGAATGAGTGTTGTGCCCTTGCATTAGTGTTTTATGTAATCAGTGTGGGTGCTACCACTGACCACTGACTACAACTTGGGTTGTGGCTTGTCACTGCTCCCCCTAGTGGAGCTCAGCTCGCTATGCCGTTTAGGTTCCATCTATCCTCTTTTCTCTCATCACCTTCACCTCTCTTGACCATGCACCTACACGGCGATTCTCACCATTTCACTACCTTTTCCTCTTACTGTTCACCCGTACTTTTACTCAATGATTGCATCTTTCCCTCTTCTCACCTCCTTCACTGTAAAACTCAAAGCCTCGGTGATCAGCTATTCTTGGGGGGGGGGGGGAAGAGTTATTCTGTTACGTCTACTGTGAGAGTAGAAATGGATTTGGAGAATTTTATCAAAATCTAGAACATGAAAATCACAAGCCATGGCTTGAAAGGCTGTAGAATGATGAATAGATAACATTTGAGAAGGAGGTGAAGCGTAGAGAAACAGGGATGGATTTGACGTTAGAGAAAGAAAATCTTGTATGGATTACATCTTGTGGTTTCCTTTTCTGGTGGTTCTGTTCGTGCTAGCTTAAAGGACTCTTACTAAGGGCTACTCAATGTTAATATTTAGGTTATGCAGTAAAAATAAGGTTTTGGTGGAAGTTTTGGTATTTTGGCTTCTAGAGCATGAAAATTACAATCCATGGCTTGAAGGAGCACTAGAATGATGCAAATATGATATTAAGACGCAGTATAGTGAAACAAGGATGGATTTGATATTAGAGAGAGAAAATCTTGTATGGGTTACTTCCTGAACCTATTTGTGCTGTAAGTGCTGGCTTCTCAACCTATTTGTTTTAAAGGACTTTTACAAAAGGCAACTCATTGTTAATTTATAGGTTATGCAGTGAAAAGTAGGTTTCGTGGAATTTTGGTATTTTGGGTTCTAGCGACGCGGTGAAAAGTATTTTTGCTAAAGGAGAAGTAGAGAAGTTGGGGCTTGTTTGTTTATCTGTTCCTGTTTTCATTGTTGGAATCATCAAAATTCAAATTATGGCTTTCATTAATGAGAATTTTTAATTACAAGTACATGCTTAATTCTAGTTTCAAAGCACCGCCTCTTAATACTATAGTAATTAAAATATTTGTCCAACAATTACATTCGCTCGTCTGTGAATCCTGAGAATCCCAAGAACGAAAACCTGTAGCTTCTTAAAAATTTGAAAGTGCATGTTACCAATGCCACTGATTTAAGAAGGCAAACTTTAGCATAATGGAGGTTGTGGAATAATAAATAATACAATGAGGAAGTCGAGCTAGCTTGTAACAGGTCAGAAAGAAGTAAGAGGCTGCTTTTCAGTTTGATGTTTGTAATGACGATGTCAAACATTAATGAAGCCATGGTTGTGAAATTGATAATTGTATCGTGTCGTGAATCAAAATCCTATGAACCAAGAATCACATATCCACAGGTAAGATTTGGAACGAATTGTGAAATAGGTAGTCAAATGAAAATTTCTGCTCATAACCAGTACTTAGATCTTGATTTTTTGTCATGTCGAGTGAAAGTGTATTTGGGCCATATCCTATCTGGTCAGCTCACTCAGTTTTATCTGTGTTATATGATGAAGAACAGCTTGGCTTAAAGGTCAGGCAGAATTTAGGATAATTAAAGAGGAGAATAAATGGAGACGTAAGAAATGCAAATCTGTTTTACTGGACAAGTTACAGAAAATAGGGAGGCATAAGAGAAAGGAGAAAGATCAGTTTAGATTACGAAACATAAAGAGATAGGAAAACCCTAGTCCTCTCACCTAGGGTTCTTTTGCCTCACTCATAAAAATAGAATCAGTTTTTATTCAATTAAGCACTGTCTTTAGTATTACTTGGAGGCTTCTAGACACTAAATGCGATATTCATGCATGCCGCTTCAGATAATGTAGACATTTCTTAAGGTGAAATGACTCTTCAAATTATTCTAGGACCCATGAACCGTTGCATTTGAACAGAACATACTGAACCGCTTAATGCACAAATGATGTCTTGGTTGAGCTTCTGTTTTATGCATCATTATAGCTTTGGGTTGAGATGAGGAGGTTTCACAAGCTTGTGACTAGTTTAGTATGATTGATATCTTTCAGTTTGACAGGGTTTAGAATGTCAATGCGAACGACATTCTTCTTAGCATAATATAGTCTCCTTTAATCTTTTTCCAATGCATAAGTCTATAGACATTTTGAACTTGCATTGCAATAAAGAACCGTGAGTGTGTCTATGCTAGTAGGTGCATCGTGTTGATTAAAGAATTCCTCCAGCAACTTTGATCACTAAGTCATGTTACTTCTCATAGCCCATAGCATTATTAACCAATTGTTTTTTTATTATATGTCTTATCTCTGCAAATTCCTGATAATTAAGTAAAAGGTAGAGTGTATTATGTCTGCAGCATATGTATTCATTCATGATTGGATTATTTCTTGGTATTAGAGAAGTTCATGAGTATAAATTTTTGTGGCTGCAGGAAGGAACGTCAAACTATTTTAAAGGCTTGATGCTAATTCTTTCCTATCTTATTGTTGCTGCAAGCTTCTTTGTACACGTTGACAAGTCAAATGGTGAGTTATGAAGTATGTCTTTTTAGGCGCATTGAAAATCCGTGGAGTTTGGAGTTGTTTGATATTTTGCATGATTTTGCAGGATTGCATGTCATGTAATCATTTCACAAGTCCTCCCTGAACTCCCCCAACCCCCCAACAAAAAAAAAAAATGTATTGTGGACAAAGTGGGTACAGATCTCAAGTATTGCCTTTACCTCTGAAAATTGTACAGGTACCGTATTTGAATTTTAAATAGAACAAAAAAAGAAGAGAATGTAAAAGAAAGCAACCTAGTTTGGGGAAAACTGCCCACACTGCATGCGGCCTAAATCATTGAAGAGATAATAGTAGGCCTATTCAACCATGGGCTTGTTAGTGAAAGCTAGTTCAAATGACTGGTTTTGGAGCATGTTTCCACTAGTTGTGTTTGGGACCTTTCTACTTTATTTATATGAAAGATTAGGATGTGAAATGAACTGTATATGCAATTTACTTTGACTTAAATAGAATCTTCTGGACATGCAAGGGAAATGTCAAGCTGTGTGTGAATCACATCCTAGGCTTCTATCCATGTTGAGATTGGACATTTGTAGTCATGTTTTCGAGCACCTTCTGTGACTTAGCGGCTGGTTTGACCATTTGGCTGATCAGTTACACAGTTAAGAATCCAATTTATACAGTAGTGAGTTGCCTACTGATATTGTAAAATTTACCCCATGGAATTGCTGGCATATATATTTGCAGGTGTACAACTGTTTTTCAACATTGACCCTTGCAAGAACTTAAAATGGAAGATACTGCCTTGCTGTGGCATGGCTGCTCTTTCTCTAACTGGTGTAAAAACTGGTTCCGTTTTTGATTTTCTGCTCTATTTTGAGCCTCATTGGAACATGATGCCACTTATCGGCATGAAAATCTTTAGTCCTTGGCCCTTTTAATCTTGTTTCCTCTCTGTAGACTTTACAGAGCTATTTAACTGTCCAACCAGATGTAAATGTAATACTGAGTATATATATTTTTTTCTTTTTTGGTGCCTTATAAGAGACCCGTATATTGCTTGGCAAACTGATCTTTTGAGCATAATTTGTGCAGATGATGACTGAGTATGCAGGAATGGGGATGTTCGTACATCAGTAAGAAACACCGACATTCCTGCACTGGTGGATGCGTGTAGATGGGTTATCCAAAGCTGTTCATTCATTCTTTCTTGTTGTAATTTATGTTTCTAATTATCACGTAATGAGCAATCCATCCCAGCATCACAAGGAGGCGGGAAGCTTTTTGGTCTTTGGCTAGTTGAAACAGAATGTAGAATATAAAGAATGTAATCCATGGGATTGTTGATAAACCTTTTGCTATTTGTCCCCTGATGAAAGACTATTCACGGAACCATTTGTTAGAAATTAGAATATCAAATGTGGGTTGTTTTTTAGCCGAGATTTTTTATTTTCTAAACTGGTGCACGCTGATGAAACTGAAACTGCTTCCCAGGTTAACCATGATAACTTGTGTACTCGAGTTACCACACAAAACATGGATATATATATATATATATATATATATATATATATTTTTGCAAATGAGCCTGAGTTTGAAGACGGTACATTACATTAAATATCAAGAGATTACGTCAACATTATACTTTCAGGTGTTGTACTGTCAAGTGTCAACAAGTTTACAATACCATGCTGATGAATTTTCTAGATATTTGCTGTTGATGTAGCACTATTCTTTCTAAAATGGTAATGGTAGAAAAACCACTTCTGTTTGGAAAATTTATGGAGTGGGGCTATTAATACTCCCACTATCTCTAAATACACAAAAATTTTAATACACTTACAATATTAATTTCACACCAACCTAAATACTAAATACACCACCCATATCTTTTCTATTTTACCCTTCCTAAATAATTCATCTATCTTTTCCTAAACCTAACCCGCACCCCCATACGCACGATAGAAACCCCCAACAGCTACAATCGTCAATGGGTTGCCCTCACCTCCTTTTTTTTTTTCCCCTCCCTATTTTACTGTAAAGCCCTTTCAACTCCTTCAAAGCCCTTCCTTTTAAAACCCTTTTGAAAATAAATAAACTAAAAGGAACAATGGTGATGTCAATTGTCAAATTAAATTTAAGTTACTTACTAAACAAAAGAATACTGGATTTTTTGTCCTCCTATCAAAGAAAGAAAGATTAATTAAAATGGAAATAAAGATGATACTATAATGGTCCAGGGCTTTAATTATTTAAGAAGTTAACTTTATTTGTCTAAACCAATAATTAAATAATAAAGCAATAATCAAATTGGAACAAGTTGCTTCAATGTCCGAGATTGCTAAATTATAATATCAAAGAATAAAGCTAACGGATCATTATAGTTAGTTTTAAAATAGAATGATATTTAATTATTTAAGAAGTTAGAATTATTTTTGAGTGAAAATAAATTAATAATAATAAAATAGTGCAGGATAAAGCCCATAGCTTTTTTTATGAAGTGAACCGTCGAGCCTAATAGATTAGGCCTAAAATTAAACTTTAGCCCATGCAAACAGAGTGGCTAATTTTGGTCAATGTATTATGTTTTCGGCTTTTTTAATTTTGGAAAACTTTGAAAGTTGGGATAATGGTTGTTTGTCAACCATGACCGACGAGAGATTGTCGATTTTTTTTTTTTTAAAGAAGAAGCTCTGAGGGAAGAAAGAATTAGAGGGGAGGAGAAGAAGGAAAGAAGAAAGAAAATGGAAGAATGATGGGAGGGAAGAAGGAAAGAAAGAAAAATAATAATGGAAAATGGCGAGAGAGGGGAGAGAAGGGAGAGTGGAAGGACTAAAGAAAAAAGTAGAGAAAAGAGGGTAACGCCGGAGAGGAAAAGAGCGTGACAATGGATGAGGGAGAGGAGGGTGACGACGCTGGATAGGGAGAGAAAAAAGAAAGCAGGAGATTAGGGTTTTAGAAGGGATAATTGGAGGGTGACGACGCCGGATAGGGAGAGAAAAAAGAAAGCAGTAGATTAGGGTTTTAGAAGGGATAATTGTATCATAGTCTTTTTATAGAATGACACTTTTGTAATTAAAATTAAGGGGGTGTATTTAGAGAGAGTGGGGGTGTTAATAGCCCTACTCAAATTTATGTTCAATGTCACTTCGGAAGTTTAAAGAGCTACTCCCTCCGTTCCTGTCAAATAGTTTACTTTCTTTTTTTAGAAGTGAACATGTGAGTAAATCAAATCAAATTTTACACACTTTATTTATGTTTTAGGAAATAAAATTTTATTAATTAAAAATTATTTTAACAATAATATGAATTACAACTTTCATAACTTTGTAAAAATCACTAAATTTATGTTAATTATTGATCAAACTTTGATTAAGTTGATCAAAAAAAAATCAAAAATAATATTTTTGCCTAGAACAGAGGGAGCACTAATGATGTAGATTTGACGTACTTGTAATTTTATCTTAAAATATAATGATCAAAGCATAGCCGAGAATGATTGACTAAGGTTAAATTTTTTTACTTGAATTATAACTTTATTTTAATTATTAATGAAGGAAGCATAATCAAGTATGATTGGAGAAGTTGACTATAGTAAAATGTAATTTTATTTTAGACAGCATAGCAGTGATAAAAGATGATTGACCTGATTTGTGTATATCAAGAAACTATGTTGTAAACTAGCAAGATAAGAAACTAAACTGAGCCATCATTCGCACAAACTCGAGTAGATCCGAGTTAAGTGACTTATTAGATCGATCTTGAAATTGAACAAACTCGAGTTGATTCAAGCTACAAATAAAACCAAACTCGAGTCTAACTGGCACGGATGAGCCTTATTTACAACCCTAGTCTGATAATTGTGGTTGTGGCCTTGTGGGTTGGTTGACGATACCCTTTACCAAATTTGTTACTACTATTAGTACTAAAATTATAGATTTCCCAAATCAGCTCACCGAAACTAATGGAGGAGAGATAACGGGTCAGAATATTGTCTTCAACCCCCTTGTTGCATTAAATTGAGACAACTAGGCTATTAACAGACTTTAAATATTACTAGCAACTACTACTGATCTCTTTTTTTTTTTTTTAGAAGGAGTAAATGGTATATATTCACTTCAATATATCTTTATTTAGTAAAGGTCATAATCTTGCCCAAATACCGTAGACCAACATAGTTTACCATACATTTGATGACATAGAAATGCATAGTTTTCAACAATTGGCCGTTGATCTCAAAAAATAGAATTAGAATAAATAAAATTATTGACCATCTTGTGCTACATAATGCGAAATGAGGATCATGTTAGTGTTAGTAATAGATATACAATAATGAGAATATTCATTCTCATTTATTGAGTCTCCACCGTTGGTCAAGAAAATTTTTATTTGATGAGAGTCAAACACAGGATACAATGGCGGTGAATTTGACTCTAGGGGGCCAAGTTAAAATTTAGGGAAAAGCGTGTAAGGGTTTCCATCGATTGTTGCTCTTGATGTATTCTAAATTTTTTCTTGATATAAAATATATATAATTTAAAATAAAAAATATGTTGAATATTTCTAAATGTGAATCGTTTTACAAACTACCAACATCTCTTATTAGCATCTGAATATTGCATATTGTTTTCATTTAATACAATTATTCTAAATCAAAACAATCCAATTAAATTGAGAGTTTGTGTAATTTAGAGTGTTGGAGTATTAGATTGATATATTTTTATTGTTTTCCTTCAATTCTATAAAGAGCAAAGCTATTATACATTTTTTTTTTCTCGTTATAATTTAGCTCACAGCTGCAAAAATTGTTCGATTATGTCCATTTTGACATGAGTAAATTCAATATATTTAGCTTAACAAACGTTGAATATGCAATCTATTCGTTCAAAATTGAAATATGAGACAAAAAGTAATAAAAATAAAAGTTTACTTCCATTAATATGATTTTTTTATATTTACACATAGATTATGAAGTAACAAAGATTTTTGTTTTACAATATCGTAACAAAGTTTTGAACTTAGCGGACCAAATACATCTTGTAAGCTTCTATTTGCACATGGCCTTAGCGGACCAAATTAAAAGATTACTTTCATTAATATGATTTTCGTTTTACAATATCGTAACAAATGTTGATTTTTTTTATATTTGCCCATGGATTATGAAATATGATTTTTTTTTATTTATATTTGCACATGGATTATGGAGTAATTGAAATAATTTTAGAACAACGCCAATACGAGATTCTATTTGCTAATATTTAGAAGTGAAGAGGGGCCATAATATATATAAATACAAATTTATAAGAACTATATTGAGAGGGGTTAATTGCATATACACAAAAGGCTAGGGGGGCCATGGCCCCCTTTGGCTCCACTGTAGCTTCACCTCTGACAGTACATCAATATTCTTATTTAATCATTCTTTTTTGGGTCTTTCATGAGACGTTGTTATACCACATTAATTTATGTCTAAAACTAATCTCCATTGGTCTACGAAAAATTTTACTTGGTGAGATTTAAATACGAGACATTTAATATTCTTATCTAGCCATTCACATCCTTGATCTCCGACGAAGAGTCCCAATGGTACTCAGCCTGAAGCAACTAAACTAACCCTTTATGTTATTTAGCCATTCAATTTAATGCAAAATGAGGTTCATATCAGTCTTAGTAATATACAATAACAAAAATATTTTTATTTACCCATTCAATTTAAGAGAGATGATTGTGGTAACTTCAGTTAAAAATAAATAAATTTTTTTTTTTTTGGTAAAGTTTTGTTATTACAAAAACAATTCTTATTTTAGGACAAAGAGTGTAAATTAAAACGAATTAAGAAGTAGCTAGCTGGGAAGTTAAGGAGCAGATGAACATCTGATTTTACTTGGTCTAAATTAAATGTATTTATTGTACGGGTCATGGGTGTTACTCTAAAGAAAAAAATAAAATACAGTCTTTGACTTGTAACTAATTGCCTATGTAGAAGACATCGAAATTGCGTGGAGGGAGACATACAAGAAAATGACTGGTAAAAATGTGGATGCATGGAGCCTCCTGGATGGAATTGGAGGGCAACAAATCCTACTCAATATATGTTAGCCTTTTCTCTCTCTCTCTCTCTCTTCTTTTGCATAAGATAATCCAGCCAGAAAACAAAATACTCCACTGGACTGGAGTATATATCTTTTTCTGGCGGGTAAAAAGAAAAGAAAAAAAAAAAACTTGATGGTCAACGGAACAATATTTTTCCCCAAGTTGTTCTAAAGGAAGGAAGACCAAACATAAAAAATATTTTGATTTTTTTATTTTATTATAAAAAAAAAATGACATGACATGTGCCAGTGGCACTACAATACACAAAATGTCAGCTCATTTACAACTGACCCCATCATCTCCTCTTTTTTTTTTTTTTTTAATATTTTGTTTTTACTAAAATTACTATTAACATTATAAATTTTAACTGTGTTAATATATTTAGTACAAATAAAATAAAATATCGGAATTAAAATTTAAAATATTAATAACAATTCCCTTCTTTCTTGTTTTGTAATTGGAATCTCGACTTTTATTTTGTCTTCAAAGTACTCAAACGGTTGATTCCAAAAGTCTTTTACTCCTAACCATTCAATTGGGACATTCTTTTTGTATCTTAAAAAATCATTTGAGCCACATTTGGACAACACTAATGCTTTTAACTCAGAGGAATGATTGATTCTCCATTTCAAAATGAAAATACTCATCACTAACATATATTCCACCCCCCCAATTATCATTTTAAATTGGTCAGTCTTAAAAGTAAAATTCTGGTTTTTCTTTTTATATATTCTCTTTTTGTTGAAATACTGAACAAGCATAAATCTTTCTTTATCAAACAAAAATCATAAAAACTTTACCAAAAATAAACTGTTAAGAACACCATTTCGATTGCAAAAAAATTTCAAATTTCCCTTTCAGACGTACTACAAGCATTTTAATATTCTCAATTTTCTTTGTAGTTATAACTAACTTCAAGGACTTGTTTGGTAACTAGACATTGATAAAACGTATTATTAATCACAATACTATTATTAGCGGTCTCGCTATTAATCCTCACTATACATATATCGAGGACGCTAAATTAATATTCTCTTCGTTCTGAGCAAAGTGTCTATTTTTTATTTTTAAAAGTCTAACATGTAACTAAATCAAACTAAAATTTTACATACTTTACTTGTGTTTTGGGAAATAAAATTTTATTAATTAAAAACTACATTAATAATACTATAAATTACAACTTTCATAACTTTGTAAAAATAAATAAATTTACGTAAACTTTTGGTCAAATTTTAATTAAGTTGACCAAAACAAATCAAATATGAACTCTTTACCTGAAACGTTTTTGGTCAAATTTTAATTAAGTTGACCAAAACAAATCAAATATGAACTGAAATGGAGGAAGTAATAAGGAAATAAGAACATGTGGATAACTTAGGATATTAGATATTATACGGATAGTTAGAACTATCAAATATCTCATAATTCGACATATTAAAGAGATTCAAACATATTGTGGGTGGAGGGTAAATATTACTCCACTCAAAACCCAAATCATGCCCGCACTGAAAAATTAAGTCTCAATCAATCACAATCTCTTTCTCCTTTTACTTTTCTTTCTCTCTTTATATATAATAACCCCCACGTACAGATACAGATACAGGTACAGCTACACGCTTGAATGGAGTTTTTGATGATGATGATGATGATCAAAATATAATGCAAAAATCATGAACAGGGAAAGTCCACCATCCAAAAGCCGCCCGAAAAAAAGTAAACGCTAAATATGATAACTCACTCAGACCAAACCACAGGATTTGGCTTTTTTTTTTTTAAAAAAAAATTATATTAAATATAGCTCCATGTCAACATCCCACCCATTGGATAGTCTAAAGTCTCACAACCTCCTTGTTGGATTATTATTATTATTATTATTATTATTATTTCATCCAAAGTGGTAAACCACATGATTGATTCTCTCTAACACTTTGTTTCTGATAAATGATATGATCCCTCCAATATCATAACCACCATCCACCACCCGCCCGGCACCACCACCATGCATTTGATACCCCTCCCTCCTCCTCCACCACCTCCAATATTGCTATTCATCTATCTCCTTTGCTGCTGCTGCTGCTTTCTCTCTGCAGATGCCGCCTGCAACCCACTTGATCAAGATTCTCTCTTGTCTTTCTCTCAAAACCTTTCCCTACAGCACCAGCTCAATTGGTCTTCTGGGGTCAACTGCTGCTCTTGGGATGGAATTGGTTGCGATGTTAATGATCGGGTAACCCGTTTATCCCTACCCTCCAGAGGCCTCCGTGGATTCATCCCTCCTTCCATTCTTAATCTCACCGCTCTGTTTCACCTTGATCTCTCCCATAATTTTCTCTCTGGCCCTCTCCCACATGGTTTCTTCTTGTCTTTGAGTGGCCTGCAGGTCATTGACTTGAGCTATAACCGTTTATCTGGACAATTACACCACACCTCCCCCGTCAACAACATTCAGTCCCTCAACTTATCCAGCAATCACTTTGAGGGGACAATCCCGCCTTCACTTTTCCAGTTGAATTTGATCAGTTTTAACATTAGCAACAACAGCTTCACAGGCCCAATTCCATCCTCCATCTGCACCAATTCCCTTCTCTCTTTCTTCTTGATTTTTCCTTCAATGATCTCAGTGGCCAGATTCCCAGTGGATTCGGGGCATGTTCCACCCTCCAGTTTCTGCGTGCGGGTTTCAATAATCTCACTGGCCAGCTTCCAACCGATATTTACAGTTCCGGGGCACTGCAAGAATTGTTCTTGCCCGGAAACAACCTTACCGGCGAAATTGGCCAAGGTATTACCAATCTCCTCAACCTCAAGATTCTTTCCCTGTTTGGTAACGAGTTGACTGGTTTGATTCCTCGGGATATTGGGAAGCTTTCCAATTTGGAACAATTGCTTCTTCACATTAACAAACTGTCTGGCACTCTGCCCTCCTCGCTGATGAACTGTACAAATCTGAAATCACTGAATTTGAGGGTGAACTCGCTAGTGGGGTGGCTTTCCAATTTTGATTTCTCCGGTTTCATCCAACTTACAAGCATTGACTTGGGCGACAACAATTTCACCGGTACTGTGCCAGCAACCCTTTTCAACTGCAAGTCTTTAACCGCGATTCGGCTTGCCACTAACAAGCTGGAGGGAGAGATATTACCTGAAATATCTCAACTGCAATCCCTGTCCTTCCTTTCCATATCCAACAACAGCCTGACCAATATCACTGGAGCACTCAAGAATCTAATGGGTCTTAAGAACCTAAGCGCCCTCATCCTGTCCAAGAACAACTTCAATGAAATGCTGCCTGATGCAGGTATTGAAGGGTTTCAAAATCTCCAGGTTCTGGCTTTAGGTGGTTGCAACTTGACCGGTCAAGTTCCAAGTTGGCTGGCTGCACTCGGTAAGCTAGAGGTACTTGACCTATCAGTTAATCGGATCACAGGCTCAATCCCAGGTTGGTTTGTGAACTTTCAACATCTTTTCTATGCAGACTTGTCCCAAAACTTTCTTTCGGGCGGCCTCCCTAATGAACTTGCTAGACTTCAAAGGTTGGCAATGCAGCAGGGTTCTGATCAGATAGAAAGTTATTTAGAATTGCCTGTCTTTGTTCAGCCATACAACGCTTCCTATTTGCAATACAATCAGCTAGCCAACCTGCCACCAGCACTTTACCTGGGAAACAACAGCCTCAGTGGCAATATCCCTGCTGATATTGGACTATTGAAGTTTCTCCATGTCCTCGACCTCAGCAACAACAATTTCTCTGGCAGCATACCCGTTTCGATATCTAATCTTACCAACTTGGAAAAGCTGGACCTCTCTGGTAATAATCTTTCTGGAGGAATCCCCGCATCGCTCAAAAATCTCCATTTTTTGTCTTCTTTTAACGTGGCAAACAACGAGCTTCAAGGTCCCATACCAACGGGAGGGCAATTTGACACCTTCCCGAGCATTAGCTTTGAAGGAAATCCAGGGCTATGCGGCTCAATCTTGCAGCGCCCTTGCACCAATCAATCTGTCCCCCCTTCACATCCTTCAAGACATAGAAAGGGCCCAAACAAGAAAATCATTATCATACTCATTCTTGGGATCTGTTTATTTGTTGGTTTAGCTCTTACGCTGCTAGCGCTGTGGATATTGTCCAAGAGGAGGATTCTCCCAAGAGGTGACCATGACAAATTTGAACTGGAAGCAATATCGTTCAACTCTACTTCAGGGATATCTACTGAGGTTGGCAAAGATACCAGTCTAGTTATACTGTTTCCAAACAATGCAAAAGAAATCAAGGATCTTACCATATCTGAAATCTTGAAAGCAACTGAAAATTTCAGCCAAGCAAATATCATTGGTTGTGGGGGTTTTGGTTTGGTTTATAAAGCAACATTCGCAAATGGGATCAAACTGGCTGTTAAGAAGCTTTCAGGAGATATGGGTCTCATGGAAAGGGAATTCAAAGCAGAGGTGGAAGCTCTATCCACAGCCCAACATAAGAATCTGGTTTCCCTGCAAGGCTACTGTGTGCATGATGGCTATCGCTTACTGATATACTCCTACATGGAGAATGGGAGCCTGGACTACTGGTTGCATGAGAAGATGGATGGTGCATCTAAACTTGATTGGCCAACTAGACTGAAGATTGCTCAGGGGGCAGGTTGTGGGCTGGCTTACATGCACCAGATTTGTGAACCACATATCGTTCATCGTGACATTAAGTCCAGCAACATCCTTCTTGATGATCAATTTGAAGCGTATGTGGCAGATTTCGGTTTGTCCCGCTTGATTCTTCCTTATCATACTCATGTCACCACCGAACTTGTTGGTACTCTGGGTTATATTCCTCCAGAGTACAGCCAGTCATGGATAGCCACTTTGAGAGGGGATGTATATAGTTTTGGAGTGGTCGTGCTAGAGCTGCTTACGGGGAAGAGACCAATGGAGGTGTGCAAGCCGAAGACCTCGAGAGAACTGGTTGTGTGGGTGCAGCAACTGAGAAGTGAAGGGAAGCCAGAGGAAGTCTTTGATCCTCTCTTGAAAGGCAAGGGCTTCGAAGAAGAGATGCTGCAGGTTCTTGATGTAGCCTGCATGTGTGTAAATAGAAACCCATTTAAGAGGCCAGGCATAAACGAAATAGTTGACTGGCTCAAGAATGTAGGATCAAATAGATAGACGCAAACATAAGTGCAACAGTGCATATGCACAGAACTCTGGTTTGTAGCCATTTCAGGTTTTGTTGCCATGTATGTGTTTAACTAGCTTTCTGTGCAGGAGAACATATTTTTTGTTTCATACACAAAGAAACTTTTATCTGACCATAGTGCATGCGTGTATAAATTGAAACAGCTCAACCAATAGCTGAATCATACAATTCTGAACTCTTTTAAATTTTGACAAAGGGTCAGGCACTGATTGCAAAGAGGATCAGTTCCAAATTCTTCCGTGTCTAGTTTGCAATTCCAAACTCTTGAGGACACTTACCTAACAACAATACATGAATGTTTAAGGGGAGCACTTGAAACCAATGGAAAAAGGCATATATTCTTAAAAACAAAGAGCGGTCAGTTTACTGATTTGCTGTCATTAAACAAAGGCTAAAGCAGCTAAACACATGCAGAGCGTCTCGAGCAGGCAAACTGTGATTATCTGTCCATAAATTTCAAGTTCACCTCTCCTCGTAATCAAATTAAAAGTGAAATGCAAAACTGGATGAGTCTGAGGAATAGGTGACCTTTAAGCATAAGACATTTTACAGCCCCGCAGCATGTAATTGGCAAATACGCTCTCATTGTTTGCTCATGGCATGAGCAACATGAAGCTGATAAACGCAGAATGGTGTAATCTGCATCGATGATAAAATACTAAAGATGCAAAAAAGTTGACTTCTTCATATCCAAACTATATATAACCCCTTTTATTATTAAGTTCAATTATTAAACGGTGGAGGGTAACCGATCCTACCACTTTGCGAAAGCAATCATAACATTAATTAGCTCGACATGAAATCTAATACTAAAAGAGAAGGCTTGGTCGGGGACTGATTCATTCAAGTATGGCATTTTTGCAAACAGGTGTGACTCATCAGCGGTATGAATTTTTATGAATACATAATAATACAAAGACATTTATAAGTAGTACTCCATCATCGGTTAGATTAAGATTAAAATTAATTTTTTTTAAGTGAGTGGATAAGGAAATGGAAAAAAACGTGGAACCTGTATCAGTATCTGTATGTATATGTATGTACACAAGATAAGAAAGAAGCTCGTCTCGGGACGGGACGAAGAGAAAGAAGCTCACCTTAAGATTACAAGTTCCAAGTGCAAGTGGCTGAATGAACAATCTGGCGAGTGTTAATTCGACGATCCTATCATCTTTACATTCTTAATTCTAGCTAGGGGGCCCTCCCCTCGTTTGAGAGAAAACGTAAATCAAAGCTCTAAAGGGCATCGTAATCATTGATCACCGGACCGTAGCCGTTACTCGTCGTGTAACTAACTGAGTGACTGTCACTGTTAGCTAAGTTTGTCCAGAGCAAGGTAAATTACACATAATCCCCCTCAATTATGGATCGGGTTTGATTTACCCCCCTCAGCTACCAATTAAAGCAGTGTGCCCCCTTCACCTATAATATTTTCTTAAATTACACTTTCTATTTAGACACCACAATTTGAATTCACGAAATTTGTCCACCAAAGACTCACGTCACCATCTGTACGTATGATTTTTACCATAATATTCAAAATAAAGATAAAAAATTATTTTAATGATCATCTTTATGCACAAAGAGGGTCTTAGAATAATAAAGATAATTTAGTCAATTGAAACACCAAACGACACTATAGTTAAAAAGAATGCATAAAAATGGTCACATAAGTCTTACGTGGGCATTTTACGTCAACTTAAATGGCAGTGCCTAAACAGAAGCTATGATTAAAGAAAAAGTTATAGTTGAAGGGAGTATATTGCTTTAATTAGTAGTTGAGGAGGGTAATTCAAACTCAACCCATAGTTAAGAGGGTTATTTGTAATTTACCCTTCTTTTTAAATCAATGGCAACATCCTCCACTTTTTCCAATAATTTCAATCCTAGTCAGTCATCACCTATTAAAAATAGTTTTTTAATTGTTGCTTGGTGAATGGAATCGTTATTTCTTAAAAGAAGACTAGAAGTTAGTAATGAAAGTTAGTCACATCACACAATTGACTTAATTTACATACTACTTTAATCATGAATCTCATTCTCCAAATGAAAAAAAAAAAAAAATCATTCAAAAGTAATTATATTAAAATTGATTAATTATTATTTTTAATTTGTATCAAGTAAGTGAAAGTCTATTTTCACTACGATAACTATTCTTCGCTACTTTTATCTAAAATTAATTTTATATAGACAAAAATACCTCATTCATTAATTAAAGTCATGAATTACATAAATTAAAATTAATCTAGATGTTATTATTGATATTACAAAAATAAAATTTAATGAAAATAAAATTTTTAATTATAATATTGACAACCATATTTTATTTTAATTTTTATTTTATTAATAAAATTTTATGTTTACAAAATATTTTCTTCACTTCTTTTAGACTGCCCAATTTTTTATGAGTATAAATAATTAAATATAATTTTTCATGCAATTAGGAAAGGATAATGAAATACATTTTTCATTGGATATTAATATTAAAAAAAAAAAGATAATGTGTAAAGATTATTTATAAAAGTCAATAACATTTGAGAGTTGCTAATTTACACCAAAAAATTTATTTAGTACACCCCCCAAATATTTTTAAGAATTATATAATTATTTGGTCCCTTGGCTTTACCAAATCTATGCGTTTGGTCCCTCCGCTAAAAAAAATGTAATCTGGTCACTCGATTTGCATTTCGTTAAAAAATTCCCCCTTTCCTCCGTTAACGTCTATTTTTCTGTTTGTTTTTTAAAAAAATGCCTAAACTACCCTTAATGCTTCCCCTACCCCTGTTCATCTTGGCTCTACTGTTTCCCATCTTATTATTTTCTCTCAAGTCTCTTTCTCTCTCTGCCTTTTCCCTAATAACTAACACCACCGTCCCCAAGCTCTCTTCTACTCCCATTTGCCTCAATGTCGAACCCCTCTCCACCTTCAAACCGCCATCCTCACCGGTTACTAAATGAAACCCATTATTATCTCTCACTTGGTTCCTTCCCCTATCAGACACCATCAAGATAGCCTCCTCCTTATACCACCTGTTCACCTTCCATATGGCAATGCCCTCACGTCATCAAATGCCACCGCCACTCCGCCTCTCTTCAACCCCGCCACTAGTGCCCACAGCGGCAACACAACCCAACTTCTCCATCCCTTCTCTGCCTCAACCACACCGAATTCCCCTTGTGTTGCGCACTCCCAAGGCGCATCCACCACCACCGTCTCTCTCTCTCTCTCATTTGCCTTACACACGGGCAAAACAGCCACCACCGTCACCTCTGTCACCTCACCAAGAATCAACCTAACCACCGGAACCTTAACCGCACCCAAGATTCCATCCCCTTCCTCCTTTCCACAATTCCTCCAAAACCCAATTCTTAGCCCGCTCCGATTCAGCCAATTCCAAAGCCCTTTCCAACGCGGCCTTCCTCTGTTCGGTAGACTCTCCATATTTGAGCGCTCGTCGGATATAACAATATTATTTTTGCCACTCCTCATTTTCCCCAAAACACACACACACATACCTACCTCTTATATTCCTCCTCCCCTCTCTTCAGATTTGCAGAATTTCACTTCAATGGCGTCCCCTATTGTCACTTTAATTTTCCTCTTCTCAACCGCCCTCCTCACTGTTGTCACTTCACAACCCGCACTCGACCTAACCAAGCAAGAATCATTCTACAAACTTCTTGAATCCATCAACACGCACTCGATTTGCAAACTCGATGTCGCAGAAGAAGAGTTTAGAGAGAGAAGAAGAATCTCTGTTGTTAAAGATGAACGATTTTGTGAGGAGGGAGAATTTGGATTTGAATTGCTTGAGGTGGAGCTCCGATTTGTCGTGGAGTTGTTGGGTATCGAAGAAGATGATGAGATAGTAAGTGCGGGGGTCGAATTTGGAGGAGGAAATGATGCAGCAGAGGATTCTTCGGAGATGAAGTCAATTATGTTCTTGTAAACGACAGAGAGGAGGTTATTATCCCTTCTAAATTGTTATTTAAGCATTTGATTTGAGTTTGAGTTTGCTCTTGAGTGTGTATTCAAGTTTGAATTTTAGATTTAGATTCAGATTTGAGAAATCAGGTTTTTGATTTCTTTGATTGGAACTGGGTTGGGCAGTAATAGAGCGGAAAAGCTCTAAGCCGGAAAAAATGGTGACCGGGACCGGAGACAGTGGTGGGTGGGTGGGGGTTATTATCCCCTGAGAGTTTGCAAAATAGATTTTCATTTAACCCCTATTTAAAAAAGATTTTCACTTAACCCCCCAAAAAATAGGATAATTTACACATTGAAATTAATGTATTAAGGGTATTTTGGACATTTTAAAAATATTAGACGAAAATTTTAATGGTAACGGCCTGAAGGGGGAATCTCTTAAGGAAATGCAAATCGAGTGACCAGATTGCATTTTTTTTAGCGGAGGAACCAAACGCATAGTTTTGATAAAGCCGAAGGACCAAATAATTATATAATTCTATTTTTAACCTCTCAAAATGCTAAGTACACCCCTCTTAGTTTTTTATTTTACCCTTACCAATATTTTCTCCAAAATTAGCTAAACCTACTAAATACACCCCCACCCCAAACAAAACCCACCCCTTCCTCCTCCTTCCCCTCCCCCCACCCAGTCAAGCCCGCATTGAGAAAGGAGAACACAACACCCTAAAGAGACCATTGCCATCCTTGGCACATCCTTCAAGAAAAAGAGAGGCTGACGATGACCTTCGCTATTGGGGAGCCATACTTTGTGTGTGTGTTAAGGTAAAATTAATAGCGTGGATGTATTACTTGGCAGTAGGCAAAGACACCATTGTTGTCCAGGACCTCTATAGCCGAGGCTATTGTTTGAATTATATGACCCTTTTTCTTATGAGTTTTTTTTTTTTAATTTTATTTTTTGAAACTGTTCATTCGGCACTATGTGACCGAACACTCATAGTGGTATTCGGCACCCACTAACCGAACCTCACTATGGTTGTTTAACACCCTTTACCGAACAGCTTTAGTTGTGTTTGATAGGAGGCTATCAAACAATAATTAATTTTTTTAACCTAAAAAAATGAAAAATAAATAAGGGCATTTAAGTCAAAATTTATAATGACATTTTTGTAATATATATGGGGGTGTACTTAGTAAATGTGGAGGTGTAAATAGCAACTCTCATAACATTTAAGTGCAACAAAAAGAAGTTTATTAAAAACTAATTATAGCTGCGTACAAGCTTATTTTAATATAAAATAATTAGTCTAATTTTACATAAAAACATGAAAAGAAAAAATATAGTTGTCGTTTAATTGAAAGGAAAGTGAAGTAAAAATAATTTATAAAATATTATAACGAGAGACTATTTAAGAATATTTTTGTTCTAACATAAGTTAAATTAAAATAATTATTAATAAGTGTAGTAGATAATTAATTTTTATGATAAAAATAACTCCTCCATCGAATAAACAACGGTATTAAAAACTTGGGTAAATTACACATAACCAATCTCAACTATGGGCCAGATTTGATTTGCCACTCTCAACTAACAAATGAAGCAGTGTGTCCCCTTCAACTATAATATTTTTTTAAATTGCACCTTCTATTTAGACACCGCGGTTTGAATTCACGAAATTTGTCCACCAAAGACTCGCGTCAATTGAAACATCAAAAGGGTTCTATGGTTAAGAAGAATGTCTAAAAATGATCATGTGAGTCTTACGTGGGCATTTTACGTCAATTCAAATGACAGTGCCTAAATAAAAGCTACAATTAAAAAAAATTCTATAGTTGAGGGGGGCAATTCAAATCTAACTCATATTTGAGGGGGGTTATTTGTAATTTACCCTAAAAACTTTTAGAGGGAGTCTACTGTGTTAACGCGACCACAGTGATAACTCCCTATATCACACTCTAAACACCTTTCAGTTTCACTTTTAACACTCTAAAAATAAATTCACTCCAACAAGCACTCTCTATATAACCCTCTAAAAATTAAATATCTATCATCTCAACTAACAAACCTAACTATCATTCTATTTTTCTTCTATTTTATTTCTATTTTCTCACCACAATCGAAATAAAATATTTTAAATTTTAAATATATATTCTATAAAAAATACTCCATCCATCCATAAATTTATCGTCTTGTTTGACGCGGCACACGGATTAATAAAAAAAATTGACTTGATTATTAATATTAGTATAGTATGTAATTTTTTATTAATATCCATGTATATGCGGTCTATAATTAAAGTAGGGAGAAAAAATAAAAATAAAATGGTAAAAGAAGCCGCTGAAGGAGTGAGAAAGATAAAATGAAAGTTACTATTCCTTCTAAATTCATCTCCACATGTAGAGGGTGATTTACTCCTTTTTAGAGATAGAAGACTGAATAGAGTCGTCACTGTAGACTTCGGGAGCTAAATATCCCTAAAATCAATTTTAGAGAGTTGGTAAATACTGTCGTTGTGGTTGCTAAGAGCGTCCATAATTGTCGCCTCCCCTAACCCTCTAAAATTAAGTTTAGAGTTTTTTACCCACTCTTGATCTTACAGTGGTCCTTCTAATTCATCCTCTTCCTCTAAAATCAATTAAACCACTCTTCAAATATAGAGTGAGTTTTAACATGAATATTAATTTAAATCCTCCACATTTTTCTCACTTTATTTGAGAACAATGTACTTTTATTTAATATTTTGGAATGAAAATTATTAAAATATACTCTCTTCGTCCCTAAATTATTGTCTTGTTTTCTTTTTTTGTCCGTCTCTAAATAATTATCTTATTTGAAACTTTCCTTTTTAAGAGATTATTTTTTTCATTTTACCCTTACTTTTCTCCCTACTTTAATTATGGGCCATATACACATGAGCATTAACGGAAACTACACATTATACCAATATTAATAATCAAATTAATTATTTTTTTTAATCCGTGTATCGGGTCAAATAAGACAATAATTTAGGGACGGAGAGAGTACAATATATTTTTCATAGTATATAAAATTTAAAATATTTTATTTTAATTGTGGTAGAAAAATATAAATAAAAGAGGAAAAATATAATGGTAGTTAGGTTTGTTAGTTGAGATGAGATAGATTAAATTTTTAGGGGGTCATATAGAGGGTGCTTTTGGGAGCGAATTCTTTTTAGAGTGTTAAAAAAATAAAATTAAAATAAAAAATTAGGTGTTTAGAGTGTTGTATAGAGTGTTGTTATTGTGGACGGTTAAGGTTGACTGGCAGTGGGAAGAGCTAACCTGGAAAAGCCGTAAGAAAATACGAGAAAAACGGTCTACTACTTTTCTCCGGTTTGGGTTTGGGGGTTTTGACTTTTGAAAAAGGTAAGTCGTTAGCTGAGAAAAACGTTGAACCGGAGCTTGCTAAGTTGTGGGGAAGCAGAAACAATGGAAGAAGAAAGAGAGTGAAGATGATTTGGAATCAAACGGTGTTTTTGTGCTTAATATGGGCGGTCACCATTCTTTATGGCGAGATGTTCGCCTTTTGGCTTCCCTCTCTCTGGAAATGTTCCTGGCCTTCCCCCACGGTATTTATCACTCTCACTTTTCCCAATTCTTGAATCTTCTTAGATTCTTCATAGATATCTTTGTAACTGGATCTGCTATACCCTTGATTTGCTCTTGATTGACTTTCTCTTGCTGTTTTATGCTCCATTTAGTGTAAATTATTGAATTTCAAACAATTTTAGACATCAGCCCTTACTAGAAATCCATATTAGAAAGTCAATGTACTGGCCTAAAACATTTGGAGGGTGAATTTGAGGGTTCAGTATTTCTTGCCACATGGTGAAGTATTTGATTCCCCCTTCTCAAAGCTAATGCTAAAGTCACACAATCCTTAACAAATACTAATAATTTTTTTTTTTTTTTTCAATTGAACTGGGAATTGATTAATAAACCTCCAACTGCCCGAAATCCATTCTTGTAGAACCCAAGCAGCTGCCTTGGCTGGCTATCAAATCAGGTGCTTCCTTTTGTGCATGTGATCTTATCGTAACCATAGCAATATTGATTTCCACAAAAGTTAGTTATACAGTAAGACTCTTAATATGGGTTGGAAGTAGTAGATGGTGCCTTGTGTTCAAGGTACAACTTGCTCATGCTTCACATTCCAATCTGGTGAACACAACATCTCTTTCGAAGTCAGGAAAATGACATGTAGACCAAGCATTGTGATGTCCTGTTTACACATCTTTGTTGGTGAAAGATACGATTTGTTTTTACCTCTTCAAATAAGTAATCACTGTCCCTTTATTCTTGATTTATATTCCTTGCATCTTATTTAGGTCTGAAGCTATTTAGCACAGAAAATTCAATAATGTTTATTTAAAACTATTTGCCTATGTGCATGGACACTGGCTTTTTTTGCCTAATTCTAATCTGTTTGGCAAATTCAGATAAATGGAGTTGAATATTCAGATGATTATGTAAAAATTGCAGTTTTAGCTGACCCTCAGGTAATTTTATTCTTTTATAAGAGAAGGTTTCCTGTAATTGTATGCCAGGGTTTGGTCTTTCATAACTCCATACAATAATGCAAGATTCCTGTCTTAACAGCTCATGGACAAAACCAGTCATCGTCTTGCTCCAAAATCACTCGTTCTAGAGATCGCGCAATTCTACACAGACATCTTCATGCGCCGAGCATTCCTGGCATCTGTCATGCCTTTGAAACCTGACATCGTTTTGTTTTTGGGTGATTATTTTGATGGGGGCCTTATCCTTTCTGATGAAGAGTAAGCTGGTGAAATTTTGTCTTTGTTACGTGATTGTTGTATTGACTGCCTATGAATTGATAAGAAAAACTTGAAAATTGAGTCCCTCCTACTACAAGATATCCTTTTCAATAATATCAAGCTATAACACTATCTTAATAGAATTAGAAGATGGTGTCCAATTATTGTTGTTTGGACGGTCATAACTTATAAGACATTCTATATGTGATCTTTATCTCATTTGCTTTTGTATTTGGGATTCTTGGGGCCTGTAATGTAGGCAAAAGGCTAGGTTTGATTTCAGACTGCTATGAACTACTACAACGTTAGCCTTTGTCTTTTTCTCTTGTTTGGCTTACAATAACATATTATGGATAGTGGGATAAGAGCGATGAATCTCATTTGCGATTTTAGGCGCAATCTTTTGTTACTTTTTGGCACTGAAGCCCTGTTCCGTCTGATTTGCAGATGGCAGGAATCTTTAAACCGTCTTAAGCATATTTTTGACCTTGAGAAACTTAAGAGAACTACAAATCGTCAAGTATACTTTATATCTGGAAACCATGATATTGGTTATGCAGCTTTCCACTCTCATAGGCCTGAGGTACCTTTACATGTATTTCTCAGTATATCTTCATTTTCTCAACAGGTTAGGGTATCAAGAAATTGCCCGTGACTTGTATGCTTTAAGTTTTAGTGTAGTGCTAAATGCTCACTGGAATTATTTCAATCTCATATAATAAGTTGTTGAAAACACAAGCATCCTGTGAAGTGTTCCCAGTGCAAAATGATTTTGTAAGGCATATTTTATGTATATACGTTCATTAGAAACTTTAGAAACAAGATTCATTTCCATGCATTAGTTGAAAAGTCAAAAGCAGGCTCCTCTTATATAGGGGCGATATTAGGATAAAGAAAAAATTTCCCCATCCATTTGTGGAATCACAGTTATGTAAGTGACAAATATTGCAGGAATTGTCTACTAAATTCATTTTCATTTTTTTTTAAAGAAAACATATAGAAAGAGATGGTCCTTATGTCTATTGTTCTGTACATGATGCTTCACCAATTCTTCTATTACATTTTGTCCGTACTATTACCCGTTTATAGGTTATCAGACGTTATGAAAATGAATTTGGTGCAAGGAACTATCGATTTACAGCCGGAAAAGTGGATTTTGTTGCTATTGATGCCCAAACACTGGATGGTAAGGAAGGATGTATCTTACATTTTTTCTTTCTTTCGGGCATTATATGCTTCATCTCAGCAGAGTTTTGGGTTGTTTGATAGCCATACCTTGCTCTGGGTTTAAGGTAAATCAGATTGTTTTTGCATGTGACAGTGGAGTTCTTTTGTCTCCGATTTCGTATCTGGTAATGATAATGCCTCTGCTATATGCTGCAAGTTGTCTTCAGATGCCAAGTAACAGGATCAGTTGATTAGTGATCCTAGGACACGAATACTCGTATGCGATATTTGTAATAAACATGTTAGAAAAATGGCTTATACTTCATCCAAAATGAATACTGCTGTCATAAATATTATTACTATCAGTGTACACAGGATGCGGCACCTGATTTGTCGCTTTGTTTATAATATATATTATTACTTATCAAAAAAAAAAAAAAAAAAACACTGCTGTATTGTTATGCAGTCATTAATTGCTTGACAACCCAAAAAAATGTATAGGTCTAGTGGCCGATCCAGGATTTTCTTCCAGTGGGGGCGTAGTTCTAATTGATAAATAAAAAATTCAAGGAATTACGGTGAAATTTTTCTATATAAAAAACGGTTTAAAATATGAAGAAATTATTAGCAACCATTTGAAAAATCTTATACATGTTAATATTACTCCCTCCGTTCTACGCAAAAAGTTCACTTTCCTTTTTTAGAAATCAACATGTGACTAAATCAAATCGAAATTTACATACTTTACTTATGTTTTAAGAAATAAAATTTCATTAAAAACTATCTTAAGAATATTATGGATTACAACTTTCATAACTTTGTAAGACCCACTAAATTTATGTTAATTATCGGTCAAACTTTAACTTAGTTGACCCAAAAAAAAGTCAAAAGTAGACTCTTTGCCCGGAACGGAGGGAGGAATAATGAACTAAAAAGATATTTTAAAATGAATTTACTTAGCAAGGATAGTCATTTATTCAATTTTATTTGTTTACAATCAATGACTTAAGCATTTTGTTTAAATTATAGCTTTAATTAAATATAATGAGGTTGTGAACTACTCCCTCCGTCCCTAAATTATCGTCTGGGTTGACCCGACACACGGATTAAGAAAAGTCAATTGACTTGATTATTAATATTGGTATAATGTGTAGTTTCCTTTAATGTACATGTGTATGTGGTCCATAATTAAAGTAGGGAGAAAAAGTAATGGTAAAATGATAAAAATGGTGTTCTAAAAAGGAAAGTTTTCAAACAAGACAATTATTTAGGGACGGACGAAAAAGGAAAAGAAGACAATAATTTAGGGACGGAGGGAGTATAATTTATTTAATAGACGGGTACAAAATGTAAGTAGTTTCAATAAGATTGAGTAACAGTTACACTTGGGCCCAGTCGACTGCTCCCACTGGGCCCTAAGTGGGTCCGCCCCTGTATGGGAACCGGAATTTGAAGCTTTTGAATTAGAATTGGGGTCCCCGTACCAATTCCAGAGATTGGACTTTAACAATATATATATATATTGCTTTGGTATTATTCTTACTGGGTATTCGAGCTCACCCGTCACCATTTTAGGTTGACGTGCATAGTGGAACTTCCTTTCAATACCTGTCTGTTGAATCTGAAAGGTTATTCCTTAGGGGATCCCATGGTCCCAACTTTGAGAAAGAAGTCTGTTTTCTTCCCGTTTGATTGTATTAAGTTTGTCTTCTTCATTCTCGCTCCAATTGTTACTATTTGGGAATGTATTATTGACTGTGTGAATAATTCAGTTTGAAGTTATTAAATGCTCTTAGATGCTTTGGTGTTGGATATCATGATGTGCGAGTAATACACTTTTGACATCGAATCTTGGACTCATATTTGGGCATCCCCAGGATCGGGTTGTCACAGTTTAGAATTTCAAACACAAGAATTCTAAGTTCAATGCCATCAAATCCAAAGAGTTTTAATTTCACGGAACTGAAATTCTTAAAGAATTCCAATTTTGTTCATCCAAACAAACCCTAATAGTAAACAGAAGAAGTACCCTAGCCCCCATTTTACACTCAATGAACAAACTGAGGAACATAACCTAATCTACGTGTGTGTGTGTGTGTGTGGGTATCGTCCAGCTTGCGCAATACAACTACCTTTTCTTCCTTTGGTTCACGGGATCAGGACAATTACAAAACACTAGTATAACCAACGAGGCTGAGACACTAAACATGGTAATTATTTCCTTGTCCTATATTACACCAGTTCCAAGTTAAGTACCTAACATGTCTATTGTTTCATTTTAGCAACCAATTTATATATGCTTGCCATTCTAGTTCTGGAAATAAATGGGCTTAGTTGTACTACGAAGATTTTGAGGCAAGATGATTTCATATCTACAGGGTCTTCACAAGGAAACCAGACTTCTGCAACCTGGAATTTCGTCAAAAATGTTTCCAGAGGTATATTGTACTGTCTAACAAGTTTATAAGTTTTGTTGTTTCTGTATGATGATAACACATCAGTAATGCCCTTTGTCATTTAGATTCTACTTCACCTCCAAGGGTTTTACTAACCCATATACCTCTGTATCGGCCGGATTGGACTTATTGTGGCCCTCATCGTTACTCCTCAGTGATAAATCAGGTAAATTACTACTACCCCATGACCTTTTGGCGGGGCTGAGATTAAGATGCATCCTTTTTTTGCGGTGTGAGATTAATTTGTATCCACTTCAGATCTCATTTATAAGTTGTATCTGTATGGACTTCAGTTCTCACTGCAGCGAATTAGTGGGTTCTGAATCCGAAAAGCATGCTTCAGTCACTATTTGAACTCACATAATCCTCTTTCTTCATCTTCAGAGAATTTATCGTGCAGCTCGTGATCAAGACATATTGTAAATTTCTTATCTCAGTATCATGCCTTTCTCCTCAACGGAATTACATTTTCATTTCATTGTACTCTTAGCTACTAATTCCCAAGGGTGAACTTCTAAGGTTGTTTTACTGATACAGGTATCAAAACTATATCACAGAAGAAGCATCAAACAACCTGCTGGATTATATCAGACCTGTATGTTCTCTCTTCACTCCCCAAGTCATGGTCAAGTTCTGATATTGGTTGGAAAGAAAGAACAACGTAGTTTAGCGAAATGACATTAGATGAACTGATATGTTGCTTCCTGCACCTGCAGATACTTGTCTTGTCAGGTCATGATCATGATCAGTGTACTGTTACTCATAAGCGTAAACAGGGGCCTGTGATAGAGGTAAGCAACTAGTTTTGCACTGAATTCATCGTCTTTTTCACAATGTCACGATGTTTGATAAGCTGTACTTTGTGTAGCACACTCTGGGGACCATTAGCTGGCAGCAGGGGAATTTATATCCATCTTTCATGCTATTATCTGTGAGTAACCATACATTTCAAAATGCGTCCACTGCGAGTGATGCAATATTGACTCATCTGTGCTTTCTTCCTGCACAAACATTCATTTACATATGGTAATCACTGTTTCTTTTCTTTAAAAAAATAAAAATAAATAATGGGGTCAGTCTTTTTATGAATTTGGTGCTGATTGTAATTATGGAACTGTTTTGTGTTGATAATGTCAGGTATCTATCCCTATTTGTCCTGACCCTTCTTGTTGCCCTTCTATGGCCAACGAACGGGATTGGCATTTTCCGTCATGTGGGTGATTTAACGATTAGTGTAGTTGGCATTTTCAAAGGCTCAAAAGAGAAAGATGAAGATGAGAACTGTGAGTATGAGATGGTCTGGGATGCAGAAGGATCGATGCACCTTATCAAGAAAGCCCTGAAGACAGCTTCTACCGGTTCAAGTGAGAGGGTTCTCGTAGAGAGGGGAAGTGCTGTAATGAGGTCAACTGCCAAGAAGCAGATAATACAGGAGGTAGAGGTTTCCTTGCCGGTGGACACAATTTCGTTGCCAAATAAAACAAAAAAATCAAAAGTGAAAATGGTGATACGGAGATTGGTGTGGACGTTACGAGTGCTTACAGTAGTAGCTGTTGTAAACCTGCCAATCTACGTGATGTTGCTGTTCAAGGACTGGGTTGACAAATGATGACCGAGTTACCTCATTGGTTCTGGTTCTGTTTTCTCTGATAGTTGCTCAGGGTGGCCAGTTGAAGTTAAAAGAGATTTTAATTGCAATTTAAACAGCAGTCGACCAATCTATGCTTATATCAGAAGCAATCGAGATCTCTCATGTAAGACTAAAACAGGTCAAGCTGGGAATGTTGTCTATCCGAATGCAATCAAGCTGGTGAATATTTTTATCATACTTTGCAATCTATGCATTTATTTTGGTTTCTTACCTCACTTTGGTACAGTGCTAAAATTCTTACTTATTTAGTTTAGTAAATTGTAAGAGAATGAAATTAAAAAAATAAAACGGGCCCTCAACATTTACCAATTAACTTAATGGCTACTCCTGTGCTGGAGCATAAATGATGCTTATGAAAGACAAAAAATAATGACTAGTGTCTAAATATGAAAACTGTTATATTAACTTATAAAAACAGTAAAGGCCATTAATCATCTTCATACTTACTGTAAAAAATAGAGTAACAATCAACTTGCCCGACAAACTACTCAGCGAACCAATAACAGGTGAATTTTTTGAAAAACAACTTACTCTGTCTGTTGTTTCAGTGTTAACATGAACAAATAATTTCCAGTTACTATTAAATGGAGTGAGTGAGTGAGTAAAAAGTGTTTCCACTGAATTTGATGACTAAAGAACGGAAAAGTTATTAGTATTATAACTGTGGGGCCCCGGCAACATGAGTTCTTTCTTAGTATAATTCATGGAAAACCTCATGCAGATTAACTAACTAGTCAAGAATGGAGCTAGCTTCGACTGGTGCAGATGCAGACAGAGCAGGTATGGATCGGAGGACTTTCCAGTGAGATGAGCTTACATATGTGTTATGCAACTGCTGAAAAAGCTTTTATCCTTATTGATCAATTCGATATGCTTATCATTTAAACTATAAGATTGATTGATTGATTGATCAACTGCTGAAAAAGTTGATCAATCAATCAACTTAATCCTTATTCGACTGGAGCAGGTATGGAGGACTTTCCACATAATCCCTCTTAATTACTAGTATTTCAATAAGCATAAAAGATTCTTCAATTACGTACGTAGCCATGACTATGAGAGAAATCTTTTTTCCCAAAAGATTCAAAGTTATTGTGTTCAATAATACTGTCACATTACAAATTTACAATATCAAAAAACATAAAGGCCAGCCTCCTCTTTCAGTCCCAAATTATATATAGAGTGTTAAATTAAGCTCCAAATCCATTTTGCAGTGTCTTCTCTGAATTAAAAAAAATTCAAATACTAAAATACTTAGCTTGATTTATCATAATCCAACCTTGCAAGTTGCAACTAATTTGACAAAAGATATTTCAGTCTGTCGAATTCCTTATACAAAGAAAGAAAGAATCAATCAATCAATCTTATACTAGTTTAAATGATAAGCATATCGAATTAATCACTGTTTGTCGCCCATCAACTTGGCATTTCTGTAAACAATTCGCTAATAGGCAGCTTTTATATATGCAGTCTAATTTTCATCATGAAATAGAAATAAAAATAAAATCCAAGAGATGAAGATTAAATAAATAAAGCAAGCGTAATTTTTTAATAAAATAAAGCATTGTTTTATTACTTAAGCCGAGCCGAGGAATACATTATTTCCATTATTCTGGATCATACCACTATACTCTTGAGTTGATCAGTAAGTACTAAGTGATTTCCAATACACAAAGCAACTAGTAAAAACTACTCATTATTTTTACATCCGTGATTTCTGTAAATCATACACTACTTTTTTTCCCCTTCCCTTCCTTTTCAGTTTATTTTTCTTAATTTGGTGTTATTCATCTTCATCATCCACAAATGGTGCAGTTGAAATGGAGGGAGGGGGGGGATTATATATGGTAATATAATAGACTTCAGACACTGATTTGGTGGTGCCACGAATGATCTTCTTCCGGTGATGGTGATGGTTATTCAGAGATCGATCCCCTTCATGTCGACCTCATCGATCATGATGTAGATTTTCTGGTCTGTGAAAAAAGAAATATAGATGGGACATGGCCAAAATACTCTCTAGTGTATGACCCCATAAAACCTAAATGGATTTTTTTCATTTACCAATTCAGGTCAAAAAAGAGGAATAGGGCACAAGAGAGAGGTTTGTTGATGCAGAGGCCACAGCCAAAATCACATGCAGCCAGCCACAGGACATGCTGTGTGGAACTGATCGAATCAGGCCGGTCTGATATGTATAGACAAAGCGAACATGAAGAAAATGAAGAGAGAATTAATTAAGGAGGCCAGAGAAGGGATTGAATGTACCACTATCCGGGGTAGGGGAAAAAAAAAAAGAAAAAAAAAGAGACGAGGTAATTGAGGATAGACAGAAGGAGGAAGGAATGATAAAAAAGAAAAAGGTAGGTATAGTAGTGGTGTTTATCAAAGCAAAGATAGATTCAATCATCTCCTTGAATGTACCAGCAGCAAAGCATGGTGGCACAACGGCGAAGGATATAAATACGGGCACGCTGCTCTTTCACCAAGGAAGCACACTTGCTTGTCAAACCACTAGTACCCTTTCTCTTGGATAGGTGTGTGGTGTTGTAAACTCCATTCCTAGTGATCTGTTGCTTGAGCTCAGCCATTGATCACACGAATACTTTTTTTCAATTCGTCAAAGTGATTAAAAACAAAAAGATTGGTGATCGATGATCAGTTGAAAAGCTGCAGAGAAAAATTATTATTATTATGGGAAAAAAGCTCACAAGAGCTGGACCCTGAGAAGGAAAGGTCATGGACAAGATGTGTATTTATAAGCAGGCGCGCAGCAGAAAACTATAGGGGTTGACTAGCAGGGAGAGGGAGGGAGGGAGGGAGGGGGGGAATGAACAATGAACATGGTCAGCCTCGAAAAATGAGGGATTTGCATGAAAATATGTAGCTTTGTTTGCTCATCAGCATTTTAAAAAAAAAAAAAAAAAAGAATAAAGGCAGGGGGGAATGAACGTGGGGAATCGTCTGTATCTTATATTACAGCTAACTGTGGTTAAGTAAAAACGAAGGAAGTGAAGATTGGTCTCCGAGTTTTAAATTAACTTAGTGTATAGTATAGATTAGAAAAGAGGTAAAGGGGGCTTGAGAAAAGGAGGAGTGTTGGAACGAGGACAAGGCAAAGGGCTGGGTTACAGGAACACGTTGTCGGCTATTCGATCTCGTTTGGGGGGCACTTGTCCTTATTTTAGATTGGGCTCGATCTCGCAATTCCACGCAAGTTAATTCCTTAATTTCACCAATCAACATATATATATATATATATATATATATATAAATAAAAATTGTAGGCAGCAGTGATGACCCACCCAGAAATTCATTACTCATCAGCAGCAATTGCCAATTAGGAGAAGTATGAAGTCAGTCTGGGTTAAGCCATGCAGCCAGCTTGCTTATCTTCAAGTGATCAAATAAAGAAATCTGATACTAATGATGCGCAGTTAATTGCAGCTACCCTAATTTAATTTAATTAATGGGTTGTTTCCGACCGTATAATTGGCATTTGTTTGTTAATATAATAGTTGGGGATTAGATACGCCTAGTTGGTGTTTATTGATCTTAATTTATCAATGAATTGAATGCCATCCATCCATTTTCAAACGGATCGAAAAGAGTATAATCAAAATTTAAAAAAGGAACTTCAATTCAGTACTATATATATATATATATATATATATATATATATATATGGTTCTTGCTCATTGATCAGTTCTTTTCGAAACACAACAATTTGTGAAAATTACTACCGTATCAAGAAGTTCATATATACGGAGTATTTGTATAGAACAACCAACATATATAACAAATTAGTTAGTTTACATGTAAGAACAATAATGGTATTTCCATTTATAATGATTAATTTTTAGAAGAGTTTATTTCAGTTTTCAGTATGCATGTTTAAAGATGATGTTCTGACCACACCTAAAATGTACTCAAATTTCTTTTCTTTTTTTTTTTTTTTTTAAGAGAGAGAGAGAGAGTTGGGAAATTGAGCATGGTGACTCACTCTTACTCCAAGAACCTTTGGAAGCAAACAAGATTGTGAAGATAATGAGGCATGTGAGGAGTGAGATTTGGTAAGCACAGATATCTTAGACTCTTTGTTTAATCAAATCCTCATATATGGAGATGGAGAAGCCAAGCCGCCCAAAGCTCTTAATTGGTGTTTAGTTTGAGACAAAATCCAATCTTGATAGATTCACTTGTTTAACTGATCGACCTCTCCATCGATCTGCATTAGTACTAATTACTCCACTAATTACACACACACACTCACTTACTCTTAAGAAAAACTTGCATTCTAACTATATAGACAACACTGATTACATACGTTTAAGGTTCCATCAACAGTTGTAATACATCTCTTCTCATCATATACATATTAACTAAATAAGATCTAGATAGATTCCTCTAATTATACCATTAATTCATTAAGTGTTTAATCTGATCATGCATCTAGTTCGTGAGACCATATTTGCAACCCTTTTAACGTAATTGTCACAGGCAGGCAGGCAGGCAGCTGCTCGTAGCCACCACCACCGGGGTTGTAATTAAGCAAACAAACGTTAAAAGATACGTACGTATAGTAAGCAATGGTGTAAACCTCGATCTAATTAGTACTCAATCACAACAGCTATGCATTTACAATAGATGTATCTAGGACGGTGGAGGAGATATTTAAGATCAAAATATATATTCGTAATTAATTTGTAGTATTAGTCAGAATAAGTAAATTAAAGAAATTAAGATGCGAGCGAGCGAGCAAGCATGCAATGTCGTCCTAAAAAGCTGGAGCACTGAATTATAACGAAAGTGTAGAAAAGAAATTTAATCCCCATGAGACATATTCAATGAATTAACATAGGTTTGAGTTGAGCGTCGCGTACCTTCGACGAGCATTCCATATCAAGTTTAAGAAAAAGGACACCAATTTAATTAGTATACTAGATCTTTAATTAATTCATCCACATACAATACAATACAATGTACTACAGTACTATATATGTCTATGTCCACGAGTGTTGCAAGTAAAATTAAAGCTACCTCCAAATACTTGCTTTACTTTAGTTTAGTGCTTACTGCTTAATTAAGAAAAAAGCATAGGACTAGCCGTAAGTAATTAATTACCAACCTACTCCATCATATTAAATAAATTATTTAACTCACTCGAAACTCTCCAAACTTAATTTGTCTTCCTTCATTCATCAATGTTTAGAAATCACCATATAACAACTACAGTCCCTTCGGGCTGGGCTGGGCCATCCGATAAAATTGGAATTACCTGATAACTACACACGTGCAAGTGTAACTATACTTTAGGGAACTACTACGATTAATTCTAGATATATAAAAATGTTTTGTATTACTACTCCATCATTTCTACTTTTATTAATTTAAGTTGACTTTTGTAGCATTTTATTTAATGTCACATTTATATTAATATCTTTAATCCCTAGCTAGATACAACATTAAAAGTCCAATTAAAGTAAAATCAATAAACGTATTTAAAAAAAAAAAAACACTTATTTTGAGACAGAAAAAGACTATATACACCACTCGGTTCAGTTTACGACGTTCGCCCAAAACAGTAACCATCTTCTGAAGTCATTTCAATGGAAGTTTTTAAATTGACAAAAATTTTAAGCATTTGCATTAGGCAATTGTACAGTGCAATATCTGACCAATTGCAATAGTGAAACAACGCATCGGTGTGCCATTTCCCAATCCTACTCAACCGTCGTCCGAAACTTGCGAGGCTACCCTTGCTGATCCAAGCCCTTTTCTAGCTAAACCCAAAACAAATAAACTCAAATTTAATCAACATCCAGCCTACCTTCTTTTTTTCTTTCTTTCTTTCTTTACAATAGAAAAAGAAAATGAAACAAACGATACAATTTGTTTAACAAAATAACACAAACAAATAAAATACTAAGTAGGGACAATATAGTAAATATACTAAAGAGAGGGAAAAAATTTTGATCAATTCCCGCTAGTTGAAACAAATCCACCCCAGTCAGCGTGGAGTGAGGGTAAATTTGTCCTTTTAATAAATTTTTAACGTTGTTGTTTAAGATAACGGCTGAAGGGACTAATATGTCTTCAAATGTTGAGTTCAAAGACCACATTAGGAAACTTTCAAGATCAAGGACCGAATCACCAAAAAATGTAAAGTTCAGGGACCAAATTATATATACAAACATGACATTAACCGTGAAGATATCCCATATGCCCACTCCTAATTTTAACAGACTGCATCGTCTTATTCTTCATATCAAGCAAGTTGCAACTCTCTGCTGGAATACTGATCACTGTCAAGATCTTGTCACCCCTCCTAAGGCCAAAAAATAAATAAATTAAGAAAGAAATAATTACAGACGTCTCAGAAAGAAAACTGAGATTCCTTTTCCTAAAGGCAAGCCACATGAAAAATCTCATATCGGACTGACCGGATACTCTATTTCATGGCATGGTTCAAGTCAAAGCTGTCAAACATGGTCTTCGTTTCTCCACTATAACAAATGTTTCACAAGACTTCAAACTGTGGACTTCTTACATTTACATCATTGATCAAATATTCTAAAGCGGAACAATTTGACAGGCCTCTATATCTTGAGCATTGTCTTACTCGAATAATTGATTTCTCAATGCTTTGGTACAGATTTTACATACCATAAACAAAGATCACCTCTATGGCAGTTGCTATCAACCTACAAAATATACACAACAAGATTCGTGGTGTAGTGTTACCATACACAGACAATAGCCTCTGTTGGACTTGTAACATCTCCTGAGCTAGAAATTGTAATGGTACAATTTCATCCATTGACAAAGAGGAAGAATCATATCAGCATCCGAGTCGTTAGACCAGCACATATCATCAATCTTTCATTAATTTCTACATCGCCTCATCTTTTGCAAATGGTTAAACAAGACTCGCCTCAGCCAGCAGTTTCTGACCCCGGGTAACAAGCAACTCAGTATCCTGCATAAGATATGATAGAGCAAGAAGATGCTTAGAAACATGAATCTGAAATAAACCAGTTATGAAATGGATATCTGCTAATAACATTACCTGTACAATAGCTTGTGCACAGAACTTTCCGGATAGAACGGCACCCTCCATTGAAGCCAAATACTTTTGTTTGGTGTAGTCGCCAGCTAGATAGAATCCCTCTATTGGAGATCTTTGCAAGGGACGGCAAGGTTCACAGTCTGGTATGGTTTTATAAACAGACCTGAAACAAGCACAAGTCACTCAATAGGTGTCACAAACTAACAAAATCCCACAAGTAACCTAAGTGCGAGTCGGACCTTGGTGTTTTAACAACATGGTACTTCAATATCTTCGCTTTACTCTGATCAGCTGAGATTTCATCAGGAAAGAGTTTTGCAAGTTCATTCATAGTAGCATCTATAATTTCGGAGTCGCCGTGAGATCCATTCTTCAGCAGGTGCAAACACCAACTCCAACATAGACTGATTTGGATTGTAATATTCCTGCATGTAACAAACAAACAATATGCCTAAATAGTAGAGATAGATGAATCGGTAGCAAACATGTCATCTTTCAGTAGGGTTCAGTTCCAAAAGTTGATTTTGGAATATTACCTTACATGTTACAGACATGTCAGCATACACACTGAGAAGAGGGCTTCTGCATGAATAAAAATAGAGAAATAAGGAATGTGAAAGCTTTGTTTGAAGAATGACATTAAAAGCAAAAGTTTTGTATGGAATGGAGGGAACCTGCTGAAGAGTAGATGATCGTATGTGTTCTTCAATTTCCTGTCAAACCTGAAATTAAAATTCACCATCAGTGAACAAAAAGTTCAGTTGAATTTTTGAACTGGAAGATGAAAGCTTGCAACTAACCATATGTGAACATTTATAACAGGAACTCCAACTAGTTTGTCCAATTTCCTGAAGTATGGAATCTCTTTCCATTCTTCGGGCAAAAGAAGCTTAAGGATATCAACTGGTTGGAACAAAATCAATCAGCAGAATTCGTGGAATACAACCTCATACATATATGAGAAAAATATAGAACCAAATCAAGATACATTTAATTACTATACCTGGCGCAGCAGATACATAAGCATCACCTTCAATTACATCCCCATTAGTCAATAAGAAGTTTCTCACAGTTCCATCTTTATTCAGCTCAATCTTTTGGATTCGAGAATTAAGCCTGACTTCACCACCTAGTGACTCAATATGATCAACAATTGGCTGGCAAAGCCTCTCGGGAGGATTACCATCTAAGAAAGCCATTTTTGAACCATGCTTCTCCTGTAGAATTATCCCTAATTATTTTGATTCAGCAACCATAGAAAAAGAAGATATTGCATAACACTACTATAAAAACTAGATATGCATATTAGGCAGTTCATACCAAGCATCAGGAATGAAGTCAAAACATAGAATTTGTAGACTGTGTACAATACCTAGCATTTATCTACTAAGTTCAAAAACTTGGTTTAATATGACTCGAATGGATCTGCAACCAAGTCAGTCTGGAGCCACCTCATAGGTACATTGTCAATGTGAACATCTGATGCCTTTAGAATTTCTAAAGGGCTCATATTGATAATGACAACAAATTACTACTTAAAAAAATTTGTATATAAAAATGTGTTATATCTCTCCATTTTTTAATAGCTTTATTGAATTTATAGTTTTGGGTAGTTAATTTCCAGAGTATGGGGGGATAATAATATAATCAATTGATTTAACCAGAATAACAAATATAATATAATTAATATGTTGGTAATTATGAATTTGAATTAGACCTGAGGGTAGTTTTTGACAATCTAAAAAAGTATGACATGGATTTAAAAGCCATCCTCCCGCCTTATAATAGTAATAGATAAAGATTTTTCAGGCTATTTAGAGATAAACTGAAAATCTTAGTATTAACAAGTCCAACATGATAAAATAACACCGCTCACGCCAAGAACGAGGGCTTGTGAGTCGAAAATATATTTGAGCAAATTGCTCTAAATTTCAAGATTCATCATATTTAGGATACCACCTTTTTTTATAGAAAAGGATCTTAGATTAAGAAGAGAAAATAAGTACAATCAAGGATACCACATGATTTTATGCCAACATGTTTTGGGAGGATTTAATTTATCCTACTAGCATCATGGTGTCACAAGCATTACTCTTTCAACGACCGCAGTTTAAAACATTCGGAAAAAAATGAAACTGAAGCATTAAATCAGTGAAATTTAATTATATGCATACTCTTCAAGGGAAAGAAGTGATCGTACCTGAAGAAATCGATTCAAAGCAATCAAAATACATTGCATTGAAAGTTCATCAGGGTTTATGAAATTTAATGCCTTTGACATGGCAATAAACACCTCAGTGGTAACTCGATCGGGTATTCCCTTGAGACAAGGAGAAAAAAATGTATTAGTTGCTTCAAAGTTTTCTCAATGAAAGATAAGAAAGCTTTTTTTGTGGTACACAAACCCCTATGATCCAGAAATAATTAGATACAATCAATAGTTACAATGAAATGATTAGTTACAGTCAAAACACAACAAAACTTTGCCTTCTCAAGAGAATGCTTAATTTGAAGATAAAGATGAAAATGGCTACATACTTGCTTTCTCATCCATTCTTGTACACTCAAACCATCTTGAGCCTCAACATATGCCTGGCCACCAAGCATTGCTGGCAATAATCCAATTGCAAACTTGACTTTCTCTGGCCACGTAAGCATTTCATTATTCTTCAAGATTGCCCAAATCCCTGTACAAACATTCATGAGGGGACTATATCTAGAGTAAAGTTAAACACTTGCAAAAAAGAAGACACTGACACTCAAATGACCTATGAACGTGCCTAATATTTTTAACGAGGGTGGCAATGTACTTGCCATTCAATGGAGCAGGTAGAACGTCAGGGAAGTCAAACCGGCTGAACTCTCCAGGCTTGTTTGGCATTGCAAATATCATAGAATGCTCCTTCCACTGCAATCTATCATTAATGCCTAGTTCTCCAAACAGGTTCTGTACATTGGGGTAAGCCCCAACTATAAGCAGCAAACGAAAGAAGTAGATCAAGCATCTGATATCTGATTTTGTACTTTAAACAGGAAAAATATGATGAGAGTAACCTCATATCTAACAAATGAAAATAAAAAGAAAATGGACAGGTCATATTGAAGAGAGATTTCTACAAATATGGCTCCAAAAAGAAGAAAACTTTACATAACTGAAACTTCAGTACGTGAAAATCACAAAGTTAGAAGAACGTACAGAAAATATGTAAGCCAGTCTCATACCAGTCTCCATCATCATCTTTCCAAGCAGCCACCTACATTGAGAGACAAATCTTTACCTCAGAAAATAATATTTTCAGTATTGAAGGAACCTAGACTTATCATACTCCTGCTGGGACAACCAACTTTTACCACTAACAATAAATTAAAATATAAAACTGTACAAAGTTGCTCTATGCATTGCACCTCAAATCCAATATAACTCATAAAACACAAACACACAGACGACCAGTCCTCATCACTGGCAGAGCAAATCTGAATTCATATTTGCGGTTGCAAGTTCAGAGGAAAGGGAAAATAAAACTGAACCTTAGAAAGAGCTTGAGGAGGAAGGGAGGCGGAGGGGGCGGTTCAAGCATTAACTTGAATATGGTTTTGCTTTACATTTTGTTTTTTCTTTTTGCAGCCAAGGACAAAATTTACTTTCTAGTAGACTCCAATAACCAAACAAAGATAAGCAGGAATATTCGAAAACTATGAACAGATTCCCTCAAAAGGATTGGCTTCCTCTTCAAACATATCAAGTAACACCATTTTCGGTCCCTATATTCTCTCTCTCTGGACAATCCTTGAGCATGTTAATCTGTATAACTGGAGCCAGTCGTACATTCCAAAATCCAGTTTCAAACGTGGTTTCAACAGATCACCGCAATTATTCTACAAGCCAATGGCAAACAATACCAGATCTGGTGTATACAAAGAGGTGCAAGTCTTGAATTCCAATTGCAAAAACTTGAAGACCCAATACAATGGTATGAAGATTGATGTTAAGGAAATTAATAACAACAAAGGGGCTCTTCCATTATAACAGATTAATCCTCACAGTACTGAATATATGAACACAAAACCAATTCAAGAATTCTTGGACCTGAAAATGTAATGCATTAAAAGATGGAAAGACAGGAAAATTGGCGAACCTTTCCACCTAGAACATCTCTTGCTTCCAATAATATGGGCTTGTGACCTGCATCTGCCAAATATTTGGCAGTAGATAAACCAGCCAAGCCTGCATATACAAAATGTTAAAAGTTAGCCTCGAAAGAATAGATGCCATGAGATAAAATCAATCAATCAATCTGAAATATTTCAATAACAATTCTAAGATTATCAGAACCATATGCAATCACCTGAGATACTCTAACAGAACTGTTTTCAATTAGAAACTACATTGAGTTCAAAACAAACAAAAAAGCAATAAGTGCTAAAATCCAATTTGCAAGCTAAATCAGAAAGAAAAAGAAAGGAACTTCTGCTATTGGATAATCATTATGGTAATTCCATTCAAGGACAGAACGAGATCCTTTTACCTGCACCAGCAACTACAACCTTCAGTGGTTTAGCTGGACGGGGAAGTACGAAATGTAGAAGATAAGTAAGCAGCTTCCAAATAATTAACTGTATTATCAAGCTCTGGTCTTGGATAGTCCACGCAAACTACCTGGTCATTATAAACTTAAATTAGTTTGTTGAACGGGATTTAACGTAGAACTAATCAATCAATAATTCAAAAAGAAGCAAACCTTTAATGGGATTGCATTTCCCTTGATCTTGGTATAACAGGATGGGCAGTTGGAAATTGCAATCTCCGACCCATAGAATCACTACATTGGAATGATAGAGCATTTGCGTGTACTGGGCTAATATGGAAACCACTTCTCCACGTAGAATTCGCATTTGAAAAGTTTAGTGCAGTGCTTTGTCCGCTCAAGTTAACAGCCGATATATGTCCAAACACAGACATATCACAAGACTGGATCTTCAAATATACTGTCAGGGGCAAAATTCACCCAATTAGGATTTATCTTAACGGATTTTGGTTAGAGAAGGAAAACGAAAATAATCAAAATATACCAAGCTTTCTCCATAGAAAAAATCAAGAAATTGAAAGTAAACCAAGTAGTTACCTCTTTAATAGTATAATCTAGCTGAGCAAAACAAAGTTAGATGAACT
The DNA here is from genome assembly GCA_016624345.1 of Platycodon grandiflorus. Lineage (NCBI taxonomy): Eukaryota > Viridiplantae > Streptophyta > Magnoliopsida > Asterales > Campanulaceae > Platycodon > Platycodon grandiflorus. The sequence goes on along the minus strand of CM028362.1, from coordinate 1,149,880 downwards.
TAAAACCGGACCCCAAAATAAAGAAGCCATATTTTTCTAATTTCTGAAGTGTGGAAAATTGAAGGCAAATATCATATGAAGGCTTGTAAAATCAAAGTTACTTTATATTTTCAACAAATCAATCGGTTAGGATAACTGTGTTTTCATTCATGTATGGATTGAACTTGAAAAGAATACCTTTGGGCAGAATCGAATGAGGGGCATAAACCACAATTCAGCTTCTGTTCTGTTGTAGATGAAGGAGGAAGTGGATTTAAGGGTAGAGTTGGAAAATTGAATTGGGTGGGTAAAGTACTGTTGAACTTGAGTTGGCTGTTTGGCAGTTGGCCTCAAGAAGATGATGGTTTTTGAGGAGAGAGAAAATTTGGGTTTGGGTTGGGTTTTGGCCGCATTCTCGTTATTGCCAAGTTCCGAATATTCTGCTTAGGGTAGGGTAGGTCTCCTTAGATTTAGACCGTCCTAGTAAAATAGAGTCTCTCTCCCACTCTCGCATTTCAGTCTAATACACGATTGATTAAGTATTTACAAAATAAGGCTTAATTATCAATTTGGTCACTTATCAATTTGGTATCTGTCTTTACAATTTTTTTAGTAAGCTCACTTTCTTATTTTTTCCTAATTAATCATTGTCTTGGCATTTAATCAAAAGAGTCACCCAAGCTAAGTTAATTCCATGGACGGAATCGCGTGAAAGACATTTCGTCCCTAAGATAATTCTCAGGCTCATGTTAATCAAAACTTATGAATTACCGCCCCTAACATGTAAACTTAATAGCATACAAACTTAATCCTAAAATAATACTCTACAAATTAACTTAAAACTATGCATACAAATATTAAAAAAAAACATAAATACAGATTTTTTTAAATACAAATATATTAAAAAAATATATGCATACAGATTTAAAATACAAATATAAAAAAGCATGCATACAAATAACATAAACAAATAATATAGATTATTTTTATAAATTTACAAATTAACAAACAAATTAACTTAAAATAATAAAAAGGCTTAATTAGCACTACTCTAAACTTTTTGTGCGTTATTCATAAATGTTTCATTCACTTTTATAATCTTTCTAAGCATGCACATAATTAAACAAAAGTAGAAACTTTTTGTTTTTCATATGCATGTATATAACTCGAAAAAGACTAGGTACCGTCCATTTTATTTCAAGCTGTCCATCTTTAAACTTTTGTCAAAATCAATATTTGTTTGTGAGAAGATAATTATGTGTACGTACGTAAATTTAATATTTTAAAAATATTAATTAATATTAATGCTTTTGTAAGACTATTTTTACCAAGTCGTATTGTCGACATGCAACGCTAGTCCTTGTATCTAGTCTTTAAAAATAACTATTTATTGAGCATGTGCTCCGCATGAATTTAATTTGATTATGAAATTAATTGATACATATTAAGAATATTTTTGAGAAAATTATCATTATTCAATATAGGTGTTTATTGACTTAATGTCTGACAAAAGTTAAGTATTGTCAACATATGCAAATTAGTGGTCGTTTATTATAATATTTTCATTTCAGAATATTTTTATTGGTGGTTAATATATGTATTTTCGTTTCTAATCATTTTTTTAATTTGTAAGTATCCTTTAATGATATCAAATTATTTGTTTTTTTTTATTTTTTTTTCCATCTTGCACTCAAGAAAGATATTTTAGACATATATTTGAAGATTTTTAATAAAATTAAAAATAAAATAATTATTTTGGGACATATTGAAGAATGATATATTTTTTCTGATCAAAGGAAAATTGTTTAAGGATTGAATATAATTATATTTTAAAAATAGTTTTTGAAGATCATTCAATTATTTTTTAACGGGGCTGCTAACGTGGAGTATGTGGGCCCCTATCTCGCATAAATGACTGCTTGCGTGGACTATGTGTTCTTAATTGTATAAAAAATATGTTTGATAAAATAATTATGATAAATAGTTATCTTCATTAATTTGATAGAATATTATACTACAATTTTAATTTTTTTTTTTTGTACAACTATTCAATAAAGTCACCACTGGATGGTCGCGCGTGTAGCGCATGACTTGAATAAGGGCATTTTCGGGTTTTTAGAAAAAATTTAAGAGTTCCATCCACGAAATTGAATGTAGTGATGAACTTGATAAACGCCAAGACAAATGATTAATTAGGAGAAAAATAAGTAGAGTGAAGCTTATTAAAAAATCAGAAGAGGTGACCAAATTAATAATTAAGCCAGAAATAAATATATCAAAAATATTGTTAACGAAGATATCTGCCGTCGGATTTCGGCCTTCCTACCCCCGCGTCAGGTCATCCAGCACTTCCCACTTTGGAACCTCTTGAAGCAGGGTACATCTATGCATGCTTATGGTACAGTCTTACAAGCATATTGCATTAATAGGCCCCGCTGCCCAACTAGATAATGATTTCATAGTCGGCCCAATGAATACCACTGGATTCCCTTCATGGCCAACCATGGGCCATAAATAAGTTTGCTAAGGGCAAGGCCCACTACAATGCAATAGAACGAGACCTTCGTAATAAAACTAACTACTGCTCTCTCCGTTTCACCCAAGTGGAATACCCAAAATAGTATATTGGACTCCTTGCCTAAAATTGTGTGAGTAATAACTATCTTATTAACTTTACACAAATTTTAAGAAAAATAATTATTTAACTTCTTATAATTTTCCTTTAATACTCGTGCATTATTAATTAGTCATGTCAAATTAATAGGATCATTATGTTTCCTATTTCACAATTAAAAATAGTATAAGACATTTTGTTTCTTAGTAAACTTTATAGAAAAGAAAAAGGGACACTTATTTCGGGAAACCACAAAATAAAAAAATGAGATTCTTACTTTGGGACGGAGCGAATAAGCAAATAACACACATGTTAATACATGTACATCTTTGTTTTTTTTTTTTTTTTCACGTTTTCTCATTTTTATAATTTGTTAAAATACTAAAAAATAAACAATTTAAGGTAGTTGAATGTTCCTGCAGTGAAGATAGTGGATATTATTTACAATTAGTAGGGAAAGAATTACTATTTTGAGTTAAGGATATTTTCACAATATAACAAAGTGTGACATGGTTTTGTATTGAGCTCTCCCGCTTTATAACAGTACTAGTGGCCATGACAAATGCAAATGTGTGTGCATAATTAGTAATTTTACTTACTTAGTTACAATGATACAATTTTTAATTTTGTATTTGTTTTTTAATTTAATATGATTTTGATTAGTTAAAACTAAAAGAATGAGAAATGTTGGTGGTAAATTTTAGTAAAAGTGAGTTATTATTTTATTGGTGATAATTGATCATTAAAGTTGGGAATAATCTCAGTAATCTTAAAAAGCGTAACAGGTAGGGTTGTGTAAGAAAAATTACAAAGCGGACTGGACCAACAAAAACTGTATAAAGCACTAAAGCATGCCGAACCATTACTTTCAATTCAGTTTTAGAAAAATCGATGGTTCGGTCCGTATACATTATATAATATTATTATAAAAAAATGAAAAAAATATAAAGAGTAAATTTTTTTTTTACACAGTCATCATTAAATCTTGTTCTACTTGATAAAAAATACCCAAAAATGGCCTTTACATTGTTTTCCTATCAAATATTACATACATACTAAAAAAATTAAAGAAAATTTTTATTTTTTGATGCTCAATTAATAAAATTTTCATTTCAAGTCATTTGATTAGCAGATAAGCAAATTTGATTTAAAAGACAGAAATACACTTTTTTAAGATCTAAAATATACTCCATAAATTTCAATCATATATATATATAAACCTAAAATTATGAAAAGATGAAAATCTATATACAAATACAAACTATGATAGTCAATGTTTGATCCTCCAATTGAAAGTCGGGTGTCCTGTTATTTTGATCAGGAATCTTGCTCCAAGGGATGGTCTTTGCAATGGAACGAGATTGAGAGTAGTTCGATGTGCGCAACGTATCATTGAAGCTGAAATTTTAACTGGAGATAAAGCTGGCAATTTGGTATTTATACCAAGAATTTCTCTTACTCCATCTGGTTCTGAACTTACTATTCCCATTACAAGACGACAATTTCCAATTAGGTTGGCCTTTGCAATGACTATAAATAAATCCCAAGGTCAATCTGTTAAATTTGTCGGCATTGATCTTCGTACCCCAGTGTTTAATCATGGTCAATTATACGTTGCACTATCCCGATGTACAACATTCAATCGGATAACAATTCTCTTGCCATCAGAACAAGATACTTCCACAACAAATATTATTTATCCTGAAGTTCTTCTATAATGCTTCTACATCAGGTTTGATACCAAAAATTTTCAAGTATATAAGTAACATATTCGATATTCTTATTCTTTCATAACATGCTTCGCTTTCAAGTTTTACAATTAAATAATTTTTATCTAACACATGGTTTTAATTAGGTCATCGCAAATCCATATAACACTATACCTTTAACTCCATCGCCTCAACTCGATTGCGTTGATTATGATTCTCGTTGAAGAATTTGTAAGTGTAACTTATTTTTAGATAAGTGTAATAATTACATATAACTTAAATTTTATAATTACTTAGTTTTTATCTAATATACATGATTTTAAATAGGTACCCGCAACTCCGTTTAACACTCCACCGAACTCCACCTCCCCCTACACCGGCAACTCCAACTACACATATGCTCGTTATATTAGATGATGATATTTGGGAGGATCCGAGTTTTGTACAAGAAGCGGTAAGTTCTTTTGATATTTAAATTAATTAACTATTATGCATAAAATATTATTCAATGAATGTGTCGATATCTTCTTTGGCTCACGTGTAGGTGGAGGTAATGGAAAGATGTATTGCATCTCGCTCTAAACCAAACATTGTTGTAAAACAAGAGCCCCTAAGAAGATTAATTTTTGTTATTGAAAAACAATAAAATTATGTTGCTTTTATTCTTTTTTTTATTACAATATTTCATTATTTATTTTGTTACAAAATAAATAAATTATAATTCATTATTATTTCATTATTTTTGTGTCATTTAGTTTTACTCACCACTTACAAAACTTTGAGCATTTGTTAACCTCAAGTGTATAATAATTCAATCTTTACTGTGACCGTGCCATAAGCACGGGCATCGAGACCTAGTATATATACAAATACAAACTATGATAGTCAATGTTTGATCCTATATACTGTATTTCAGGATCATTATACGAGTACGAACATATTGATACATTTATGTCTTCTTATACCAAACTTTTTGAAAAAAAGACGTGTATTAAGTTTGCAGGAGGCTATTTTTCCGTACTTTACTTAGTGCTAAGTGCAAACAGAGTGGGCGGGGCGGGAGATATCATACAATCGATCGACCGTTAGGTTTGAAGTTGAGGGTTTGACAGTCGGTTAAACACCCGACCTTCTTCTTGCTAGTTGTGTTTGTTTTGAACCCCATAAATTCGAAAATGGCTAATAAATCCACCTCTCGATCCATTTCGATATCGATCGAAATCAGACGCCAGTTGTTACAGAACTACCAATCAAATGTCAACTACCAAATCCTACACCAATCTATCTATCTATATATATATACTCCCTACCTTTATACCTCTCACTGCGCTTCCTTTTCATGGTAAAAGCCTAGGTTTCATAATCTAGCCTTATCTGGGATTAATAAGTCATCCAAAACCCTTAAATTAGTGTTTTTCTAATTTTTACCACAATTTTTGTGTACAACTCGTCTCAATCAAGTAAGTTAATCAAGTCATACAAGTGTATGCATCATCTTACAGTTTTACACACATAATGAGAAAATTTTAGTAGTGTTTTCTTTTTGTGTTAATTGTGGTACTTAATGCTTGAATGGAGTTTGCAATGTGCTTTGCCTTTCTCTCCGATGTTTATTCATACAATGGCTCTTCCTTAATTCATTCCGACGAATGACATTGTGCAATCTGTCAAAAATTGTTGGGCATGTATGCTAGTGATCTATCCTGTGTGTTATCACTTATCATTGAGCATATTACAGTAGTATGTATATTATATAGATGTTTCTAATTCTCTGGTAAACAAATTGATGATAATGATTATGTATATTGGTGTTATATGACTTATTGCATACTTAAGTTGTTATTTATGGTGGTATAGTACTTGTTGCAAACTTAATTTAGAGAGAGAGAGACCCACAATTGTAGGTTTCTGCACAACTTTACAATAATTTTAGCTGATGAAAATGCGTTTAATCTTCTGATAAGCTGTGATGTTGAACTGATGTTTATGGTATAAATGTGGTATCTTCAGAGATTGTCACATTTAGTCTAATATAACATGGTCTGTAATCTATCACCAGTTAGTCGACACTAGTATCTGTTCACACTTTTCTCCAGCCTTAAAGAAATGGCTGCAACAGGGAAGAAATTCATTCAGACTGCAAACTGGACACGCAGTTGTACTAGGTTGAAAGAATGTTTTATGAACACTAATTAAAACTTTTACCATTGACTTCAACGAGTCCCTCTTCATCTGGTGAGTTGCTTGCAGAGAATATTGTGTAATTTCTCAATTAATTTTGCTTCTGTGGCAAACATAATGCTCTCGAATAAAATTTACTCTACCAGCACTTTTTTCTATGTAGATTTGCATTCAAGCTATTGTAGAAAGCATTTTCTTTGACATCTGGAGGAAGCTCTCAATTTCTTTCCATGTTTTCTCTTGATGATGGTTTACACAACTGTACAGTTGAAATAGACAGTTGAGCAGAATAGCTGGAAGAGATGGATTTTGTTTCAATTACGTCTTTCATTTTACGTGCATGAGTCTGAGAGACATCCAAAGTGATGTTAGTAGATTATCGTGTCACCTACAATTGCATCTGACTTTGAACAGACAGCATCACAATATCAAAGATGTTCAAAAACAGAATTTGTAATGCTGCTTAACTGCAAATCTTGTCCATCATGACACAGCTTAGTTCTGAACTTCCCAATTTGATAATATCTAGAAACACTTGAGTCTTTTCCAGGTACTGGACATGGCCGAAGACATTCAAAAACCACTGTTAGATCTTGAGAATTTTAACAGAGATGGCATTGATCTGGTATGATGGCATGATCTGTGGTTCAATTTTCATATGTTGAAATTCTTATATTGGTATTTACACTTGCCATTCGATTTGGTTTTAATAGGGACGCCTACCACTGAAGGAAGTTTTGAGCAGCTAACATCAGGCGAGGACTTTCTTCTGAAGATGCTGAGGCCCGACTGAAGATCTTTGGTCTAAACAAACTCGAGAGAAGCCTGTAAGCTCCTTGTCGTGATAATTCTAAATCTTTTCTAGGTCATCATCATAAATCAAAGAAAAAACTTAATAAATGGCAACTCTTAGCTTCTAAGTAATATTTAATGCCCCAAAACAAAACCTATCACTTTGACAGAAGTAATGCAGAAGAAACATGATATCTTGATCCTTGAAAAAGAAAGCTTACTGTCAAAACAATATGCTGGGATGTGTTATGAGAAAGCTGCTGTGGAGAGAATTCCTATAATTCAGGACAATAGTCTCTTTTGATGGTAAATTTCAGAAATTAACAGATGAACTGGACGCTATCCATCAAGTTTAAGCCAATTTGAGGAAGCCAATTTCCAGTTTTGTTTGGACTCAGTTTCTTTGCACCCGCCTTTACCGGTATGAGTTTGTGTTTCTTTATTCTTTTCCCTCATCTAACAAGGAAGTAATTAGGCCCCTGGGAGCTCCCAACTCATTGTCTTGGTGCCGTCACTACATATCACAGCCGATTCCACACGCATTACAGGATTCAAAATTTTTGGCATTGGAACCTAACCACAACTTTCTAACTATATCTTCATTTTTAGTCCTGTATTATTATGGGTGGGCACTGTCCAATGATAAGATTTCTCCATTGTGAGAAGGATATTATAGCCTCATGAGTTTTAAACTATGAAACAGTTTTTCTTTTTTACCTGTGTGAAGTAGATTGTGTAGATTAGACTTTTTTTTTTTTTGCCCTTGGAATGACAATGCCTCACTTTGTTGCTCTAGAGGGCCAATATATATCTCTATGTCAATTTAAGTTTGATAAGTCATCTGAATTTACATGTATGTATTGGGTCTCTCTGTGAGGGAAGCATGTAAACACCTAATTCTACCATCTAATTAAACAACATGGTTTCCCTAGTGTTTAACCTGTATCCTGTTCACTGCCCGACTACCTGTCCACCACGTAATGACCCCTAGACAAGTGGATAACATAGTTCTCAGATTCCAATATGGATTTTTATTTTTCTTATATGAGATGCAGGAGAACAAACTTTTGAAATTTCTTAAATTCATGTGGAATCCCTTGTCATGGGTTATGGAAGCTGCAGCAGTGATGGCAATTGTTCTTGCTAATGGTGGAGTAAGTTTACCAAACCTCAACATACCTTTTCCTGTCATGATTTCTGTGTTAACAAACATGTAGCTCTACCTTGGTTCTTACCACCCACCTCTTGTAAGGGAGAGGTAAGGTTGTTGAAGCTTTGGGGGAAGCCAATTGAATATATTGGTTGGCTGATCTAAAATAAATATTTAATTCAGGAATATAGCGTTTTCTTTCATCCCTTTTGTATTGTACACACTTTTCTCTGAAGTGCATTATTTGACTTGATATGTTATTATTGGTATTTCAGGGGCAAGGTCCGGACTGGCAGGACTTTCTAGGAATTATTTGCTTGTTATTCATCAATTCGACAATTAGCTTTATTGAGGAAAACAATGCGGGGAATGCAGCTGCAGCCCTTATGGCATGCTTAGCTCCAAAAACAAAGGTTTGTTGGTTTAGCTTGTGCCTTAACTAAGGAAAAGCTAACAAAGTTCTTCTAAAGTGTGCTAGAGGTTTGCTCCTCCTGACTTCTTCATTGAGATGTTTCTCTTGTATATTCAATTTTAGCTACGGCTATCTATTCGGACTTCTAACAAATTAACAATTCTAAGAGGCCAAGCATTTGAACTATATCTGCTTGCTACACTAATTAAACTTTAAATTCACAAGTAACACCCATTTGTTGTAGTGAGATAGCCTTTTATATTTTGTCAAGAAATATTGCATTGCCTTTGTTTAGATCTTCACTAGGTTTTCTTTTTTTAATTTTAATATTGAGAATGTAGTTTTTTGGTCTTTGCATTTTATATATCTTTTAATGGATAATCTTGTGGCGCTTAGTCTCCGATCTCCTTACCGTCTAACTTGTTTCTTCCTTTTCAGATTTCAAACAATTGAAATAATGCCTTCCTATATTTACTAAAATTTGGTCAGGATTGAATCTTATAGTTGCTAATAAGTGGGATATAACACATATTCAGTACAAGTTACACAAGAATCAGATTTGCAATAGAAACACAAGGATGAACAGTGATCTTATTCTGGACATTGGGCATGTTAAGTATAAAATAATAAGTTCTTAGATTTGGTATTGTAAAGCGCAATTGCATGCCAGTTTAGATGCCATACCTTGATTTCCATTATTGTGAGGGGGATTAAAGTACCCCTTAGTTTTCACAAATTAATGTCTTGACATCTTTATCATCTGGTTGTTCAGGTTCTTAGAGATAGACGGTGGCAAGAGCAGGATGCAGTGATTCTGGTACCAGGAGATATCATTAGCATAAAGCTTGGTGATATCATCCCAGCAGATGCTCGTTTGCTCGAGGAGACCCATTAAAATTGATCAGGCAAACCCTTCTGATAAACAATCTGCTGTATCAATGTTGCATGTGTTTCTCAAGAATCTGAATGAGCCATATAGTTGTACCATTATCTTATTGAGGTTTTACTGCAGTCAGCTCTTACTGGAGAATCGCTACCCATCACCAAGAGGACAGGTGATGAAGTTTTTCTGGTTCAACATGTAAATATGGAGAGATTGAAGCAGTAGTAATAGCCACTGGAGTTCACTCGTTCTTTGGGAAAGCTGCCCATCTAGTTGATTCCACTGAATTGTTGGTCATTTCAGAAGGTGAAACAACAAGATTCTCCTCTCTTTAGTTT
>CM028362.1:821599-1139722 GCA_016624345.1 Platycodon grandiflorus | reverse complement strand
TTTTGTTCTTTTATATCTATCTTTATCTAATATTCCTATTCCACATCGATTAGATGTGAGAATATTTTGTGTCATAGGGGACCACTCTTATCAATAAACGTCAACATTATTTATGGAGTTTTGGTGGACTATGGTGGGCAAGTGAAAGCACAAGTCTTTATAAGGCCAACTAGATCACTTTATGCACTTACAGCGGCTATAGCGGCTGCGCCTCCTCGTATTGGTTCGGCGCAAAGAGAAGAAAGAGATGGGCTTTCGCCTTGTCAGATCCAGAGGTGGAAGAAGGACCTCCATCATCTTTGTACCCGGATCCTATTCCTATCCACGGCTAGTGCTGAGGTTGCTGCTTGCCCTGCGCTGCCAAATACTCTTCGGGGGATACAGTAATAACTAATAGCGGGGAAACTAATGGTAAGAGTAAACACCTCATAATCTACGGATGCGAGGACCTGCCCTTAAAAGCTGGGAGTGAAACGTTGCGCTCACTGCGCTTATTAATAGGGCTACGCTCGCTCTGATCCCATTATCTTACCTGCGATCTAGGGCGTTAACTGAAAGAATGCAAGAAGCTGGGCGTAGCGCCTTTGCTTTCCCTCGCTCGATGGGAAGCCATCTTAGAAAAGGGAACCTTTGCTTATCCAGCGGAACGATGGTAGTTTAAGTTGAAGCATACTTTTTAAGGAATGCCTTTTCTTTCCCTCTGCCGGCTTGTAATAATAGAAGCCTTCCTTACTATCGGATACATCGAGTCTCGAACACAGGATTCGTTGTTGGAGACCAAGAACTAGGCGTGTTGGCTACTTCTTTTTTCATGCTAGGATGATGGGATCCAAGATTTATAGAAGAAGAGTCAAGATCAAAGATATCTATCTATGTGATTCTTTCATTCCGCTAATGGATCGATTTCGAGCTAGCGAAAGCCATGACTATTCAATGAGAATGCCTTGAGAAGAATTCATCCCTCCTTTGTCTGCGAAGGCGGTCGTGCCGGATTGAAGGTGCGGATGAAGAAGACGGTGCTCTTGCTCGAAGGTGGCTAAGTAAGAGAAGATTTTAGGTATCACTTGAGCACATAAGCATGGAGTCGACATTCGATACTAGATGTGACGGCCCAAAATAGCGGCATAAACGATGACATGAAGGTAACTATAGGTGCCAAGGCTAGATGATTATTACAATGTAATATCTAAGAGAACAATTTGAATATACTTTGAGGAAGAAGTTTTCTACGTAAAAGTGATAGAGGCCTCCTTCTCATGACCAATCGCGAAGGGCATCGGATCTTTACTAATCTCTGTCCATTATTTCCTTTTCAATCTAAGAATGGCGATATTCGTTTAAATAAGAAGGTCGTGATTTGGGATATGCAACTAGGTGGCATACATAGGTCCTTCTTTCCAACAATGAGAGATATAAAACCTTCCTTTTTTACATTCTTGCGAGTTAGAAGACCTCTTACACCGGGCTTGTCCGTTAAACAACTTTCTTGTTCGCATCTTCTCTTTCTTGCTTTTCTTCTTTGCTCGCTTTAAGGTAAGGAAAGCCACCACTCCTTATCCTGAGCTCACTTCTTATCCGGTCCGGGCCTGAAAACCACTGATGGCAAAGATGGAACTCAATTCACAGCTAAGAGCACAGGCCTTCTGCTTTAGTGAGATATTCCAGGGGATGACAGGGATTTAAGCACACGATAGGTATTGAGTTAATATACTGTTGTGAATAAGATAAGGCTCCTGATGACCCATAAAGCGAGAATGTCTTCAATAACCGTCCGGATAGCAAAAAAGGTGTTGAGTTGGCTGCTTGAGTTCCTTTTTTCTTGAATTGCATGCCCAATGGATTTGCTCAATGGCGGAGATTGAAATCATGGTATTGCGCGCGCATGCGCGTATGTGTGTATACGTATGTTGTGTGACACCGTGTGCTTTGGGCAGTTATCCAGCCATTCGAATCTTTCGTATGTTCCTTTGAAGAAAGCCAGTCACTGAGCAGCACCTTGCCTTATGGCATAGCATAGGAGATACCATATAGATGAAAAAGGAGACTTTTAGTAAAGAAAAGAGGTAAAATAGCTCAGTCAGCTCAGAACTAGGAGCCTGGAAGTTGATATGGCCCGGGCCGAGTTCCTTCTTAAGTTTCCGAAGGAGTTCTAATTAAATAGGGGCATTTGAGGAATTAAAGTACTTTGAGTAATTGAAAATTGGGCCATTTAAGTCACCTTAAAATCTTAAAATGTATAAACACCTTATGAACTAATTCAACACGTGTTTATCAATAGGCAACTTGGTCTCTGAGTTAATCTTTGAGTTAATGAGTTCATACACTCATACACGGGCACATACGCATATTAGCCCACCCATCTAATAATAGAGTTTTCGCTCTTCTTTCTATAGCTGTTGAATAAACTCATACGAGAGATCCAAAGATGCCATTTTGACCCTCCTAAAGCCTAGTCCTAATGAGTTCAACCTGTTAGGGGTCTCAAAGGGAAGATTCCGCTTAGGATTTAACCCGTATCCGGGGCGGAAGAGGGAAGGTCTTTTTCCTTCTTATTCGGACCCACCGGCATTCCCTTTAGCCTTACCCAAAAGTCAAGGCTTATAACATAGCCCGTACTCACACGCTAATAAAAGACAGACGTGGATGCTTCCCCGTGTCAGGATATTCCCTTCCATATATAAAGAAAAGAGCCCTAGTGCTTCCAAGATCTTTGCTCTACCCATGAAAAGCCCTTCTACGCGCTGATCCCCTAACAGGCCCTGGCTCTCTGAGTCTGCCTTTGGCAAATGGAATAACTGACTGAGACCAGATGAGTATAAGCTTTTTTTCACAGTTCCATTTCTGGTTGAAGCTCTTGTAATCGCTTTCATAACTGGTAATTTGTATGCGATAGAATCACTTTCTAACCTCGGGGAGGGGAATTCTGGTGATCCTTCCTCACTCCCATAAAGGGCTCATTCCAATGACAGTCGTGAGCCTATAGAGTGGCTCACTCCCTAGCGTAACGCTGTTCTTAGAAATTACTTAATCGAGTAAATCAACTCTAGGAGGTTCGGTTACCCCCTACCTTTTTAGTAGTCTGGGGGGGCCGAACCCGTCGAGTTGCACCAGTCGTGAGCCTGTAAAAGGGCTCACTCCTTTAAATTCATGCACGTGTACGCGTACACACATACACATACACGTGTACGCACACGCGTGATACGCCCCCTAAGGGGCGAGGGCTTCCCTTCACTCTTGCTCACCACCTGTCAGATCTCTTTTTTTACATCTTGTAGGACCCGGAGAATTCACACTCAAATTGATAGATTACTTTTAGTGAAAGTTCTCATTTCCAAAGAGACGAGCAGTTCTTTTCTTATGTCATTCTAAGATCATAAATGGAGGGAGGACCTAGGACGTCCGACCGGAAGGTGAAGAGGGAGATATATCTCACAATCACAACAATTAGGTAACAAGGGAGAGAGGAACTAGGAATTCCTCTCGACCAATCTTATTAGTTGTCAGATAGTTTCGGAATATGAGCTTCTTAGGATTTAAAGAGGTTTTGAGGCATCTCTCTTACCTGACAGGAGGTGAATCAGCAGCGGCAGGGAGGCCCTCGCCCCTAGGGGACGGTATTGCGCGCGCATGCGCGTATGTATGTATACGTATGCGTGTGTGTATGCACGTGTATGTATACGTGTATGTGTGTGCGCGTATACATACACGTGTGTGTGGCTGCGTGCATGCACACGAGGCCCCAAGATTAACGGAGAGGCTAAGTTGCCTATAGGAAAACCCTTGTTAAATATATGTTGCTTATGTTTATCCATTTCAGGCCTATAAGGGCCTTAAATGGGCATATATTTAGGTATATCTCGTTTTAGTAATCCTAGGGGATCGAATGCTTTTTCCATCTCGATGCCCGCCGACGAAGTTCATTCTATCGAAGATTCTTCCTTGCCGTGAACTAAGCACTCCGTGTCCAACAGAAATAACGATTGTGTCCTTGTTATGACTTGATCGGGTAGGGTAGTAAGCCGTTGGAATTAAGTCAGGAATATGACGTCTGAATTGATTTCTAAGGAAGGGTATTGGAAGTGGAGGCTTTATCCATGGTGAACTATTACATACTCAGGAACGAGACTCGAGGTTTTCCGACCACAACCGCATAGGAACGCCGTTTCAGTGCTCAATGAGACAATCTGTGCCGTCTTGTCTTCCCAGCACCTAGTAAGCTCCGAGCTGCTTTGCTGACAATAGCTTGAAATTGATGTTCTGTCAATAGCTGTTCTAAGAGCTGACCCCGCGCTTACGGAAGGTTCACAGATCACCTAAGCAATTTCAAACTCAACTATTCAGCTAACACAAATGAAGAAGGTTACTATTGAACTTAAAGAAAGAGTGAGCCCTTTTACAGGCTCACGACTGGTGCAACTCGACGGGTTCGGCCCCCCTACCTTTGTGGTTGGATGAAAGAATAAGATAGATAGTGATCGATGCATCTCGACTATTATTATAGCTATTTTCACTTTAGTTAGATCCAAGAAAAAGTCAAATCCCACGGATCCCCAGGGGAGCAATCCAGGGGACATAATAGCCCGGTGACAGCAGTTCTTTTCATGCTCTCCCGTCAAAGAGGATTTCTAGTGCTGAGGGCTCCTTTACCAACAATCGAAGAAAGCTTCGTTTCCAATCCTATTTCCCTGTCATTCTCTAGTAAGAAAGCGTAGTAAACGGCTCGCTGGTAAGAATCAGGCAACTGTCTTTCTGCCAACTATGAACGTCGGCTTATTGTAGGAGGAAGGGAATTGATGACGGGGGTACAGGACAAGAAATGGCAGGATGTCGAGATCCATATGTCTTTTGCTATTTAGACATTCCAACATAACATTTTTTTATACTCCCTCCGTCCCTCTAAATTATTGTCTTCGAGCCCGTTTGTTCGCGCGTTTTGGTTAAAATGCAGGGTTAAAATGCAGTTTATTCCTTAACTTAGCGTTTCAATCTTTGTGGTAGAAAGCGCGTTTTCAAAACTTAGTGCGTTTTTAAAGCATTTGGAATTCCTAGCTTTTTCCAAAACGCATTTTAAAACGCATAGGGAATAAAAGCGGCGTTTGACATAATATCCCAAACGCATTTATAAAGAAAAAAGCCGCGTTTTAAATAATCTGCGTTTTAGATACGCTGCGTTTTTAAAACACTGCGTTTTCAAAACGCTACACCAAACGGGCTCTTCATTTCCTTTTTTGTCCGTTCTAAAATAATTGTCTTGTTTGAAAATTTTTCTTTTCAGGACATCACTTTTATCATTTTACTCTTACATATTTCCTTACTTTAATTATGGGTGACATACACATAGGCATTAAAAAAAATTATATATTATACCAATATTAATAATCAAGTTAATTATTTTTTCTTAATCTGTGTGCCAGACCAAACAAGACAATAATTAAGGTACGGAGGGAGTAATTATTAATAAAAGAAAACAACAAAGTTTTAATTAAATATTTAAGAAAAACCAAAAATCAAGCAATGAACAACCGACTAAGATGCCAAGCCTCCTAAAATAAAAGAGTAATGCTATGAGTATTTAAAGAGTATCAAATTTTTTGTACTAAATGATGTGACAGTTGATGTAATGCATTAATTTTAATTTTTAATTTTATTTTTTGTATCATATCAACTACCACATTATTTGGTGTAAAAAATTTGGTACTCTTTATATACCCGTAACATTACTCAAAATAAAATAAAAATGAGACACCAAGTCAAAAAGTCAATTTGGTACAGAAACAGTTACTGTACACGAATAACTGAATTTCCCGCCAAAACGAATACGGCCCCTTGTCCTCTGCCCTCTTCCCTTTCCTCAGGCAAAATTATTCATTCTTCACCCACTTCCCCGTCTCTCTTTCTCTCTCTCTCTCTCACAGAGAGACACGCGTTGCAAGGCGCAATTCGTCAAATTTCACAATCATATCTCTCTGTCTCCTTCCAAGAAACCCCAAATTTAGATTACTTTCCCCATCAAGAATTAAAAAACAATGAAGAGACTGACCTCCGATTCACATCCATCCATCCTCTTCTTGACGTTCTTCACTCTAATTTCTATATCAAGATCCCAATTTCATCAAAGTAATCTCTCATTTCCACCCATTCTCAACACCCTATATTTTCTTCTTCTATTTTATTTAATGCAACTTCAACTTAACTTTGCTAAATCCTTTTGTTTTCTACTGTTTTATTACAGGTCCGGCCCATTTGCATTTCGTCTTCAACGCTACAGAGTTTTCATCGGAAGAATACTTCGATTACATAATTGTTGGCGGTGGTACGGCCGGTTGCCCTCTGGCCGCAACATTATCGGAACACCACAGGGTTATTGTTCTTGAAAGAGGCGGTCTCCCCGAAGAAAACCCTAATTCGTTGACCGATGATGGCTTTCTCTCCGCTCTCACCGAGGCTGACCGCCTAAACTCTCCCGCCCAAATATTTACGTCCGTCGATGGGGTCCCCAACGCACGAGGTCGCGTTCTTGGCGGCAGCAGCGCCATTAATGCTGGCTTCTACAGCCGAGCCGACACACAATTCTACATCCGATCTGGTATAAATTGGGATCTCCGTCTAGTGAATCAATCATATGAATGGGTTGAGAGGGCACTTGTATTCAAGCCGGAGCTCAAGAACTGGCAATCCGTCGTCAGGGATGGATTATTAGAATCCGGCGTCGAACCCTACAATGACTTCACTTACGATCACGTGATTGGTACAAAGATAGGTGGGACCACATTTGACTACTCCGGCCGCCGACACAGCGCCGCCGATCTTCTCAGCTATGCCAAATCATCCAACATCCGAGTTGCCGTGTACGCCAGCGTGGAAAAGATCGTCTTATCCAGGTCTACGGATTCGTATTCTTCTTCTTCTCGTTCTAGGCGATCTGCCGTTGGGGTCGTATACCGTGACCAAATGGGTCGTAAACACCATGCAAAGCTCCGCGACAAGGGCGAGGTCATTCTCTCGGCCGGCGCACTTGGCAGTCCACAGCTTCTACTGTTGAGCGGCATTGGCCCCCGCCGTTACCTTTATTCATGGGGAATTCAGGCTGAACATCACTCCCCACATGTGGGCCAATTCGTTTACGACAACCCAAGAAACGGAATCTCGATTGTGCCACCAATGCCGATGGAGCATTCTCTCATTCAGGTTGTGGGTGTTACTGACTCGGGTGTCTATATCGAGGCTGCAGCTAATGTAATTTCATTCCCTTCACCTGCACAATCAGTTTTCATCCGTACTTCCTCTGCTCCCTTAAATCTTACAGTGGCCACCCTCATGTCTAAAGTAATTGGGCCACTCTCGGTCGGGTCACTCAGATTGGCGTCGAAAGAGGTGAGGGCTAACCCTACAGTGCGTTTCAACTACTTTAGCAACCCAAGGGATTTGCAGAGGTGCGTGAGTGGTTTGCGCCAGATTGCAAGATTGCTGAGCAGCCGTTCCATGAATGTTTTCAAGTTTGATGATTGGTCTGGTGGTAGGGATTTCAGATATGTGGGTCAAAAGTTGCCCTTTGACCTGTCAAATGATGAGGTGATGGGGGACTATTGTCGCCGGACTGTGAATACCATATGGCATTACCACGGGGGATGCGTTGTGGGGAAGGTGGTCGATCACAATTTTAGGGTCATGGGTGTTGATGCTCTTAGAGTCGTTGATGGCTCTATATTCACTGTTTCGCCGGGGACCAATCCGCAAGCTACTATTTTGATGCTCGGCAGGTATGTGGGGATGAAGATTTTGAGAGAGAGAATGAGGCCTAAATATTCAGTTTTGCCACCAAAAACAGAACCTGATTGCCTCGATGATCTTTCATGCCAGTTGAGCAGTAATGCTTTTACTTGAGCTAGCTACCCTTCCTTTTGTATCCATCGATCGAGTTTATGTACTCTTTTAACTCTTGTGCAAAGAATTTTGTTGATTCAGTCAGTCTCATTGAAATTAGTCTTACAAAAGGTGAATAAATGGGTGGTATACCAAAATTGAAACGACCGACATGGGAAAAGCCAGGAATGTACGTATGTGCTTCACTGCTTAATTTGTGACCGACTCTCTATATAATTGGAATTGGGGGGGGGGGTTTCAGTCATCTGGAATTCATCCTTCTCTTGTTCATCCAGTCCAACAATGACATAGCATGGGACTAGATTGAGTTTCACAAGTTTCATGTCTCTTAGTATAATATTATAGACTTTGTCAATGAAATTAGTGTGTTTTCTTTACAAGATTTTCCACCTACTACTGCCCTGCATTGCTATTGTTAACAAGAAATTATGGTGATCATATCTCTATTTCATGTGAAAAGTGGATGGTCGTCCGAGGGAGGCCGATGAGAATTGTACAGGGCCAAAAAAATGCAATAACAAAGTAGAGAGACTTTTTTGCTATTATGACAAAGTACAGGGACACTTGGTGCATTTCATCCAAAATAATTAAAATTTTACATTTTGTCAATAGCCCTATACTCATTTATTCCCGATCCCAAAATATGTGAGCACAAACCTTTTACTAATTGAGAAAATCAATACTCCACTTTTTATTGTAGAATTGGTATTTATAAATCAAATTTTATTGAAACTTTTAATGTTTGACTCGACACGCAAATTAGTAAAAGTTGATTAATACTATTGATCACGCCAAAATAGATATGGATGATCACGTCGATCCACGTTTGTAGCTAGTTTTCAGGTAGGATGTCCCGGTTCTCAAAAGACTGGTGTGACGGAGACTCGACCGTCGGATGGTGCCTATAATATCAAAAGAAATACCGTTAGGAGAGCCGGACTGTGGTCCGACTCAAGTTCCTCCGGTATAATAATCAGTATCTCATTTGTATAATAGAGAGAAAGTATGCTCAAAATATGTGTGGAGGGAAAGAGAGATTATGGAGAGAGAAGGAGAAAACTTAGTTAGGAAGAAGTCCCCTTCTTCTAGTAAGTAAGCCCCCTATTTATACGGGGGTGTATATTTTTTGGGCACATCAATAGCCCCCTACCCCTTATTCCTCGAGATTCATCTCGAGAGTGAGGAGTATTATTTGCCCGCGATTCTCTTCTGTTGTGTCGAGAGTTTGCGGCTTTCGTCTTGAACTTGAAGACGTGTCTTTAGTATTCAATTTTGACAGGGAATATTCACATAAATGCTCGGGTTGACCGAGGTTTGATAATTTTGACCTTTAAAGAGCAAGGTTAGCTCCACTGGCTTGGATTTACCGAGGTTTCTAATTGATTTACTCGGGTTTGCCGAGGATTAAAATTTCTCACTCAGTGATGAATTAAACAATACCTCGCAAGTGCACGAATATACCAGAGTATAGCTGTACAAAGACAAGGGTCGAACCACAGAGACTTGGGTTTTGATTCAATTAAAATTAACTATTAATTAAACAATAAATAAAAAAACAATGATTTTGAATTTAATAAACTAAATTAACTAAAGAGCAAATAAATAAACTAATTAACAAAAATAGTAAATTGAGATAAATAAAGGTTTGGAAAAGCCTAAAAATTGGAATTCACTTTGTTTCCTGGATTTATGTCTTTTGAGTTCATGTATCAGTTCAGTTCTAGAGTTCATTCACAAAGATAAAGATTGAGACGCTTGGATCACGATTTGCAATCTTAGTATCTCTAATTGTTATACTTTCTTGATCTGTCCATATAACAAGTAGGGACTCTTTAAGAATTTAGGAACAATGAACCTAATTCTTATCTTAACACAATCATGAATCAATAGGAATTATTATTCACAAGAGATGGCATACATATGACTTATGCATGCGGATCGTGCAATGCATCATACCCTGATAATCTGGACAGCTGTAATTACTTACACGCAAAGACTCAATAAAAATACTTTTGTGAATAACTAAAACCAATGAACTGAACAAATATTATATTATGACATAAATCTTCGATACAAAGTTACCTCCAATCCCTAGATGATGAGGTCAGTACCTCATAATTGATAGTACAAAACCTTGAACCGTTCTTGAATTATCTTTCCTCATAAACAGAGAAAAATTATACAAGATATTTCTACTTTAATTCTAAACTATTGACATATATTTATAATCTATTAATGTACAACACTAAAAAAAAAGGGGGTATAATTTATTAAAGCACCAAAAAGGACAGCAAAGGCGGCACACAAAAACTGAGCGTGCGCTGCCAAAATAGATGGGGCTGGACAGCTTTTCATCTTTAGCCTCCAGCTTTTAGTATTTTGCACTTTGACCCCTTGACTTCCAAATTTGCTTCAAAGTCTTTCAAAATTGCCTATTTGTTCCCCAAGTCCCTGAAACTACAAAATAATACTAAAACACAATATTAGATAACTAAAACCTCGAGAATTAGCTAAATCTAAGCCAGATAAATACCCAATAAATGAGTAAAATACTCATCCATCACTCAGCGAGACTTTATTGGCTCGAGCGTGTCGAGATTTTAATTGCTTGAACTTATCGAGACTTTAATGCTCGCTGAAGCAAGTCTGATTGCTCGAACATATCGAGACTTTTTTGCTCAAACTTATCGAGACTTTAATGCTCGCTGAAGCGAGTCTGATTGCTCAAACATATCGAGACTTTAATGCAAGAACTTATCGAGACTTTAATGCCCGCTGAAGCGAGTCTGATTGCTTAAACATATCGAGACTTTTTATGATCGCTGAAGCGAGTCAGATTGTTCGAACATATCTAGGCTTTTATGCTTGAACTTATCGAGACTTTTATGTTCGAACATATCGAGACTTTAATGCTTGAACTTATCGAGACTTTAATGCTCGTTGAAGCGAGTCTGATTGCTTGAACATGTCGAGGCTTTTATTCTCGAACTTATCGAGACTTTTATACTCGAACGAATTGAGAATTTTTATGCTCGACGCTGCGAGACTTTTTATAGTCGGCTCGAGTGGCGACTGCCGACCTCGAGCGGCGATTTGATTGCACGTCTCGAGTGGCTACTGCTTACCTCGAATGGTGATTTGATTAAACACCTCAAGTGGCGAATGCCGACCTCAAATGGCAATTTGATTATCGACCTCGAGGGGCGATTTAATTGTCGGCCTCGAGTGGCCATAGCCAACCTCGAGGATCGATTTAATTATTGACCTCGAGTGGCCATAGCCGACCTCGAATGACCATAGCCGACCTCGAGGAGCGATTTGATTATCGACCTCGAGTGACCATAGCCGACCTCGAGGAGCGATTTAATTATCGACCTCGAGTGGCCATAGCCGACCTCGAGAAGCGATTTGATTATCGACCTCGAGGAGCGATTGGATTATCGACCTCGAATGGCCATAGCCGACCTCGAGGAGCGATTGGATTATCAACTTCGAGTGGCCATAGCCGACCTCGAAGAGCGATTTAATTATCGACCTCGAGTGGCCATAGCCGACCTAGAGGAGCGATTTAATTATCGACCTCGGGTGGTCATAGATGACCTCGAGGAGCGATTTTGATTATCGACCTCAAGTGGCCATAGCCGACCTCGAGGGGCGATTGGATTATCGATCTTGAGTGGCCATAGCCGACCTCGAGGAGTGATTTAATTATCAACCTCGAGTAACCATAGCCGACCTCGAGGAGCAATTTAATTATCGATGTCATGTCATGTAATTCATGAATTGTCAAATTGACTTAATTTAAAGTGTAACATAATGTGTACATCCTATACGCTAATATATTTTCACGGGACTAAGTGCGGTAATCCTAGTTAATGACAAAACACGAACCATTGGAATGCTTTATACGATCAAAACTAGAGTTACACGGTGAGTTCATTCACAGTTAAAGCCTAGTGATAAATAGAGTTTCACTCGTTTTATTCGTGAATTCGGTGCGTAACGTTGCAACTATTTGATTAATCACGTCATATTCGTAATAACCGGGTAAGCCCGAGTCACGTGGCATTAAATGCATCAAAGAATATATTTTAAACGAGCATATTAAAGTAACGAAGTACTATTAATTAAGCTTGATATTCTAATTTTAATCATGGTGTTGCTCTTATGAGCATAGCATGTTAATTTATTAGTGATTTACACTAATTATAAGCAATTAATAAGTAAACCAATTGCATATTTATCCGCTATTTATTGATGGCTCATTTTGAATTTTATATGTTTGCTATATCAAAAACATGAACATAGGAGCAAAATATGTAGAAATTGAGGCAAAAAATGGGGAAAAAAATCACCTTAAAACATGGTGGAGGGCCCATTAGTAACTTTCCAGAGTAGAGGGGTCATACTGACATTTTTAAAAATACAGGGGTTTATTTATAATTTTTTACATTGAAAGGCCATTCTGTAGTTTTCAAAAGTTAAAGGGCCATTCTAAAATTTCCAAAAGCTTAAGGGCCTTTCTAAAATTTTTAGAAGTTGAAGAGCCTATTTGTAATTTTTAGAAGTTAATGAACCTTTCTGTCATTTTTAGAACTGTAGGGACCCATTTTTAATTTTTCAGATGAGGAGGATGCATGGCGCCTGAAGGCGCGTGAAATCTACTTGCCCGGCGTGTGAAGGGTTGTGGACGGTGCAGCAGCTTCAAGCGGCGCGTGGCGGCGCGTCTAAGCTTTGTTGGCCGTGATTCCTTCGTCGTTGGCTTCGTCTTAAGCAGGCGCATCTAACGGTGCTGTTTTTTTTCTGCACAGAAGCCGGCATGGCGGGCATCTTCTCTGCCGAAGTTCTGACAGCGTTTACCGCCTCCCGCAGCCTTTCAGTGGCGCGTGAGGCACCGTGGGTTTTGTCTTGAGCAGGCGAACACCTCTGTGGTGTTTGTTTGTTGATCTGTGCTCCCTGGCTTTGACACAGCTCGTACAACCGTCTCCCTCTTCACCGGCGACGTGCTGTTGCTTGTATTCTTCCCTCTTTTTGACTGAAATGGAAGCTATCTCCGATGATACCACGTCTCTGCGTAGCAAATCCTTCATAGTTGAGCATTGTAGCGTCGAGTCCCGGCAACGGAACCAAACTGATCACGCCAAAATGGATATGGGTGACCACGTCGATCCACGTGTGTAACTAGTCTTCAGGTAGGATGTCACGGCTTTCAAAAGGCTGGTGTGGTGGGGACTCGACCGTCGGATGGTGCCTGTGATATCAAAAGAAATATGTTAGGGCAGCCAGACCGTGATCCGACTCAAGCCCTCTGGTATAATAATCAGTATCTCATTTGTATAATAGAGAGAAAGTATGCTCAAAATATGTGTGGAGGGAGAGAGAGATTATGGAGAGAGAAAGAGGAAACTTAGTCAGGAAGAAGTCCTCTTCTAGTAAGTAAGCCCCCTATTTATACGGGGGTGTATATTTTTTGGGCACATCAACTATTATAAATATTTTAGGATATTTTGAGAGGGTTTTTCATTGTTGCCCCAACCCGAGTTCCAGCACGAAACCCCAAAGTCGGTGCGCCAAACGGACGAACATAAACCCAGAAACGAAAAGCACATGGCGTAACCACCCGTACTTGCTAGAAAACAAACTAGCTAAACCTGATAAAATAAAACAATTCTTCGACGACACTACAGCCGGAACCCAACTAACACAACCACGAGTCTAAAACTCGGGAAAAGAAACAACAACAACTTCCATGGCCACAACATGCCGAAAAACAAAAATAAACCACGAGCTAAAACATGCTCGGGAAAGAAACGAAACTACAACAGAAACTATAAACACGAGCACGACATACATATGTCGGCATCCAAAAGAATAAAGAGCTACAATGCAGGAATACTACCCAAAGTAAAGTTTACATAACTTTACATAACCATTTGTCCTTACCAAATAAAACAACTACAACTATAAATAAGCACCACGAGCTACTAAACCAACAAGACAACCTGCTCACTATCTGCGATCTCACCGACCTCACCGGTAACTAACTGTAAACATGTACCACATAATCATAGGCGCATAAATCACAAATACCATGTAACACGGTGATGATCACATAAGTGCACGTAAATAACTACATTTAAAAGGATATAGTTGTTGTCTGTCTAATTGTGCTACTGTCGCTTTACACATATCGATCTGATGTGGCCGAACCGGATCTCGTGCTCGAAACATACTGAACACAATGTACATACTGTCGTTACATCTCGCTATTCAACTTAGCGAGAAAAGATATCATCGTTACTTCTCACTTGATTACATAGTAAGGAAAGATACTGTCGTTACTTCTCACCGATCTACTTAGTGACGAAAGAATTACTGGTTGCCATAGTTACGCGTATTGCTTATAATAATGGGACCACATCCCACTACGGCCAGTAGTGGGGAGAAAGGGAACCAATGAGGCGACCCATAGCGATCGCTTACCATGAAGGCTACGTGTCGTCGCATTGCCGACTCAAATCAAGTATGCCAGCTGGACTTTCAAACAATGCACAAGTAGATATTTACTCTTAACATATCAACAATGACAAGGTTCAAAAGTAGTGAACCTTATCCCAACCAAGGAGGTCAATGATCCTACCTTAACACATTACCAACACATCGTGTGAAGTAAACCAATCAACACCTCAAAACCATATATTTAGTCTTGAATCACATAGTCATACAAGCACATATTTGCAAGTACTTTTCAAGAACCATTAGACCACATATTTAGTCTATAAACATCTACACATTGAGATACACATTTGATTCCCAAACAAACACACCTTAAGACTACTAATTTAGTCTAGTTACAATCTCATGTTGAGACTACTCACATAGTTCTCAAGCACAAACACACCAAGAATACTTATTTAGTTTATTATCGACCTCGAATGGTCATAGCCGACCTCGAGGAGCGATTGGATTATCGACTTCGAGTGGCCATAGCCGACCTCGAGGAGCGATTTAATTATCGACCTCGAGGAGCGATTTAATTATCGACCTCGAGTGGTCATAGCTGACCTTGAGAAGCGATTTTGATTATCGACCTCGAGTGGCCATAGCCGACCTCGAGGGGCGATTGGATTATCGATCTTGAGTGGCTATAGTCGACCTCGAGGAGTGATTTAATTATCAACCTCGAGTGATCATAGCCGACCTTGAGGAGCAATTTGATTATCGATGCCATGTCATGTAATTCATGAATTGTCGAATTGACTGAATTTAAAGTGTAACATAATGTGTACATCCTATACGCTAATATATTTTCACGGGACTAAGTGCGGTAATCCTAGTTAATGACAAAACACGAACCAATGAGGCGACCCATAGCGATCGCTTACCATGAAGGCTATGTGTCGTCGCATTGCCGACTCAAATCAAGTATGCCAGCTGGATTTTCAAACAATGCACAAGTAGATATTTACTCGTAACATATCAACAATGACAAGGTTCAAAAGTAGTGAACCTTATCCTAACCAAGGAGGTCAATGATCCTACCTTAACACATTACCAACACATCTTGTGAAGTAAACCAATCAACACCTCAAAACCATATATTTAGTCTTGAATCATGATTGCGCTGCAACTTAAATTGCAACAACTAGGGCAAGAATACCCTGCCGTATCAAGTAATATAGTGCGTAAGCACAAGTATCGATCTCACAGGGAATGCACGAAATTTTCACTCCAACTAAGTACCGAAATTAAGCTAACTACTTATATTTGAGCGAAAATAAATTTAGAATAAAAACTATTAAACTAAAAATAAAAGAAAGCAATTAATATATACAACGTCGCAAAATGGTTTGGCAACAACAAATCAAGATTAAAAGATAAGATTATAGGAATGCAATATTTCTAGTCAAGCTCGTGATTAATTTAATCCTCTCTCTACTTTTATTTAACTCAAGTCTTGGTAGCCGAGAACACTAAATTGGTTAACTACGAGCTCTCGCCCCAATAGCAACCCGAATCTCCCCTACCTCGCGAATGGCTAAGGTGGATTGATTGCATGTCAGAACAAGTCCTCAATTGGCTATCTATGAACACTCGTTACCTTTCGGTCTGGCGTCACATAGACAATTATTGTGTTTTCAGAATTAATAGGAAGGGCTCTCGCTAACTATCCTATAATTCTAGTGATCATCTAATGGGTAGTTAATTCATCAGAAGCATTAGGAACACACAATAATAACCAAGATAATGGGTAATAATGGGTAGAGAAATAATCTCTCTATTTTCTACAAGTCATGTGGTGAGGAGGCTATCGGTGTGTGTCAAACACCAACTATTAAATTGATCGGTCCGAAAAGTTAGGTAGCTCTCGCTCACACAAACAATTCTCAAATCATTTAATTAATGGCTAAATCAATAAAAGCATTAAGCCCATCAATTATAATAACCTAACATGCTTGTATACTAAATAGGGAGAGAGATTAAATTAAAACACTACAACGACATAGAAAAAATAATTGCTTTCCAATAATCAATTAAGCACAAAACCAATTCCACATTTTACAAGTTCATTCAACCATAGAAAATTACACAATAATCTTAAGATATAAAAATTAGAGAGAATGAACCGATTAAAGTGTGGATCCATGGTTGAAATCACTTGTAATTGCTTCCTTGGCACTTGATTTGGTGCTCCAAACCTTCAATGTTGATTACATTTTTGGAGAAAGGAGAGAAAATGGGGAGAGAAAGCTACAGCCCAAAAGGGGCTTTACAGCCGCCTGGGACTGTCTGATGTGTTTTTGGGGCTGCTTGGAGGGATAACAAGAGAAGGGTTTTAGAGTATTAGGGAAGCCAAGGACAAAATGGGAATTGCACAAGGTTTTAGGGCTAAAAATTGGAGGAGCAAAGGAGCTGGATCGCGAGCTGGTTTAATGGAAAGAGGGAAATGGGCTGGTGGGTTGAATGGAAGGAGAATGGCTGAAGGGATGAAGGAGGGGAAGTGGGCTAGATCTAATGGGCTGGAATGGGAGAAGGAGGTGGGCTAGAAAGAAGGAAGTGGAGCGGGCTGGAAGGAAGAAATGGGCTGAAGTGTGAGGGGAATGGGCGGGCAGGATCCGGATCCAGAGCAGGGACGCAGGTCGCGGTTGGGCTGGAGCGAGGACACGCGGCAGCTCGGTAGGGAGCGGCGCATTAATGAGTTCTCATTAATTCCGCGTTCCCTAACTTCTAATCTTGGCTCCCAAAACCCAATCTTCCCAGGTTTCTCACTCTAGTCCTCCGTTAGCCTCATTTTGCCTTGGAACTCTAACGGAATTTGACAGAATATTTTGTAGCTCAACTTTGAAGCCCGAAATTGCCTTAAACTTCATGCTAAAATCCTTGAATGCTCGTTAATTTCTTGGAAACCTACATTAAAGCACAAATACACAAATAATAATATTTCCAAGCATAATTAACATAAAAGTAGCACAAAATAAAAGAAAATTAAAGGAAAAATTCATGGAAATCTTGAGCTCATCAAATCACATAGTCATACAAGCACATATTTGCAAGTACTTCTCAAGAACCATTAGACCACATATTTAGTCTATAAACATCTACACATTGAGATACACATTTGATTCCCAAACAAACACACCTTAAGACTACTAATTTAGTCTAGTTACAATCTCATGTTGAGACTACTCACATAGTTCTCAAGCACAAACACACCAAGAATACTTATTTAATTTATTAACATCGAGTGTGAAGTACTACACTCACAATGACGCTTGAGCGTAAACAACCCATTCTTATAAACGCAAGTGCCGTCAAGTACACTTATCGTAAATCGTATGGTTTTATAGTCAAATTCCAAGATTAACGAACAATCATTTATCGCATCGAGATTGTCGTACTAGTCTCTAACATTCGTATTTTAATATTTATATATGTCAACAACTCTCGGAAGTTGATAATTCTATTAAATGGGCATCCCAAACTACACAAGTTCGGATATACAGCTTGCTAAATTAATTAGATGCCACATTATGATTATAATCGAAGTCTCTAATTTACAAGTACCAAATAATCAGAGGGCTAAAATCTATAGCAAACGAACTCGATTCGTAGGGATTTAACTTGTTGTTCGGTGAATATTATTCTCTTTAAATATCAAATTTCTAGAGTCATTAACATAATTCTCAAAATTTGGGTATAATTGCTTTATAGGAAATTTCCCAATTAAAGTCTCATCTTGTCTTCTTAATTCAATTCCAAGGTTGATACTTCAACAATAATACATATAACTCATTTCATACCAAGCAAATATCATACATATGGTTCTCATATACCAACATAGCAATTAGATATGAAATTATTATCTTTAGCAAGTCTAACATGTGTATTTATGAACTAACATATAAAAAATCCTAAAACATACAACAAAGGGGTTAGTAACTTACTTAAAATGAGAAATCAAACCATTAAAATCACAATCAAAGGATTATAACTACAACTTGTACAACCAAGGATTATAACTAACAACATGGCAATCTTTCATCAAGATGTTATGCAATTAACTTTAGCATGTATATCTGACATGATAACAATGCATACAAGCATGCAATTAACACATTAAAGAACCTAGAGTGTTACAGGTAGGGCACCGGAAGGAATGGTACCCTGTCTCGATTACGCCGGAAAGGACTACTATGAAAGAGAACTATTTTCGGCCAATCAAGACATTGAGTATGAATCAAAGCTGCAGGTTGTTGGGCACTCTTTTGCGTTTGTGTTTGTGTTTGTGTTGGTATTAGTATTGGGAGATGGTTGTTGTTGGTGGTGGTTGTGGTGGGGGTTATGAATTGACCCACCCGTCGATTGGGCAATTGCAGGAACGGAGACGGAGAATTTTTTCTTCTTTCTCAGGCTCAGTTGGATTTGGATTATCTTTCCTGTCTCTTCCTCCTCCATTATTACTCTCGTCGACGTCGACGTTGCCGTTATTGTTATTATTATTATTAAAATTACAGCTGCTCTCGTTGGTAACAACAACATCTGCACTGTGTCGTTTGATCACTACATCATCATCATCAAGATTAGCAGCAGCAGCAAGGCTTTTGGCTTCGGTGACGACCATCATTTTCTTCACCGGTGATAGCGATCATTTTCTTCACCGACGACAGAGCGATCGTTTTCTTCACCTGCGACAGCAATTGTTTTCTTCACACACAAGCACACATGTTTCTCTCTCTCTCTCTCTCTTTCTTTCTTTAAAATGCTACAGAGGGTCTGCTATAAATCCTTGTGAAGGTTAATGGAGTGAAGGGTAGTTTGGATATTTTTTAAATCTATTATTTTACTCCTTCCGTCCCTAAATTATTATTCTTTTTTTTTTTATCTACTGGAATAATTGTCTTGTTTAAAAACTTTTTTAGAACATCGCTTTTAATCTTTTACCCTTACATTTTTTTACTTTAATTATGATACTACATATAAACATTAAAAAAATTACACATTATACTAATATTAATAATTAAATTAATTATTTTTTAATTTATATATCAAATTAAATAAAATAATAATTATGGAACTGAACGAATATCCAATATTTATTCGCGGGGAGAGGAGGCAAGTACGGGGTAAGGTCCATGTCCATTATTCTGCTGAGCACGAAGAGAAAAGGAAATTGGAAAAGTATCGGTACTCCACCCTTTTTGCGTCCACGTTCATTCTGCCCCTCCATTCTCTTTCTTTTTTATTAAGTACTTTCCGTTTACAACGTGGACAAAAGTCACTTAGGCTTTGTCAGAAAAAAAAAAAATACTGTACTAAAATGAATGTCTGATTTGATATACGCAGTGGCACATTTTCGAATCTTTCTCTTTATTTATTACTCCCTCCCTAAATTATTATCCGAATTGATCCGATACATAGATTAAGAAAGCAATTGACTTGATTATTAATATTGGAATAGTATTGAAAATGTGTGTTGTTTCCTTTAATGTCCATGTGTATGTGGCTCATAATTAAAGTAGGAAGAAAAAGTAAGGGTAAAATAGTAAAAATGATGTTCTAAAGGAAAGTTTCAAATAAGACAATTATTTTAGGACGGACGAAAAAAGGAAGGAAATAATTTAGGGACGGAGGAGTATTTATTACTAGTATAACACTGTGCGATGCACGGGAATTTTATAGATATAAATAAAATATTTAAAAAGCTTAATGTTAATAAAATAAATAAATAATAATATTATAAATATTATAAGTTAATGTAAACAAATAATTAAAATATAAAAGATAAAAAAATTAATAAAAGAGAATTACATAAATAAAATAATTTATAATTATAAAATTAGAAATAACTTTGAACATAACTATAAATATTATAAGTTAATGTAAACAAATAATTAAAATGTGAAAGTTAAAAAAATTAATAAAAGAGAATTACATGAATAAAATAATTTATATTTATAAAATTAGAAATAATTACGTAGATATCCGGTCTCAATGAGTATTACAAAACTTAGAGATACAATAACTAAGCTCTAATACCAATTAAAACAACTAATGCTTTGATACCAATAAAATAGTCAATTTTCGGGCTTAGATATAAAATAGTTAAGTTTTGATACCAATTAAGGGATGATTCCACCTCTACAATGCATGAAATCTATATTAATATAAAATTTTAATATTTTAGTGAGTGTAATGTATAAAAATTTAATATTTTAGTGAGTGCAATGTATAAAAATTAAAAAATAATTAAAAGTAAATATAAAAAGATTACTCCAGGACTTTGGTTGATAGACATTGCATAAGACACAATTGTAAAAATAAAAATAAAAATATTCCACATACACCTTACATTAACATTATATATAATTAACTTTTTGGAAAAAATTACAATTTTTTTCCATTTTCCGATATACTTTCCTAGAGTTTTACTTATACTTGCTTCAAATTTGATGAAAAGAACCAAAAAATATTTTCATCTATTTTTTTGATTGATTTGAATTTTTTGATCGAATGGTTTCACTTAAAACTTATGTGTATTTTTCATATTTTTTGTTATAAATATTTTGAATCTATAGAAATGAACTTCAATATTTTAGATACTCCATCCGTCCCGGATAAATGTTCCTAATTGATAAAACACAGGATTAAGAAACATAATTAATGATGTTTTGTAAACGTGTTCTCACAATAATACCCATGAACATTAATTGAGTTCAACTTTTCTAAACAATTAGGTTTCTCTAGGATATGCTATATTAAATGAAGCTTTAAGGGTATATAAAATTACTTTTTTATTATTTACCGATCGCTTGACATTTATTTTCTTATACCCTTGCTTCAAATTTTTAGAAAGGAACCAAAAACAAAATTTTAAACCCGTATTTCTTTCTTAAAATTTGCTTGACTTCCTCAAGGTAAGTCCAAATTTTATCAACTTTGACATTAACATATTCATAATGTGATCTAATTTTTTTATTTTGACGTAAAATAAATGTGTTTATTTATTTATTTTATTTTTTGTATCTTAAAATATATGATTTGAATATTTTATCGATATAATGCCTTTTGCATACTAATTATGTGAATATTTTTGTTATAATAACTCGGATCAAATGAAATGAACAAAATTTTTAGGACTATAAGAAATCATCGCAAAAGAACATTCATTGAATTGAGAATTGAAAACATCATTATGTTGTAGACTAACTTTTGATGTTTTAATGTTGACCAACTTAAAAATTAGAAATTTATATTTTCAAGGCGAGCACAAGTTTTCATCAAAACAAATTGGGTTCTAATTTTGGCAAGTAGATTTTGGCGAAAATTTTCCTTTTATAGACTCAATTGTTATTATATATATATATATATATATATATATATATATATAGATTATATATACTTTTAGCATAGCTTTTCTTGCCAAAGGTTCACAACTACTCCCTCTATTCTAAAAATATAAAAATATTCTCTTTATCTTTTAATTATTGTCTTATTTGATCCGATATACGATTAAGAAAAATAATTAATTTAATTATTAATATTGGTATAATATGTAATATTTTTTAATGTCCATGTGTATGTGGCCCATAATTAAAGTAAGGAAAAAAAATAAGGATAAAATGGTAAAATTGATGTCCTAAAAAATAAAATTTTCAAACAAAATAATTATTTTGGAACGGATAAAAAGGAAAGAAATACAAGAATTTAGGAACGGAGGGAGTATATATTAATTATACATGAATTTTTTAAAAATAATTAATTTCATATAATTATTTTTGATACCTTCAAAATAATTTTAGTAATGTCAAATCAATAAGTTTCTCTCTCACACACAATTAATAAGGATAGTATAAACAATTTATTTAAGAAATCTTTATAAGGGTAGAGAAGGGACACTTAATTTGAAACGCTCAAAATAAAATAAATAACACTTATTTTGGAATGGATTGAAAAAACTGTGAAAATAATATTCATTCTTTTTTCCTAGTGAAAATATAAATCTCAATAGATAACTTTTTTCCCCTATGGTTTCCCAAAAAAAAAATAATAATAATAAAAAAAACATTTTTCCCAATAAAATGAAATTTAACACAAAAAGGAGGGAAATGAATAAATCAAATAGTTAAATGTCATTATTGCGTTTTTGACTTGCTCATCATTATTCGATCTATTTTTTAATTCAAATATTTGAAAACAAAAGAAGAAGAACGCCTATCGAGGATACCCAAGAAATAGAAGAAGAAAACCTTAATACTCTCAGTAAAAAGGAATGTGAATGAATTTCACTTTATTCATTATGGTTGATCAAGTGATAATCTCACTCTCAATGAATTTTTAATTATTTAATTAGGAGATCGGTTTTTAAAGAGTATTTTGATGGGTAACTAAGGTTTGTACGTAGATCGATGAAGGGTGGTCGAGATCTGAATAATAGTTTTAGAGAGAGAGAGAGAGAGAGTACCTCTACGTCAAGGTAATCAATGATCGGTGGTTGATGTCAGCAATGGGGAGGGAGGAGGGAGTTGGCTGAAAGAAAGGGGCAGAGAAATGATGCTCATTAACTAAGTCATTATCAAAGGACCCATATATAAATGGAAAAGTTTAAAAAAAAAAAAAACTTAAATCGCTATTTGGTCACTCTTTACTTGAGAAAATGTATTAAGCGACCCTTTTTTTTTCAATTTCATCACTATACTTAGTATAAATTTCACGTTCATTACTCCGTCAAGTTATTTGGATAAAAACTTTAAACTTTTATGAAAATTTAAAAATACTCATATCTTCAATACTAAAAGTCCACTACTGTCTGTCTATGTGAGAGAGAAAATATGAAGCTCTCTTCCCCATTTATCCACCTCCAAACTCCATAACCACCCACCACCAACACCACCCACTTCCAAACTTCATAACCACCACCCACCACCAATAGCACTATCCAATCAAACCAAATTAAAGCCTTCACCACCACCCCTCGATTGCCTTTCTCCTCAAAGCCACCACCGGTGAATATTGCAACTGGATTTAAACATTTGTTAGAAGAAGATTTGGTATATGAAACAAAAGATATATAGTGAAAGGTTACAAACGAAATACTTGGGTTGTTTATTCATGCCTTCATTGAACGTTTTATTTTATTGAATTTGATAATTTAAGGTGAGAAGGATAATCAAGATGGATTTGCTCCATCTAGTAAGTTTCGGTAATGGAATTGAATAGGCCTTGGAGTAAGATTTAATTGAAACCCAGTTAAAGTTTTAAGGGGATCGCCGGTGGAGCCCTTTGTACTAAATCTCACGAATTTGGGAGGAACATTAGTTATTCTGTTAATGCACTTATGATTTGATTAAATCCTTCATGGGTGTTGAGATTCCTAAATCCAAATTGAGGAAGGATGGTAGGAAGGACTGAGGAGATCCTCACCGGTGGTTTTGCGACAACGTTTGAGATCCTAGAGCTATAGATCTAAAACTTCTTTTTCGACCTCATGCAAAAACCTAAGATGTAAAACTCTCACTTTGCGCCGTCTCTCCCTCTTAGCCTCTCGGTCTCAAACAACTCCGACCATCTTCCTCATTTATGACAAGGACTCAACTACCCACGCCACACGTTGTCATCCTCCACTCGACAACCTACTCCGTAGCAAGAGACCCATCTTCACCCTCTCTATCTCATCCACCTCGTTTTCAACAGACCACATCATCTCTCTTCCCGCCACACCTCAACCCACCACGCCTACTCACTAACGTTGGTGACTCCACGCCAAGCATCCTTCGAACTCCTCTCACTGCAACCACCCTCCGGCATCAAAATCGCAACAATTCCAGTCCATAATGCAGAAAAATAAATTTAAATAAATAGAAAGAATAATAATTAGAAATTTCAGTTATGTGTCTTAATTATTAATTGGATTAATTATTAGTTTATTTTTAGTATTCAGGCATCATTGTTTTTTGCGACCTCCATCAAATTAAACTAACGGAAGTTAAGCGTGAGCTTATTGACTCAACATCTAAGTATAGTAATAAAATTAAGAAAAAAATAATAAGGCGGGTTTAATGCATTTTCTTTAAAGCGGGTGGCCAATTACGATTTAAGTAAAAAAAAAAAAAAAAAAAAAGAAAGATAGTACTAGTATTTCTTTTTCAAATCATCAATAAGGCGGGACCACCAACACTAGAGCATGTTTCGCAGGTGGCGCGAAAAGGTTAGCGCCACGAAAATCCGTTGCCCGGTATTGTGCTTTGCATTGTACATGGGCCCCTCCATCGTATAAAACTACTTCATTTTTTATTTTACGGATCTAGATTCTGTCAAATAAATAAATACTAATTTAATAATTACTACTAATAGAGTCGGTAGGTGAAAGGACAAGGATATATACTTTATGTAGAAATTACTTACTGTTTCAGTCTGAGTATTTCTTTTTAAAGGAAATTATTTCAAAATAATAATTTTATTTTGTATAAGATCTCAAGATTTACTGTCGTTATTTTTATTTTTAATCATGCATATATATTACTAATGTTCAGTTAATATATATATATATATATAAAATAATTTGGAACAGTGGAACAACCAATAAGTTAGTATTCAGCCTAACGGGTAAAAGTTTTTTTTTGTTGCCTCATTATACCAAAAGTCATGAGTTCTTTTTATTAAGAATTTATTTCTACTCTAATAATTACTTATCCACAACATTCATTTAATATCAAATTTATATAAACAAAAATACCCTCTCCTTTGATTCATATGTCATGAATCACATAATCTAAAACTAGCATGTATTTTATTATTGATATCACAAAAAATAAATTTAACCAAAATAGAAATTTTAATTATGATATTGATATTGATATTTAATCTTACTTTTTATTTTAATAATAATAGTTTATGTTTAGAAAATATTTTCTTCACTTCTTGCAATTGTAGACAACACAATTTTGTTTCTTTTATGAGCATAAATATTAACTATAATTCTTCTTCAAGCAAGTAGGAATGGAAAATGAAAATATATTGTACATTGTATATATTAAGAAATTAAAAAATAGTATTGAAAAGTCACTTAATAAAAGCCAATAACATTCAAGTGCAACAACAAACAAAAGTTTATATATATATATATATATATATAAAGGCAACTGAGTCCTTATACCAACTATTTATAGCATTTTCTCGCCTAAATTACATTGCTAAAAATAGAAACCCCTATTCATTTTGAAAAATTAATGTATTGGTCAAGTAACTCACAAAAAAATTATCAAAACCTAGAAACTTGCACCAAAATTTACTCGGTCTTGTGTATTTTATGGAAATTTGGACCATTTTCTTCTATACATTTTGTCCTTAAACTTGGACAATTTTACGTTCACGAGCCCAGTCATTTTCTGTTCACAAAATAAATCATTTTCATTCACCTCTATATATGGTCTTTGTGGATCTTCAAACATTTTCTACAAAGTTCAATAGAAACAGTTACAAAATCAGGTATCATATATAAAATTCTGCTAAAACAAAACATATGCCGAAAATATTATGTTTTTCCTACCAACTTTCCTTGAAGACATCCCTAAAGGAAGATCTGGGTTCTCAAAGTCCAACTCGCAAGAAAATGGACCGTCCCATCAAAAAATCATTTGAAAACTTCACCAAGTATGGAATTAGTCTTTGTGGTCGCAGAGGTTGTGGTATAAACTGTAAATATTATCTTTCTAT
Source organism: Platycodon grandiflorus (assembly GCA_016624345.1). Taxonomy (NCBI): domain Eukaryota; kingdom Viridiplantae; phylum Streptophyta; class Magnoliopsida; order Asterales; family Campanulaceae; genus Platycodon; species Platycodon grandiflorus. Next base: position 1,113,625 of record CM028362.1, on the reverse strand, counting down.
TGCTGTGATAGAAAAAAAATTGACGGGTGAAGGGATTCATCAAGCTTCTAATCTGATTTTTATTTAATTTTTCTTCTAAATTGTGATTTTTCTATATTTTTTTTGTCTAATTTTTTATTTTTCTATTTTTCTTCTAGATTTTAATTTTTCTATTTTTTCCTTGGAACTCTCCGACCTTCAAGGAATATTTAATTGCAACTATAGGAAATGTATTTGCGATGTAGTTCTTGTCCAACTTTGGTAGCAAGATCATTCCACAGAGACACTACAACAGTTTTCTTCCTAGAGGTCAAAATCATCGCACGTTATTATAAGAGACAACAAAAAAGAATAATCAGGTATTAACCTCAAAATGAATAGCTTCTGATTCATCTACAATTGTAATCTTACGTTTCTCAAACATCTCATTATTAATTTTCCTTTTAATGCTCATTGTTGGTGAGACAATTTGCACCACACGAATGACATCTACAAGATATGAGTGGTCTAAACTTAAGCTAAAAGTTTTCTTCATTTTCCAAATCAAGCCAGCATCTTTAAAAAAAATGTAATTTTAGTACAATTTGAAAGAAATATATAGATGTAAAATACATTACTAAAAATAGTTGGACTTTTTTTTTTAAGATGGCCTCACCAAATTTCCACATGTGTCAACTCCAATTTCTACCTAGAATTTCTTAGGCTCCAAACTCTGATGACAGCAAATATGTTGCCATCAGATTTACTATCATATTTTCATAAAAATTGGAAAGAAACAAAAATTTGCATTCCAATAACATTTAAAATAAAAATTAAACATGACACACATACAAACATAGACATACAGAGAGAGAGAGAGAGAGAGAGAGAGAGAGAGAGATGGAGATATTATGAGGCATGATTTGATTTATCAGCAAAAGTTCTTTTCCCACCCACAGGAAGTGACATCTTTTGTTGACTAAAAGATAGGAAATGTAAAAAAGAAAGATTATCACGCACACACGTGCAAAGGAATTTTACTCTGTTGAAACAGGTTTTAAGAATACACTCTGAGTAATAAATTACTAGAAATTACAGCTAAACCAATTAAAGAGAATTAAATTTTAAAAAATTTAGTGAAACAGATTACAGTGGTAGTACTATTTGGTAGTGATGTCTAATTTGATAATATACGAAGAACATAATTTTTTTTGTAGAGATACTATAGAAATCTCTATCGATAATATCATAAATTCTGAAAAAATTACTAGGAGAATATCAAAACAAGCACTATGTTTCTTTACCAAAAGAATACCAAAACAAGTACTCTTTTTCTTTACCTCTAACCGAAGCATCATGCAATAAACAATTAACAAATAACTATCTCTTAAACACAAAAACCATACATACAAACACATGGCACCAAACAACTGCTCAGTTTATGTCTACACACTATCACAAACATTTGAACATTTAGAAGTAAAGGAAATAGAGAGTTTATAGAGATCAAAGATCCATTGGACAAAGAAAAACCGGTTGTTCCTTGACTGTGTTGTATGGTTATCATTCTTAAGCTAAAGAAATAAAAAACTCAGGTCAAGAAAAACAGAGAGTTTGTTGACATTCTTTTCCAATCTTCTCGGCCTATGTTCAAACTTACTAGGCACGACCCTGTACCACAAAAAAATTCCATGTACTGCATGTATACAGTGTTCTAAAAATTGTTAGACAGGCGGGCGCTAGGCGCCAGAGCAGGGCCTAGAAATCAAGGCATAATTACACTATAGATTCATACCAAACATGCTGCAATAATAGTAAACAACTAAATATGACTAAATAAACTAAAAATAATGATCATATATTCACATTACATGATTAAAAGTTAAATGTTAAAATCAAATTTACTATCATTTCAAAGTGGAGGGGAGAAGGAAATACTTTAATAACTTGAGGGGGGAGGGGAAATACTTTAACAAAAACTTAAGTAGAGAGGAAAAATACTTTAATAAATTGAGGGGGGAGATTGTAATTTTGAAAAGTAAAAACCCTAAAACTAAATGCACAGCCGCCTCTCTTTCTCACACAAATTCATGCCTCTCACTCACTGTGCCTCTTTCTCACACACAAATTCAGATAATGCCTCTCTCTCTCACTGTCACAGACGACGGATCTCGATAGCCTGCCTCTCTCTCTGTCTCTCGCTTTGTCTTTCTCTCACTCTCGGTCTCTCTTTCTCTCTACTCTCACTCTCTCTTCTCTGGCGACTTTTTATCCGATTAGTCGGCGATTAGGGCGCCTAGTCGACGATTATCTTCTCCAGTGACTTTTTATCCGATTTGTCATTAATCGCGGTGTGGTGCCGGCGCCCAACGCCTAGGCAGCGCGTTTTAGAACACTTACTGTATAATAAAATTTCTGAATAAATTATGAATTTAATATATGACTAATACATGTAAAAATTCAAATCTGAAATAATAATGATCAAATTAAAAAACAAAATACATGCAAAGTGTATGTTAGTTCACTTAAATCACAAATATATACAAGCTATGAAATAGTAATGAATTGATAGATGTGGAAAATTTATTCAAAATAATATATAGATCTGATATTTTTAGGTTATTCCATCGTATTTGAATAATTAATTACAAAAATATGTTAATACATCATATCCGAATAAATAATAGTAACAAAAATATGTTATACATCAGATCTGAAGCTATAATAGCAACAAAAAAATCTATCGAATAGGACTTTTTTTGACACTGTTGCATGTTAAAAAAAGTATATCAGAAAATTTATGGATGTTTTATCTCACTAATATATGTTAAAAAAATCGAGATTTGAAATAATAATGATGAAATTAACATCAAATTACATGCAAAGTGTATGTTAATTCAATTAAATCATATGGAACACAGAATCGCATACTTCACGTGTAGTCACTCAAGATGAAATAAAAAGGGTAAACGAGAGAAGCCTCAAGTTAAAACATGAGCTCTGTGCATTTGCTAGTTGATTCGAAACCCATCATAGCAAATGTGTTGTAGTCCCCCTCATGAATACACTCTTCACACAAAAGAAATGGTCAGAGTGACGAGGACGCATTGCAATTGAACGAGAACGACTGAAACCCTAATTAAATGCTAGGGTTTACTTTTAAAAAGAAGGCTGAGTCGTACTAGATTTGATCAAATGAGTTTGTTGAGAAGTTATGAGATAAGTGTTGTCCATAGGTTCTAGAGATGAGGGGGTTGGGGGCCCGCATTTAGGGTTTTTCTTTGTCCCTTATTGGGGTTCTTTTTGAGATTTGGGTCTTTGGTGTAATAAAATTGAATATTACTCCTTCTTCCATTAGTGGCCCAAATTCATTTGATTGCCCTTCTCTGTTTGTTTAAGTTATATATACCGATTTGAGATTGTCTTTCAAGTTTAGAAGAAAATTTTCATTGGTAGTATCGTATCAAGTCAATTAACAAAAGTCTAGGTGTCACATATAGGACTTTTCCTTTAAAAAATCGGTGTTTAGCCATGAGTAGAGTATGTCACAATTTCTAGGGTAATAAATAGTTTTGATCGAAAATATTGATATGTGATGAAGAGGAAAGCCAACACATAAAACAACAAATATTGTGTGTGAGGAAATTTTTAAAATTGATAATATTACCGATACAACGATGTATTTTTATTTAAGAAGTTTTCTCCAACATTATTTTTCTTAAATTATTCTTTTAATTTCATTTTTATCTACATTTTGCTTGAATATAATTTAATTAAAAAGATATATATCCATGTGTTCAACGCATGTGTGTAAAACTAGTTAGAAAATAATTGTAGCTATGTAGAAGCATATCTAATTATCAAAAAACAATAAAATTCTCAAAATGTCTATGTGTAATTTTACATAAAATTATGAAAAGAAGAAGATAGCTCCCTTTTAATTGAAAATAAAGTGAGGTAAGGCTATGTTTTGATGCTTAATTTTGAGAGCTTGTAATTGGAATTAGAAAAATAATTTGAATTCTGGGCTCAAATTATTCATCCAATTTCAATTCTAAAACTTGGCGTTAGTAACAAACATACCCTAAGAGTAATTTAAAAACTATACAATATTGTTATAGAGAATGATTTTTAAGGGTAATGTTGTCTTAACATAAGCTAAATTAAAGTAACAATTAATGAATATAGTGAATAAGTAATTTATGTCCCTTCGTTTTATTAATGCATAATGCATGGAATGTTACGTGCTCTTTCGGCTTTATCCATTGCCATTAATGGAGTTAGTTCGTGAAAGGATTAATATACAATTTGGTCCCTGAATTTGAAACTTCTTCCTGATTAGGTTTCAGTTCTATAATATTTTCTATTGTGGCACTTGAACTCAACATTTTGTCGTACGGTTAGTCCTTTATCTAACGGGAGTTAACGAAACGTTAATTTATTTTTTAAAGACCAAAATACCCTTATCATTTCACGAATTGAATCCACGTGGATAATAAGGATTAATATCTGTTTCACAAATTTAAAACCCTCAGCAAATACTCTTAAATATTTCAAATCCCTCAGCAACATATACACTATCACAAAGTTCTAAGTTTATCAATCGGAAAGCCTTTTGTCTCTCATCAATCTATAACTGAAAGTGGGAACAATCAAGGATCTAAATACAAAATGAAGTAAAAAAAGACTAAATCAAGAAAAACACAGATCAAGAATGCCTGAAATGACCCAGATCGAATACAAAGATTCAATTTTTACAATTATCCAAGTAGATACATACTCAAATTTGACAAAACGGAAGAGAAAGCCGTTCAAGCGGCGCACGCGCCTTGAGCGTCGATAATTTAATCAAATTGCTCTCTCAATCTCAATCTCAGCAACAACAATACCAAACCTCATCCTCATTCTCAACTTCGAATAATTATTCGGATTCTAATTCTAATTCCAATTACAGAGCCATCGCTGATGTCGCTATTAACAACTTTAAGAAATTAATTTCCCTACTTGACAAGACCGAACCGGCACGCTCGATTTAGACGAGGCCCGTCACTAATCCCATAATAGGGCTCAAATAAAATGGGTTACACCAAATCGGTGAAACCCGGATCGATTTGAGTAGGATTTAAATGGGTTTGGAGAGAGACAACAAGGTGAGATGGAAAAAATAGGGAAGAATTTGTAGAGATAGAAGGGCGATTGTGTAGAGAGAAAGAGAGGAAACGAGGGTGGTGGTGGAGGACCCGGAGGTGGTGAATTTCGGTTGTAAGAGGAGGGGTGGCGATGGCAAGGGTTGGGTGTGTGTGTTTTATAGGGGGTTGGGGTGAGGAGACGACGGTTTGAGTGGGATGAGAGGGTGGTTTGGTGGTGGAGAGGAGGGGTGGTGGTGGTGGTTTCTTCATTGGGGAGATTGAAAAAGGTATGTGTGTGTGAGAGAGAAAGAGAAAATTTAAGGAGGGGGGTTTGCTTAGTCTGTGCCTTCTCAAATTTTATTTATTTATTTTTTATTGTCCACGTGGGATCTAGTCATCAGTGTGTAAGGACATTTTTATCTTTTCAAAAAAAATTAAAGCCTCAACTGACTTCCGTCAGTTGAAGTACTAACTGAGAGCCCAAAACTCCAGTTCAAGTACCAATTTAGGAAATCTTCAAGTACAATAACCTAGGTAGGAAAAGTTGGCAAGTTCAGGGACCAAATTGTATATTAATCCTTGGTGAAACCCCAAAGGATTGTGTTTCTACAAGTTTGGTCCAACGTGATTGATTACGCTAGTTGTGGACGAACTTTCCCTTTGCAATTACTGAAAAGGATAGAGTGACTGTTTATTTTAATTCTCAATTTGTTACTTCACTTTCACAACACTATATATATATATATATATATATATATATATATTTTATTTTTTTGTCTTTAAGGATACGGAAAGGAATTGAGCACGAGGCCTCCAACATTTTTGTCAAGTTGCTCCAATGAAAATAAGTCAAATTGAGCTGAACACTAGAATAATTAAGTTTGTTTAATAATTTTAACTCATTTGAAAATGTGTTCAAACTTTGACTTATTTTGTTCTATAACCTATCTTATACGACCTTTTAATCGAGTCGAACTCGAGTAGCTTTGATATTGTATTGTATGCTTAATAAATTGAGTTTAATTGTCCAAGACGTAAAACTTTATTTTAGATCGGTTTGATTATCTCACAACCAATCTTAATGAACTTTCTATCGAACTGAACACAAATCAAAGTTGAGTAACTATGTTCATTATTCAACTTACTCGCTGTTTGTTCAAATATTAATAAACCAACTGCAAGGAACCTCAATTATAGAGGTTGGATCTTGTCCCTATACTTGACCCAATCAAATCATCAATTTAAGACATGCATTACTTTAAATAGGAGAAAATCAAACCTATAAAACTGAGGTAAAATGTGTCAACAACAATAACAATAATAACAACAACAACAACAACAACAACAACAACAACAACGTTATTTGTAACAAATATTAGTATTATACTATGCAATAGCTAAAAATGATCAAATTAAATGTCACTGGTGCCATACACACCCCTTAAAAATAAAATAATAATAATAATAATAATAATAATAATAATAATAATAATAATATATATATATATAGGACACCAATAAATCAGTAAATAGATAATAACCGTAAAATATTATACAAACTACAAGCAGTTGGTTTCCCTCAAATCGGGATTCAAACTGTTTATAAGAACTTTCCCCAAAAATATTTGACTCCTCCCAAACTAACACACACGCACCTCTCTCTCTCTTCTCTTCTCTCTCCAAACATGGCCTCAACATTTTCGTGTTCTGCAAAATCCATTAATCTACACCCTCATTTGACTTGTAATCCTTCTTCTTCTTCTTCCTCCCCTTCCAACAAATCATCTAATCTCCCATTCCTTAGTTCCTCCAATTCCATTTCCCCAAACTCTCTCTCCTCAAATCCTCTTCCCATTCCCATTTCCAATATTCTCTTCCTCGATCCCAATCCCTTGTCGTAACCAATGTCCTCAAAACCGTTGATTCTCCCAACACATCGCCTTCCAATGCCCGAGATCTCGAGTCCGTTTTCTCCGATTCCAAGCCAACTATTCTCGTCTCCGAGAAGCTTGGAGAAGCCGGTCTCGACCTCCTCCGCACCTTCGGGAACGTTGATTGTTCCTACAACCTTTCCCCTGAGCAGCTCTGCTCTAAGATCTCTCTGTGACGCGTTGATCGTTAGGAGTGGGACCAAGGTCAACCGTCAGGTCTTCGAGGCTGCCAAAGGCCGCTTGAAGGTCGTCGGAAGAGCTGGTGTTGGCATCGATAATGTTGATCTGCAAGCCGCCACCGAGTTTGGTTGCCTCGTCGTCAATGCTCCCACCGCCAACACTATTGCCGCCGCCGAGCATGGCATCGCCTTGCTGGCTTCCATGGCTCGTAATGTTGCCCAGTCCGACGCTTCCATGAAAGCTGGTACTACAATTTTCTCTCGCTTCGCCCTTATTATTTTTATTTTAATTGTGCAATTTTCCTAGATCTGTGCTTTAATGAAACTTAATTTTATGCTGGAAATGGAAAGTACATGCTCGTAGCTTGTGTGGATTTACCCATACTGCATGGGCTGAGTTTACATTTTTTGCTGCTAAAGCAAATATCTAATAAGATTTACGGTGTATGGTTGGTGGCGGATCTATATGATTTTAATCGATGAATTAAAGCTTTAACTCGGTATGGTATTGCTTAATAAACTGGAGATTCATGATTGCAAGTGAGTTAAGGTGTCAGATTTGGTTGGATTTATATATCATGAGCTGAAATTAATAACTATGTTTTGTCATTTATTTGTATTTTGTCATCAGGCCCTTCGTTAGCTTTTCCCATTTACTAATTCCTTTTGAATGTGCAGTTGATCTTTCTTTTTCTATTTAACCACTCAGTATTAATTTACTTTGTATGCACGACTAGCATGGGCGGATCTAAAGGGTGTCCGAGGGGGCTCAAGCCCACCCAAAATTTGCAAAAATATGTAGTATATATATATATATATATATATATATATATATATATATATATATATATATATATGGGAGAGTATTCAATGGTTACTCTATTTTTTAACCATCAATGGTTATTATCATTATCATCCATTGGATCAAAAATTAAAGGTTGAGATTTAATGGTTAGTTGAAAAATACAATTAATGTAAGTAGGTGAGTCATTTAATACAATTAATCTCAACCTTTGATTTTTGATCCAATGGATAATAATGATAGTAACCATTGATGGTTAAAAAATGGAGTAACCAATGAATACTATATATATATATATATATATATATATATATATATACTCACTCCACTCTCCACTCTCCACCCACCCTCTCTCTATCAATTATCAAGTTTCCAAAAATCCTACGATACTCATCCAAAATCTCTCTCTCCTCGTGTCATTTCGATCTCCTACCAAATTACCAAAAGTGACAACAAACATTTACATCTCCGATCTCTCCTTCACTCGGCATACTTTCTAACTCTTGTAGTTTAACTCTTTAAGTTTCTAGGCTTTGATAGTTTGATTATATGAAAAAATGTGATATATTTGCATGCTAAATTTGTAGCAACTATTTTTAGATCTTTATTTTTTGTACACATTTTAGTCCCAAAATGTAGACATTTAATTTAACTCTTTAATCGTTATATTTACAATATTTCAAAATGTAGTTTTTTTGGTGTTTAATGGATAATGCTCATTAAGTCAGCAACTATATGTAACTTTTTTTTTTTTTTGATAAATGAAGTTATTTTATACGGTTATTACTGTTTACAATATTTATTAAATTTCAAGCCCACGTCGTACTAAAATCCTGGATCCGCCCCTGACGACTAGTATTTTTCGGCACTATCTCTCAGCAGTCTGCCCCGAATGCTAGGTACAGAACAAGTAGTTGATGACCCATAATATAATATTCCGGTTAATGATTTCCTCTTTGATTCCCCAGTCCTCCATCAAACAGCTCACACCCATACACAAAGGAAGTTGCATGACCAACCATAAGATTTGATGATTTCAAGTGATTTATTCTATTCTTTATTTTATTTTATCATTATTTGTTTTTGGGACGTTGCAGTCCCAAAGCTTATGTAGGTGACCACATGCTTAAATGCCCTGCTTTAACTTTGGTACTACTACATTATCGCCAAATTCAGATTGCCCTACGACTTAGTCAAGTGACTGGGAGATGACTTAATTTGTAAGTGTGCTTCAATTGATTACTGCAAGTCTGCAATTGCTTGTTTAGTCTGGCTGGAAAAATGAATGTGTTGCCCAGTGGAGCCTCTTAACATATTTGTGAGAATGATGGAAATTGTGCTTGTTTAGTCAAAAGTCACATCAACTGGAAACCGAACTACTTGTTGGAGCTAGAATCTTTAACATACTTTTCCATTGAAATTCGTACGAAATACACCAAGGGAAGGTGCTATACCTAAAAACTGTCAAAGACATTGGTTATGGAGATTTTATTGCCAGTGGGCATAGATCTTAATTTGAGATGTACAAGTGTTGCCCCGTTCTCACAGACTATGGAAGGTTGACTTGTTTGATTGATTTTAATAGCAGCTTCCCTATGCTTTCCTTTCATAGTCTCTCTGGGAAACTAATAAATCTCATCTCAACTACATGGATAAGTGTACTATACAGTTTGATTTATTATTTTATTTTTTAGTTCATTTTCCTGTTCTAGTAAACACTTTGATGATCTTTTACAGGTAAATGGCAGCGTAACAAGTATGTTGGAGTTTCTTTGGTGGGGAAAACTTTAGCAATTATGGGATTTGGGAAAGTTGGTTCTGAAGTTGCGAGACGTGCAAAAGGCCTTGGTATGCATGTCATTGCACATGATCCATATGCCCCAGCTGATAGAGCACGAGCTATTGGCGTGGATTTGGTCACCTTTGATCAGGCTGTTTCCACTGCCGATTTTATTTCACTCCATATGCCGCTCACGCCTACTACCAACAAAATATTCAATGACCAAACTTTTGCTAAGATGAAAAAAGGAGTACGCATCATCAATGTCGCCCGAGGTGGAGTAATTGATGAGGATGCCTTAGTGAGGGCTCTTGATAGTGGATTAGTTGCTCAGGTATGCTTCTTTGGTCCATGCCAATGGTACTGTCTGTCCATCTTTTTGATCAATTTATTTTCCCCTTGGTTCAGCATTACTTTTAAAATGTCTAAAACATACTTTTGATGGATCCATTGTAGACAATGCAGTTCTATTGTCCATTGCTAACAATGAAGAGTTTGCAATGCTTTCATGATGATGTAACAGGCAGCCCTAGACGTGTTCACAGTGGAGCCTCCTCCTACAGATAGCAAGTTGGTGCAGCATGAGAATGTTACCGTCACACCTCATCTTGGAGCTAGCACAATAGAAGCACAGGTATGAATTTTCAAAGAGAAAATTTACGAGATTTATATGTGCCCTTGATCTCCTGTGTCTGTGTGTCTTCAGTTTTGATATCTGACTCACATTGTCTATATAATCTAAAATGTCAGGAAGGTGTAGCTGTTGAAATAGCAGAGGCTGTAGTTGGAGCCCTCAAAGGTGAACTTTCTGCAACTGCTGTCAATGCTCCCATGGTCCCTGCCGAGGTAAATTATTGTTCTGGAACTTTTTAGCTTAGTACTAAACAAGGGATGGTGGTTAAGTCTTGATATTTCAGGTTCTATCAGAGTTGGCTCCTTACGTTGTGCTCGCTGAGAAGCTGGGTAGACTAGCTGTGCAGTTGGTGGCTGGAGGAAGTGGAATTAAATCTCTGAAGGTGGTTTACCGTTCAGCCCGTGACCCAGATGACTTGGACACGAGACTTCTCAGGGCAATGATCACAAAAGGCATCATTGAGCCGATATCAGATTCCTTTATAAACCTAGTCAATGCGGATTTCACTGCAAAACAGAAAGGCCTCCGGATTACTGAGGAACGAGTGTTTGTTGACTCATCTCCTGACTACCCTGTTGACTCAATTCAGGTAAAGATAAGCCATGTAGACTCAAAATTTGCAAGTGCTTTATCAGAGGCTGGAGATATTAGCGTTGAGGGTAGAGTGAAATATGGGATACCTCACTTGACGAGAGTGGGGTCTTTTAGTGTGGATGTAAGCATGGAAGGAAACCTCATACTCTGCCGTCAAGTAGACCAACCGGGCATGATCGGACAGGTTGGAAACATTCTTGGGGAATGTAATGTGAATGTCAGTTTTATGAGTGTGGGAAGGACTGTGAAGAGGACAAAGGCCATCATGGCAATTGGTGTTGATGAAGAACCAGACAAGGATACCCTCAAGAAAATTGGTGAAGTACATGCCGTTGAAGAGTTTGTTTTCCTCAATTTGTAGAGTATGTTGCGGGTTATGATTATGTTGGTTTGATGATGAGGGTGAATTGATAAGAAAGATATCACAAAGAAGAAGCATGAAGAAATTTTTTATTTTTTTATTTTCTCTTTTATTTGGAAAAGGCCTCTATGTATTCGGGTTACTTGAGAATAAAATTTGGCCCAGTTAGTGACCACGCTGTAGGTGCTAACGATTTGCCCACTGTCTGGGGGTGCTGAAAGGCTTGAATTGAAAATTTTCACATCACCTGATATGTGCTGAGCACTGGTGCAGGAAGCAGCCATGGCATTAGCATGAGAAGTAAGTGGTTCTACTTCTATCAGTGATGAATGTAATTGTATCAATGATTTTTTTTTTTTATTTCGTAAAGAAGAGTCTACTTCTAAATTTCCAATTCAACTACACTGACGAGTAGTAGATAGTTGGGTCCCATGTGGCCTGTAGATGGAATTCTCCCCTGGTTACCAAAGAACCAAAAAAGTCCCTACTTTCTAGTCTTTTGACTCATAACAAGAAGTTGGTACAAACTAAACTAATAGGTGAAGTCCCATAGTATGTACTCGTGATTTGTATGCAATGCAGCAGGTATACACATTTTTTTTTTACAGTTCATAATTAAAAGGAAGGTTTTATTATAACAAATATGGTAATAGGAAAAATTATAGTAGTTTATAGATAAGAATTTCAAGGTTTAGAAAGGAAACTTGGTAAAATATGGGGACGCCCAAACATGCGTGTGCTTGTTTTTTTAGTACAAACCACATTAAGAAACAGAATCAACAGATACCCAGAGGGGAGAAATCTAGTACAAGGATTCTTCAGGTCCTAAATTTGTCCCTATTATCCACCATCATCAGAAAAATGCCTGCTTCATATAACGCAGAACATCTGCTTTTACTACAAATGCAGAGAGGCAATGTACATTGTCACTCCATGAACCACGACAGCTTAGAATTATTTTCCCCTGAAGACAAAAACAAAAATGGTTGTGATAAAGTGAATACCAGGGAACTTGGGAATACATTCACACAAAATAAAAATATGAGGGAGAGAGAGACAGAGAGAGAGAGGTGTATATATACATACGTGTTCATCATCAGCGTAATGTTATCCCCTTTCAGTAGGATCCTACCTACACAAATGCACAGGCTAATGTCAGAAGATCGAAGATGGAGAAGGAACTTGCATAAACTAATATCAAGTATTACACTGCAACCTAACCCAAAGAAAGAAATGCATGAAATGGGGAAAGAGAAAAAAGTAAGAGTTAAAAAATAACACTTGTTACTCACCTAGATGCTTTCTGCTCTTCTTCTTTATACTAACTTCCTCAGCATCATCAAGAACCAAATTCATGTACTCGTCGAACCCCTAAGAACAACAAATAAAAACACACCAAAAAACATTTACATGAGAAATTTAAAGAATTTTGAATTTAAAATTACATGGTTCTTGAGTCAAAATGGGATCACGCACGAACTAGCCAAAAATAAAAAAACTCATGAACAATAATGACGAAGCTGACACATGCTTGGTGATGGTAATCATCAGTCAGCTACAAGCATCATCAGTATCTTACCCACATAGGGACCAATCTTGCAATCTAGGACCAGTTATTAACCAAGATGGGGAGGTAGGAGATGATATCAGTGAAGTGAAGAAGTCATTCGGAGTGTTATGTGATTCACGTATACCAATTAAGTTGAAAGGGATGTGTATACCAATTAAGTCATTCGAAGTGAAGAAGTCATTCGGAGTGCTACCGGACCCATGCTACTTTATGGACAAGAATGTTTGGCAACTAAGAGAAACATGTTAGCACAACGAGTATAGCTGAAATGCGAATGTTAAGATAAACTTCGAAATAAACTAATTTGTGAGACAATAAAAGTCTCCATAATAGGAGAAAAATGAGAACAAATCGCTTGGGATAGTTCAGACTTTCAGACACATAAAACATAGACAACTAAGTCCACCCATAAGGAAGTACGAATAGTATCACTACCAACAATTAGGCTAGAGGAAAGGGAAGACCAAAACAAGTGTGGACAACAATGCATTGTCTGATGACCTTGCATTGAACAACCGAACCAAATGGCAAAAAAGGATTCATGGATTCATGAGCCGACCCTACATGATAGGAATAAATGTTGAGTTGAGTTGTACATTACACAACAAAGCTGCGTTCTTTGTTGGCATGCCTCCATATATGCAGGTGTAGGAACAGTAACTTTTTCTCCCACGTGGGTGTTCCTTTCCAGCTAAAGTATAATGAAAATTCTCAGATAGATGGGGTCTCTCACCCCATACACATACAAGTAAAAGCGTGCTCAACCAACAACTTATTCTTCTACTTAACCAAAAGGGGGAGGTTGAGTCACTGATTAAGCTACACTAGCGTGAAGCCAAATTTGAAAGGGAAAACAAATATTGCACTTGAGCTAAAATATGAATGCAAAGAAAAATAAGATGTTAATGGACTTGAGCTAAAATATATAACCCCAAGGGGTGGGAGAAATGGAAAGGCACTCAAGGCAAAGACCTTGAGGTCCTTGGTTCCAATCCCCATACCAAGGGGTCATACTTATCAATAAAAAAAATGGAAAATATATTCCCCCAAAAAAATACCAATACAAGTGGCTGTTTGGCTTGTGAATGACTCTCTCTGAAATAATCTTCCCCCTGGGCACAGGTTTGAACATTTAGCGGGACTACTCACTCCATTCATATTGGCCAACTTTTCCCCCCACCCATCTAGTAAATAATAAACTATAACCTTTTTCTTTTCATGCCAAACAAACAGCCAAGAACAGAAATCTTCAAGCTTCTGAAGTAGCTTTCACCAATCACCATAATCTTTTTAATGGAACCCAAACCCTTGCTACATGCTTCTAGTAAATAAACCTGTGCCTCACTTTAATTTGGAAGAAAATGTATTGAGACGTACAAGATGCAAACTGGAGTGAAGAAAAATAAAATCTTTTCCTGCATGCGTTGTGGTACATGAATTATGTCCAGGAAAACATATATCGAATTGCTTACACTTACCAAAATTGTTCATGTTCCCCTAAAATACAATAAGTAAATTCATACTACTTTTCCCACAACTCAAATAAGTGGTGAATTTAGTGAAAGCTATGGACATCCCATGTCACCACCTTCACCAGTTTTCAAGTGTTTCTTTATACAAAAGCACTGATTACTTAGAAAAATCCAAGCAATGCATGAATCTAATATTCATGTTACCTTATCAAGCTTTAATTTCACTTTCCAAGGATTTTCCTCCAAATAACACCTACAGAATCCCATAATTTCTGGGAAGAAAACACTTGTAAGGACCAAGATTATTCCAAATTTCCAACCTAAAAAACCCATTGTTCACCATTTCATACTACTTCCATAATAAGCCTTACATGTAATATGGTTCAGCTGTCAAATGCCTAAAAGTTGTCCTCTGAACATCCTAAAAGGACAACCACATCTTCGTTACAGACGACTCAGCTCATAAACTACCATGCCTGTCTTTCTTTTGACTCCCATTGAAACAACAGGAAAATTTTACAAAAGCCCAACCAGCTTCTTGTGTACATGTGATTTACAATGCAAGTATCTCAGCACTAGAATGAAATCTGGGATCCATCTCACTACCTCTAATTCTAAGGTTCCCACAGCTGGTTAAATAAATTACATGTGTTGTATTGTTTTTCCTCGTTTATTTTTCTTTTGTTAGGATACCATAGGGTATAGCTACAAAATCGACAAATGAATCAGAGGCGTTCATCATCATGGGATGAAAGATTTAGTGCAACGATTTCCTAACAATCCTAAGCTTCCTGGGCAAGGATCCAGATATTACATATCCCAATCCTAGCCATTTCATACTTCTTTCTGCAGTAATCATATAGAATATGACTTCAAAAATATCAATATTCTGGTGCAATAGGGTACATAAATTGTTACACCTTTTCTTTCCTTCGCAGCCTGAGAAACTCTTCATCCTTCTGTCTCTTCTAGGAGCTTAGACAGTTGCCTCAAATCAACTCAACCTCTGTCCCAACTACTTGGCATCAACTACATAAAATACTTTTCCGCCATTCTCCAAAGCAAGGTCATACCTCTACCAACAGTCAACTCATCTCTTTTAGTAGTTTAGACAGTTGAGTCCCATGCCTGTCTTTCCTTTGACTCCCATCTAAAAACAAAAACTTTTACAAAATCCCAATTAGCTTCATACGTACAGGAGAAACCTCGGCGGACTTGCGCAGACAAGGTCCCTGGCTCATGCTCAGGTAAGATCCGAGAATGGTTGGCTGATTTGAAGAGTGTCAGATGGTTTTCTATCATTTTTAAGAAAAAAATTGTAGTTTTTGCTATAAATACTTAACTTAAAAGTGTTATTATTATTATTTGTTAGCTTAGTTACTGGATTTAATTTTATTTAGGCCAAAATACGAAGAAAAAAAACCAAAGTATACACCAAATCCAAAAGTCCCCCATCCTAAGGTTTGCCCCATAACCCCATCTCATGTCAATTTTTCTGTTAGCCCCTAGTCGTGATGGCCGTTAGAAAGTTTACGTTTTTCATCGTGCGCCTTGCACGTGTGGGGGCAATTATGTCATTTCCATTTGATTTTGGATATGGATCATGACCCATTTACATGATCCATAAACTAACGAGTATAAACTATGAAACGGCCAAGATGAGTCAGGCCAAGGCCGTGATGGCAAGAGTCACTCCATTTGTAGATGCAGCATCCGTCTGAAATCCACCATCACCGCTGCCGACGAAGATGTCACTGAGGAGTTTGTGGAGACTACTTGAACAGCATTGACACCGGAGTTGAGCAGGAAGAGAAGAGGTGGATGAGAGAGAATAAAAGAGAGGGCATTGTGATTTGTGTTGCCGGCACGGTAAGTGGGTTTTCCACAATAACCAACTGAAAGCTCTCTCAACACTTTTAGTTTTCTGTATATCAAGTGGAAATGACCTAATTGCCCACGCACGTGTAAGACACATGATAAAAAAAGTTAACTTTCTAACGGTCATCATGGCAGGGGCCTAAATGGTAACGGGAAAAATTAACAACATCAAATGGGATTGTGGGGCAAACGGGGGACTTTGGGACTCGGTGTATACTTTGAGGGGTTTTTCATATTTTGACTTTTTATTTATAACTAGTTTATGAAATATTTTACTCCCTCCATCTTTAAATTATTGTCTTCTTTTCTTTTTTTGTCCATCCCAAAATAATTGTCGTGTTTGAAAACTTTTCTTTTTAAGATATCACTTCTACCATTTTATCCTTACTTTTTTCCCTACTTTAATTATGAACCACATACACATGGGTATTAAAAGAAATTACACATTAGAGCATGTCCAACGAAGGTTCTTCCGTTGGATCATAATGGATCAAAGCCTACAATGGAGGATCAAAAGCAAATCATCAAAAGCTTTGAAATAAAAAATCGCAACAAATGATACCCAATAAAAAAAAAATCAAACAAACCAAACAAAAGAGAAGGAGACAAAACAGCTGTGTAACCAGTCAACACTAAAAAATCAAAGTGTAACCAGTCAACACTAAAAAATAAGTTATGAAACGGAAATTTACAAGTATCAACATATTAAGGAACAAACTCATGATAAGCTTCAATCCGGACTTCAGCGTGAAACATACACCAATTCAAGGAAACCTCTAAATACATATGTGCAGAATAACCAAGCAAACAATCATTTCATATGGCAAAAATTACGATCAAAGAAAGGTTAACATACGATAATGCGCCCTTCGATCCTCAAGTCCTTCTGCTCAAATAGCCAAATCTGGATACGAGCTTTCTGTTTCAATCCACAGACAGTATCACATTAGCTAATTGGTTTGGTAAACTACAGTAAGAAACCAGCGGTCGTCACAAAAATTGGGGAAAATTGATATAAAACTTACACTTTGGAGGAACCTGAAGATAAGGTTCTGAAAATCACCGTGCATCCACCAATTGAAACATTAAAATCAGTTAGTGATTACAAATTTATAGAAAATATTCGGAAAAAATTAATATTGAAATTGAAGAATAGAATCATACAGGAAGAAGGAAATTGGGAGTAAAAGGTAGGGCGGACATACGATGGGTTGGGTCATGATCCGCTGGACTTTAGTGCTCGCCATGGCTGCTTCCGGCTGTGCTCTCAGACTTCTTCTCCTTTCCCTTGCCTCGCAGAAACGCAGAAAAACCCTACTACAATACTTGGGAGCGCGGGATTTAGGTGATACACGCAAACCCTAGTTCTGGAGTGAACTCTTTTTTGTGAAATAACTAGATTTCTAGCTCCCGAGGTCGGGTTCAAATCTCGGGTCACTTTTAGTGCTGGCCCGCCCGATCTAGTTAGGTTTCTCTTCTCCTTTAGTCATATATAGCAAGTATAGTCTTTTAATCAACTCTTATATTTTATGGTCTTTGACTAAAATTTAATACAAATTTTCTAAAATACTCCTGAAGCCCTCAAAACTTAAGTGTCTCACTCTCTCCCAAACCCCTGTATCTCCCTCTCTCAAACTACACGCCTCTATCTTATCTCCGACTACAGTGCCTCCCCCTCTGATCTTCGACCACATCGTCACCCTCTTCCTCCGTCTTCGAACCACATCGTCTCCTTCGCCTTTCTCCTCTTGCTACTGTCATAGGTCTGATATGTCCTCTTTCTCTATCTCATTACAGTTATGAAAGCCCTGTCTTTATCTCTCTAAAAACCCATGAATCGTTTAAACAATCCCGTGAAACGCTTAAACGACTCTGTGAATCGTTTAAATGACTACGTGAATGGTTTAAACGGCTCTGTGAATTATTTAAATTATTTGTTCGAGCGACCCTTGAGTCGTTTGAAATACCTTTGAGTTTTTTTAATTATTTGTTTAAACAATCATTGAGTCGTTTAAACTACGCCTTGA
This sequence comes from Platycodon grandiflorus, assembly GCA_016624345.1. NCBI lineage: Eukaryota > Viridiplantae > Streptophyta > Magnoliopsida > Asterales > Campanulaceae > Platycodon > Platycodon grandiflorus. The sequence continues at coordinate 1,095,310 of CM028362.1, read as the reverse complement.
GTTGTTTAAAAAAGAGAGTATTTTGGAATTTTTAAATAAAAAAAAGTTATACAAAATATTTTAGAGTAAATGAGGTCATATAAGACGCTTGGGTGTTTGACTATGTTATACGTGAAGATTTCTCTCTCCTTTAAATGGTTGGACGGGCCAAACCCTTCAATGCTTAAATTTGATTTTGGTAATTTTGTCAAACACTGAGAGCTTAATAAAATATTCCAACTTGACTTGCTAAGCTCCCAAATCGATCTCAAACACATTTTTAATTGAGTCAAACTCAACTAGTTTGTGTTTTTTAATTTCTATAAGCACAGTTTGTTAACTTATAAAGTTGAGTTTTGATACTATAACGAGCTTGCAAATTCGTTCCAATGTTGCGTGATTATTTCACAGACCATAAACAAGCTTATCTTGTATTAAACCAATCATAAATCAAATCCAAATAGATTGATTTGTTATTCAACTATAAGCCCTCCCCCTCCCCTCACCTACCAACCATCTCTTTATCCATGAATAAAAAATAACAAAAAACAAAGAAACCTATCTTATATATGGAGTATTAAATTTGTTTTCTTTTTCCTTTTTAACAAAGTCGTGTATGATTTTAATCCACATATAAAAGAAGAATAAGGAGATTTGTAAACAACTAATAAATATGGCACACGCAATGCGTGTGCAAGATCAAAAAATTTATTTTTTTATTGATTATTCTTATGTAGATGATTTATTTTTGTAGTCGGGGTGTTAGTGTATATATTCAATGTTTATTTAGTTTATTGTTCTATACATGGTAAAAGTAGTGGGAAAGCTAAGTTGATGCTATTAAATTCATGGTAGTTGTTTAATTCAAAGTATAATTAGATTTGAGTTAAGAAAGATAAGGGGGGTTAAGTGTAAACGTTTAGAATCTATACATCTATTTCATTTTGTATTTCTTAAAAATATAAAAAATTAATAGTAATACATACTGAGGTGCGTACATATGGTGCTCATGTGCGATTCCGTGTTGTGTTTGTGAGTACGCACATCGGACATGATGGATCCGGTCAGTGGGTTGATGCCCGAGCAGAGACTGCGTATGTAAGCATTAAAATTATTATTTACAATTGATATTAAATTGATATGATGGTGTTTTAATATTTGTCTTTTTTTAATGACAGGTTGAGTACAAAAGAACTGTCAGGGCATAGTTGGCTGACAGTTGAAAAGGACCGATCCTAACGGGAATGAGTGGAGCCAACCATTATGGGAGCAAATCACCTCTATAGGATAGGCGAAAAGGGACGACAGAGTCTACGGGATGGGCGCGCATGGGGGATCCTCGCACGTGCCAACCATGGCTTCGCGTGCTTCTGGATCAACAGCACGAACTGAGGCACAACCGAATGTTGATCAGGAGCGCGTTATTTCGAGGTTAGAGACCGAACTCGCTCAAACCCGAAACGAGCTCGCTGACACCCCCCAAAGTCCGTGTCCCAGATGCAGGCCACCTTAGACTGATTTTTTCAAAGTCAAGCCCGTCTGTCTGATTATCCATCCCCGATCATTCCCGTTCCCGAAATTTATTTCATAACGATTAGTTTGAACAATTTATTTGTTAACACTTGTTTTAACAATTTTAATTTATGTGAATAATTTGTAATTAATTTGTATAATTTTGTAATTAATTTGTATTGATTTGTGGTATGTTTTAATTTTTGAAGTGTTTTTATTAATATCATGTTATTTGTTGAAATCAGGTAAAAAAATGTAATTTTTATTTTATTTATTTTATTTTTTAGCGACGAAAATTTTCATTACTACAATTTCCGTCACTAATTGGATAACCCTATTTTCGCCTCTAATTCAGTTACTAATTAGCGATAGGAATTTGACACGGGATAGTCCGTTGTTAATTATCAACGAAAAATCCAGTCTCTAATTTTCGTTGCTAATTAGCAACGAGGCATATTTAGCGATGGTTTACAACCGTTGCTAATTAGAGTCGTTAATATAGCGACGGAAACATTTTCCGTTGCTAATTTTCAACGAAAATGCCCTCGTCTTCAAACAACGACCATTTTTTTTCCCCAGTGGAGCTCCGCCGCTAATTTTCATCACTAATATGGATTTAGCGACGGAAATGTACAATTAGCGACGAAAATTTGCGTCGCTAATTAATGTGCGTTTTTCCAGCAGTGTACTTTTCGTCTTTTGGAAAACCTTTTGAAAATATGTTGGAAATTATTTTCATCTATTTGATAAAATATTTAAAAATGTGTTAGAACATATTTTATGTGATATAATTATTGAACGTATAGACAACTACAAATTATTACTCTGATATCAAGTGTAATCAATCTACTATATTTACTTACTCTGATACTAAATCATGTATAGGAATTTATAATTCCTAACACCAAATAGCTACGTGAAATAACGATAACCAATAACCCAGCAATAAGAATTATAAACAATCAAGCAAACAATAATATAAAGGATGAGTGATAAACTATATTATATCAATATTGCCTCTCTTAAACCAAACTCACAAAACAATCTGGTCCATCGCCATTTTGAGAAAGAATCTTCGATGTGGTCTTTGTAGTTGTTAACTTGTACACTTGTGTTTGAATTTTGGTCTTGACCTTCACTCGCAATTGAGAACAAACTTTATACTTTACAAAGAACTTTTTAGCTTGTTCATCATGGTCAAAATATACTTCATCCAAAATCAATAATGCATCTGTCTAATCGACTATATCAACTATTACATAATCTTTAGAGCACATTGAATAAAATACTAATCTTCTTTATCATTAAAACTTGAAATCCATTGGATGATGATCCACAATAGTTCAATAATTTAACTCATTAATTACAAATATGTTGGAAAATATTTTCATCTATTTGATAAATTATTTGAAAATGTGTTAGAACATATTTTATGTGATATAATTATTGAACGAATAGGTAACTAAAAATTATTTAGTTAGTTACTCTGATATCAAATGTAATCAGCCTAATATATTTACTTGCTCTGATACTAAATCATGTATAGGAATTTATAATTCTTAACACCAAATATCTACATGGAATAGCGATAACCAATAACCCAGCAATAAGAGTTATAAACAATCAAGTAAACAATAATATAAAGGATGAGTGATAAACTATATTATATCAATATTACCTCTCTTAAACCAAGCTCGCAAAAAGATTTGGTCCATTACCATTTAGAGAAAGAATCTTCGATGTGGTCTTTGTAGTTGTTAACTTGTACACTTGTGCTTGAATTTCGGTCTTCACATTTACTCGTGATTGAGAACAAACTTTATACTTGACAAACCACTTTTTAGCTTGTTCATCATGGTCAAAATATATTTCATCAAAATCAATAATGCATCTGTCTAATCGACTACATCAACTATTGCATAATCTTTAGAGCACATTGAATTTCATATAGTCTTTGTTATTCATTTGAATAAAATACTAATATTCTTATCATTAAATCTTGAAATCCATTAGATATGATCCACAATAGTTCAATAATTTAACTCATTAATTACAAATATGTCTAAAATAAATTTTATATTTTTTAACAAAAAAAAAAAATGCTTGAAGTTTAAAAGTAATATATGTTTGTCGTTTGAGTCCCAAGATGTTTGTAATGTTTGATCCATGCAGTTACAAATTTGTCTTTGTATGAATCTAATTACCACTCCTTAATATTGATATAATTAATCACCACAAGAAGCCTACTTTATACATCATCTAGCTCTTACAGTCGAATCGTGTATTCCTCTTCAGTAATAGCATTAATTATTTGTCTCCACCTTATATCAAATGATACATAAATTTGTTTGTTCTTCGTAACTTTAACCAAGTATTTCTCTACATTATTTGATATGTGTATCTGACACAGTAAATGTTTATATCGAGAAAGTGTTTTTTTTTTTTTTGTCCTATGGGGGCGTGGGAAGGGAGAACCTAGACATCACACTTTGTGAAGCCCCAACTTTACCACTGGACCACCCCTTAAACAAAAATTATAGTTATCGAGAAAGTATATCTAAATATCTTTCATTAAAGTCAACTCCCTATTAGTGACAATTACTTATCATCGAGTTTCACGATATTGAAACAATGATTGCAATTGTTCATGTACCTAAGGATTTTGTCTGCTCATCCTTTATGACGCGAATGCAACGTGAAAATTCTGACTTAGTATCACCCCAATAATCTCCAACACGACAACTCATACTTGTTAGTTTTGTACATTGCATCCATGATTAGTACATGAGAAAACTTAAACAACAAATCAAAGGCTTTTCGAGCATGGAAAGATTACTCATTATAATCATCAACACAACATTGTTTATGTGCCTTTGCTCTCTTATGTCACCGATGATAGCCATGATCACTAAGCAATCGGAAAAACATTGTATCGGAGATTGATGCCCTACACCATTCATTATAATCTTCAACACAACATTGTTTATGTGCCTTTTGACATTATCAGTATAATAGATCAATCACAAAGAGAGAGATTTCAACTACGAAATTTTTTAGAGGCTCACACTAAACATTCTAGTATCAACTATTTATATATGGATCATACCCAAATCCTTAAGATAAAAACCGTGCACATGCTACTAGTTATAGTTGGTAAGTGGTGATTGTGTCTAGTATTTTGTCAACCTCAACTGTCTAGCCACCACATGGTTGTTAGCTACAATCTCAAAAGGACATTTCATTTTCTTCGTCCTCTCTCACCTGTCATCCTCATAAAGAGAACCATTACATCTGTACTCTACCTCTTTCACAATCATAACACAAAATAACACAGAACAAATAAGTTGTTTGCTTTTGTGCTGAATGATTCAAATACCTCTAATCTTCATATCTGCTGCCTCATGATCAATAAAAACGTCGTCATTAAAAAAAAAAGGCCTAAATTCGGACAACATGTAATACTTTCTTCTTCATTTGTAAACCAATAATCCTGTAAATCACATTGCAATAAATATTTATTCAACATATTACAAATGCAATTAAAATTTATTTAACGTATTACAAATGCGATTAAAAATTATTTAATGTATTACAAATGCAATATAAAATGATTTTACGTATTACAAAAGCAATTAAACATTATTTTACGTATTACAAATTCAATAAAATCATAATCCAATAAATTATTTTTAAAAATATACTAATTCCTAAAAGCTATTGTATTTTACAAAATTTGGGCACAATTAAAATTTTAAACATATTTTTAAAAACAAAATCATTTTTTAATTAGTAGCTGTTTCAAAAAAATATTTTTTAAAACAATCACCATTTATAAAAAAAATTATTTTTTAATATTTATGAGTAGGGTGGCACTCACCGGGACTATCGTCTCCGACGGGCAAGCGACTAAGACAGTCTTAGTGAATGCCACACTAAGTGGGACACACTCATGAATATCTTTACTGAAAAGGAGAGGAGACAATATTATAAACAAAAATAATAGAGGGAATTTTTTTGAAAAATGAGCCAAGAGTGTCTGATAGAATTTTTGACTTGGGACAGTATTTAGTAAATATGAAATCGTGTTTAGCAAATGGCAACTATGTTTACAAAATGGGGTGACCTTTTCGGGACCACCGGGCAGCAGTGAGCAGTTGATGTTGGCCTTTTTTTTTTTTTTTAATATTCTAAATTTACCCTAAAATTCTTAAAGATTCTTCAACGAAATTTGATTCTGAGACTAACAACAGTGGGAGTGAGGCTTTAACAGTAGAGCAATCACTCAATTTATGTTGACATGTTTTTTAAACATCACTATCTTTTGTGTAGCATACAGAGAAAAATTAAAGGCTAATGCTAGAGTCACAAATATTCATAAAAGCTTGGTTATAAAATTACTTGACAATTGATGATTGGGTGTATAATATATAAGTTTTGCTACTAAATAATAAAATGATCGATTAGAAATCTTAAACAATAATTTTGTAAGCAATACTTTATGATTTTTTTAATGTTCGTAACATTATTCAAAATAAAAAGAAAATACGGGAAAAGCAGAAAACCGAATAACCAAAGAGTTGCTATTTCCCTCATATATTACAAAAAATATCATTATAAATTTTGACTTAAATGTTCTTATTTGTTTTTATTTTTTTAGGTTAAAAAAATTAATTAATTACTAGTTGGCGGCCCTACCAACACAAAGTGTTTGTTTGGAAGTGCCGAACAACTATAGTGATCCGAATAGGTTAAAAAAAAAAAAGCTCATCGGGGGACAGAAGCGTCGGTTCTGAACTCGGCGGTTCCATGCGAGATCCTCGTTCATGGAAGAATTAGGGGGAAAAAAAAAGAAAAAGGGATGAAATTAGTTTTAAAAAAATGGTTGAAAATGAGAAAGAGGTAGGAGATGGAGGGTTGACCTTGAGGAGGCGGGAAGCGAGAAGATGAGGATGGATTGTTGATGTTCATTCATGCTTCTCTCTGTTGAAAGAAAGATGGGGGAGGGGACCTTAGTGTTCTGTTCTCAAACAGTAGTTGTAATTTGTGAACGTACTGGAGTGGGGGCACCGGCAGTGGTGGGTGTAAGATAAGTTAATTTTATTTGTGGTAGGGGTGTACTTAATTTTGAAAAATATATTAGTAAATGCGAAATAAAAAATTAAAAAAAATGTATTTAATTTTTTGAGATGTTAAAAATATTAGGAGAGTACTTAGTCGATAAGTGTAATTAATAAATTTGAGAGTAAATAGCAACTGGTGACCGAACTCGACCAATCACCCGATCATTACAAATTCTACAAAATTTCCCAATCTGTCCCATATAGGCATATTGCATATACACTCGAGTTCCGTAACCCAGGATTCTGTAGCATCATAATCGGGCGTACTAGCTAACTAGCTTTCTCTCTAGGGTTTTTACTCCCGTCGACGGAATCCGAAACCGATCGACTGACGGGAATGGCCGGTACCGGGATTCACCCATACCACCAACAATGGCCGCCCGCTGCAGCTCCTCTTCCTCCCAACGCTGTTCCTCCTCCTCCCCCGCATTCTCACCCTCCTCCCATGCCCATGGATAACCGCCTTGCCACGGACGAGGTATGTTCTTAGAATGAATTTGGTACTTTGTATTTCCCTTTCATATTATAGCCATAACGAGCTTCAATGTTTCCGGCGTTTGATTCTCCAGGTTAGGACGATCTTCTTATCCGGTCTTCCCGAAGACGTGAAGGAGAGAGAATTACAGAACCTGCTGAGATGGTTACCCGGTTACGAGGCTTCTCAGGTCAACTTCAAAGGCGAACACCCCATGGGCTTTGCCCTTTTCTCCACTCCTCAATTTGCAATTGCTGCTAGGGACGCCCTCCAGGTCATCTTGCTTCATCAATTATTCATTGAAATTTATTAAAATTTACCTGCAATGGTACTTATTATTGTTATCCGTTGTGTTCGTGGTGTTTAGGATATGGTTTTTGACGCAGAATCAAAGTCGGTATTGCACACGGAAATGGCAAAGAAAAACCTCTTTGTAAAAAGGGGTGATTTTCTTTTCTCCAAAATTTGCCTCTCTTTACTTTGAATGAAAATTATGACATTATCTTTATGCTGGATATTTGATGGACTGCCAATTGTTTCTATGAGTTGGAATACTGACAACTCATATCTTGTGTTCTTAGATGTTAAAATTTTGTTTTCTCTTGCTCAATTGGCCCAAACGATGTGAATAGATTTGAGTATCACTACCTGGACTATGGATGAGTGTTATTTGTGAACATGTTCAGGAAGTAAAAAGGACACGGTTTATAGAGTAAAACCATATCTTATTTGCAAATTGCAATCATATGGATGAATCTTATAGACTGCTTGAAGAGCATTTATGTTATGGTGCTCACGACACCACAAAGGAATATACCTTCTTTGAATCTGTGCATTTGATAAACTGGGCCTAAGAATTGTTGTTGCTCAACTTATTCAGTACATCATGCGAATTTTGATCTATCTCGACCAATTGATATAGGCAACAGCAACAAGGGCGAGCATACGTTGTATATACATGATCCCAGCTTTGTAGAGTCCAATTTACATGATATTTTTTGTTTAAAAAATTAATTTCTTCCACCAAGTTAACAGTTATATGACATACAGTGATGAACAAACTTAAACTTAACGGTGTAAATAAAATTGTTTGCATTAAAGCCTGACTCGTTTCCTTGATGAGCCCATAAACTAAGATTGAGTTTGACGTCAAGTAAAAACACTTGCTGAATTGAGCCATATCTAGCTTAAGCATATTTGCACCCTATTACTTTGTTGCTACTTGATCAATTATATAATTTAAGACTACAAAATGACAAGATGAGTTACCACTTTAGTTTTGAACAGTTTGCTGACCTCAATAACATTGTGTTTTATCATCAGGGCTGGTCCTGACACTTTAGGGCCCCTGTCTTAAATCTAAAATTTGGCCCTAAAATTGAAAAAACGAATACGAAAAATTGCAGGTGATGAAAATTAGCAGTAGAATTTTTTGTCCAGATCTCTTCAATATTTGATTTTCAACTAAACAGAAAATTGAGCTCTGAGCTCATCCATCTGCAAATCAACACCAATAGTAATACCAGACTCAAATACTTGAGTCACTTTTGAATCAAATTTCAGTTAAGCGGAAACAAGCATATTAAGAGAAAAATGTTGTGCACACTGTCGCTCAAACAACATGACAAATTACAGCTAATTAAAACGAATTAAGCTAAGCTTAGGCTCTTAGGGAATTCGGAAGTTCATCACTAGCTCTTGGCAATTCATGATTACTTAAAACTTTAATTTAAAGCTAATTAGCCACATAATCTCCAGTAAACTACAACTAACTAAAATTAAAATCATGCCGTAATCGTCTCGAGAACAAGTAAACAACAAAATTAAAATGGAGAACATAATTGAAATAAAATTAGGATTTAGGACTGACTGAACCAAAAGTAGGAATTGCCATTGGAGGAGGGGATGGAGGAATTAGGATTCGTTTTGATCTGGTCGAGATGGACTTTGAGCCCATGCCCACTGCTCAGGTAGTAGCTCAATTCGGTATGGAAATATGGAATCCATGGAGGAGTGAAGAAAATTGTCAATTTGACGTATTTTGGCAAGTAGCAGAGAGGGCTTCAGGGCTTGCAGCTTGCTTTACTTGTTGCTCATGCTCAAAATTAACAATAATATAATTGATGGACAGATGGAGTCTGGAGGAGTGAAGAAATTCAAGAATGGGCCCTCTTAAATTTGGAGACCTGTTAAGTAGCCCACTTTGCACTTGCCCAGGGGTGGGCTTGTTTATCGTCAAACCCGTTTTTTGTTCTCATCCTTTAACCATTTACCAAAACCAAACCCTTCTGCTGAAACACCAAATTTCACAACTGATATCATTCATTATTGATCTTAAAGCATGAGCCACCCCACCCCTTGAATACTTTGAGACAATGTTTAGGCGTCCTCATAACTTAAAGCTTGAATGAAAATTATTGAAGATCAAAGTCACCATAGACAAGAAGCGTTCATTGGTGGGCGGAACTATGCGGATTTGCTTAATTGAAGCATCGAGCTCACGAGGAGAAGAATCTTTGTCAAATCTTTCCTGTTCTCATCCTGTCAAATTGTCTTGCTGGAACACCATTTCTATTACCATTCACCATTGTACCTCTAATCACTACCCAACCCAGGAATACATTTAGGATTATCTTAATACATTTTTGTGGTTCAGGCTTTGTTAACCATCAATATTATTGTATGCAATACATAGAGCATTTAGAGGTGGGAGTAGCACCAAGTAGATTTGCTTAGCTGAATGATCAGAGGTTATGAGGTGAAAATTCATGCATAGAAATTAGATGGATGATAAATTGATGCTCATTGATCTTCCAGATATTGCAAAGCTCACAAAGCTGGACCAACATTCTGAATTAGTTATTGATTGAGGACAAGTGGGATAACATCATATATTTCCAAGCTTCATTGTCTTCTAGTTGTCGTTGCATTTGGTTTCTTGACGTTGGACGAGCACTGAGCACAAGTAACCAGCTGTATGTTGTGGTGGTATCGAGATTTATTATGACCTTACTTATACAGGATTTGTTCTATAGGATGGTACCCCTCAAGGGAGTTCTATGACGATCTCATTCAAGATGAAGGATCGTGGCTGACTGGGTAAATGAGGCAGGGCGAGAGGGAGGGAGATTATTGGTTTATATTTGTACGACAATGAGGGTTTGTGGAACTATGCATCCATGGAGAGAAAATATTTCTTTGTTTTATATGCAATGATAAATCTTCTGAAACGATGGGATGCATAAATGAAATTATGACATGGTTGACTGATATAAATGGAGTGTTTGACTTTTGCACTATATATTCAAATCTGTGTTCAGAAAGATTAAATTTTGGACAGAAGGAAGGAGGTAGATTACTTAAGTTTATTTATGGTGATGAGATCTTTTGAAACTTTATAATGCATGGATGGCATGGTTCTAGGACTGTAATTGTTTTTTCTGGTTCCGTTTTAGAAGGTTTTGGAAAATTACAAACCTAACTAAACCTATCAAATGCAGAAACTGAACCATATTTTATCAATTCGATTCTATCCATTTCTGAACTGCTGGTTTGAATCTTTAAAATGGGTGTGGGTTTTGAAAGAGCGAACATATCTGATGGTTTGGGGATGTGTCAATAATCGCTTGAAGCTATGCGTGACAGTAACAGTCATAAAAGCTTTACCAAAAAAAAAAAAAAATTAAATAAAAAATAAATAAATAAAATTCAAAAATGAAATAAAAGCAAATACAAGATAAAATGAAGAACCCTAACTAATCCAAAATGTAGATCTTTCTTTAAGTAAAATAAAAATCAATTAAATAAGAGAATACAAAGTAGAAAATTGAGCCTTCAAAGTTACAACTTTTGTACAAGATCTGAAAGCAAAAGATCAATTGAAGATATTATATGAATATCTGCTCGGATCTGTGAGAGATGTGTTGTTTAATGTCACAGATCTTGTGAAACCTCTGAGAGCTTGCAAGTTTTGAGAGATGCTGTGCTTGCTGTGGCCTGACGGGTGCAATGGGGGCATGTGATGATGGGAAGGACGGAGATAGAATGAGTGGGAGGGATGAATTTTCTTTAGGTTTTTACAAATGGATGGCTTAGATTAACTTAATCAATGGTCAGATTCAGAGTACATGAATGATATGTAAAAGTGGTTTGTTTCTGTTCATTTAACCGTGGCTCAGGTTCAAGATGCCAAGCCGTGGACTTAACCTAACAGACTGATTTTTCAACTTTTGAAACTGAATGAACCATTTCTTTACAAAAACTGATCTGGACTTGTCAATTTAATTCGTCTCTTTCTGGGAGTTCCCCGGTTTATATTTTGCAATCCTACATGGTTCACCATTATGAATTGAGCGACTTTGGAAGTAGATATTCTAGCCTGTGCTCTGTGAGATTAATTGTATTATGGGAATTTGAGCTTTCAATTTTTGCTTGTTTATATTTTCCACGTTGAATGGGACCTTCCTTAAAGCTAAAGCAGATACATCTTTTTTGTTGATATATAAAATTATATTGATGTACTATTTGTAACTTGTACTGGTTGTGGTCTTTATGATCAGTAGCTTTCTTGATCTGTACTTTTGAAAATATATACTTTTTGTAATGTAACAAATGGTGTTTTTATGAGGCTTGCAACGGGGTGGTTCTTCTTACTTCTCTTTGGGCAAGAGCTTCGGGTGCCTTTCGTGGGGTGCCCTGTTTCTGTTATACAGCAGTGGAGTGCTCTCTTGTTCTGATTTAGTTTTAGTTTTTGCTTTTCCTTTGTTTTTCTTTCGATGGATCTGTCATCCATCTTCCTTGTAGTCTTTCTTCCATATTATTATATTCTTCTTTAATAATAAAAAATGGGCTTGCCATCTCATAAATACGAACAATTCACATGTATAATTACCATGACTAGGACATACAGTAGTTTTCTACAAAAAACTAAAAAAGAACATACTGTAAAATACAATATTGAGTAATGTTCATTGTGGGCCAAGATCGATTATACAGTAAATTACAACATTTATTAATTTTCATGGAGGCCAAGATCACACGGATGAAGTCAACATATTGTACTTCATAATTTACTCTTTGTAGTGATGTGATATACTACAGAGGTGTTGCTACCCTGTCATTCTGGGAGATCGGACGGTGGTTCTCCTATAAAGCTATTCTTATTTCAACTAAAAAGGGTTTACTATTTCCCTTTTTTTGTTTGCTTTTCCTTGTATATTCTATTTTCTTGCATTCTATCAAATGAGATGCCTTTAACTTTTGTCATGGTCTGCAGGAATTGTAGCTGACCCAAATTCTTATGATCAGAGTAAACGAATGCGAACTGGAGGTGATTACACACACACAGGCTATTCAAGTCCATCTCCTTTTCATCCTCCACCTCCACCTGTTTGGGCTCCGCATGGGTAGGGAAAATCTTCTTCTAACTTTTGCTCATTCAGTTTGCATATGAAATAAAGAGAAGAGACAAAGGAAACTTTTACTATGCTTTTCCTGCAGAACAAGTATCTTATTTTTGTTGACAGTGTATCTGATTGAATCACGTAATCGCTTGTTTACTAAATAAACCATTGTATCTGGCCATCGTGCTCTAGGTATATGGCGCCTCCACCACCTCCATATGATCCTTATGGAGGTTATCCTCTTCCTCCAGTACCAATGCCTGCTCCGGCTCCTCCTCCTGCTCCTGTTCATGTAGCTGGACCTAACAGTTATATGCCCGTTCAGGTATGTTTTTGTGCTGTAAAGAATGATTTCATCTACTTGGCTCATTCTCTGGCATTCCTTCAATTTAAAATTCTTCAGGAAGCTCGAGATTCAATAATAGATCACAATCTGAGGGGCTGCTAGGGTGATGGGAAAAGAACCAGAGCTAATGACGAGAAAGAGAAAGAAGAATACTTGTTCAAGATGCCACTCGGCTCTATACCAATTGAAGGCGGAATCGAATAGAAAAGATAAAAGAATAAATAATAATACTAGTCCTAATCTACCAAGGACACTTTACAGTTGACCAAAAGGCCTTCTTTGGCTGAGTACAAATCTATCCTGTATCAGATAGTGACTATACCCCAGGCTGCAGAAATCTGGGGCATGTGGGACTCGTCAGTTTCATTTGAAATCATGATCTGTTTGTTTTTGGAAGCCTGATTGAAGGTGAATTTCTTTGAGTGTGCAATGCGCCTCTTGGAACATCCCGACTATAATTTGTGGAGAGGGGCTATGCATCAATTTGTTAATGTAGCAGTTGCTGCTTAGTTTTCATTTTGAACATGAGACTTTGGGATTTGGTATTTTCATTTCAGGGTGTCCTGGTTTTTGCCGTTTCAGTTATCATCATTTGTGTACTTGTGTTACGATGCCACAAATAGACTCTAGGACTGTAAAATATTTAGAATCTGGAAGGGTGAAATTTTTAGTCCTGAAATGGAAGCAGTTTTGAAAACTCTGTTGGTTGTGAGTGATTGGTTCCGGGGAATGTCCATTGGGTGGGCCTTTTGGTTTGGGTTTCCATTGGCTGTTACATTGTGCATACATGAGTTTTTACTAATATCTTTCATTTAGGGATAGTTTTTTATAACGCTAGCGCTATGTGGACGGCTTGGGAAGCTCATATTTGTATGGTTGAGGAGTCATGACTTTGTTAAAGGAAAATAGTTAGAAGTTGACTTTCCTCTGCACTTGTTTCAAGACTTCGAACTTGAAACCGATGGTATGAAGTCACATTACAAAGTATAGTGCAATCAGGCCAAGAATTTGTGTTGATAGCAGCACCTGGTATTTTGAATCTAAAATTTATTCTTTTATAATCTGAAAGTTGAAGTGGAATAGCCTTTACTTTGTAAAATAGGGTCACCTTATTTATCTTTGCTGCTGCTTTTCTTGCCATAACCTTTTCCCTAGGATTTTGGATGTTCTTTTTTGTAACTTCCTACTCGTGTTATTTCTGTAGAACACTAAGGATAACCCCCCTTGCAATACCCTTTTCATTGGCAATCTTGGGGAGAACATAAATGAAGAAGAGCTCAGAGGTCTTTTCAGTGTGTAAGACTTTTATATCCTCTGACAGTTAAAAAACTGTTTTGTTCTGTTGGTTACCCAACAGAGATAACTCCTTATTGGATTTTCCTGAATACTCATGGTGGTGCAGGCAACCTGGTTTTAAGCAGATGAAGGTTCTGAGACAGGAAAGGCACACTGTGTGCTTTATTGAATTCGAAGTAAGTTTCTGCTCTCCTTTTTTCCTTTTCAGATCTGTCGACATTGAGGCTCTTTTATGCTCATTTCCTTTCCTCACATTTGTTACTAAATTTGCTTGTGTCTAAAAAAAATTCTGTCATGCAGGATGTGAACAGTGCCACCAATGTGCACCATAACTTGCAAGGTGCTGTTATTCCTAGTTCCGGTTCTGTCGGCATGCGAATACAATATCCTACAAATTTTATGATTCGTTTTTAATTAATTTGATTCTTGTAGGGGTATGATACGCTAGACCCCTCCCATATCCCGTAGATTAAGATTATCTACTCATATGCAGTGTTAACTCCCTTGGTTTAAGACGCTTCTTGTGAACTTTGCTTTCCATCCCATCTGAAGTTACCCTTTTCACCACCTTCCTTCTTATGTCATGATATGGCTCAAGTAATGAACATTCCTGTTTGGGTGACCTTTTGTTTTTCTTGGGTAGATAGGGAAAGATAATAGCGGAAGAGAATAAGATTTAGGGGTGACTTATTTAAGCAACCCCACACTTATCTCCCAATAGGATAAGCGCGCCATTCCAGGCGGGGGTGAGCTTTGAAGGATCTTGGTAAGTGTCCTATGGATAACGACTAATACCTGATTAATGCGTTAGGGTCCTCCTTAGGGAGCTTCACTGCTCTTTGCGACGGATTGCTCATGGAGGTCCATGTGCAGGCTGGAGTGCAGGCCGAGAATTCAATCATTGTCGCATTGACCCACTTGATTCTTACCCCCTTGGCTATGTCCATTGGCCTAGTATGTTTGAACACGTAGACTAGGTCTCAGCTTTGTGGAACTGATGTGGTTTCTCCTGGTAATCACATAGACCTGACGTTCATACCTTCCATGCAACTTGATTTACGAGGCTAAAGAGTTGACTTAAATTTCTTCAATCAATCGTGGCACTCATTTTGGGGTAAAGGTAAGATTTGTTAATGTGCTTTGCTTTCTATGTTGGTGTTTTACCTTAACCTCAGGAAACATATTCGAAGAATCCTTTCGGGAAAAGGAAGGATTCCAGCTATCCAGCTGTTGCTCCCGGTGCCAATGGAGCTATGCCACCAATGACTTACCAGTAGCAGGAAGGGGATGTACTCTGTTCTCTATCCTATGACAAATACAAACTACTTGATAGGATGCATTATGCAGCTGTTGCACGCATCCATTTCATCATCAAGTCATCAGCATAGCATCACATTGCATGTGAATGCACGCAGGGATCTCATGAACATATTATTCGGCCATGTTATATTAGTTTTCTAAGTTCATGCATTTGAAGCAGCATCTCAGAATGCTTTGTGAACTTAATCAGGGCAATATTCGTCATAGAAGTGCTGCATCAGTTTGTAGTTTTGTTGGATTCCTGTGCTATTTACCTTGTATTGACCAACCCACGCATGAAATCGGAGTGCCACTTCATTAGTCCTCATTTTATAATCTATTTTTCCTCAAGTCATCAAGGTTCAATCACATAACATTCCACATTTACATATTAACTGGCTTGTCTAGAAATGGAAAAAAAGAAGAGGGAAAAGAAGAGAAAGAGATACAGTTACTGAGAAGGAAATCATTTCATGTCATCAAAGGATTGTTGAGTTTCATGTCATAGCACGAGTTTATGATGATATGGGAAAAACTAGAAACCATCAGAATTTCATAATTGTTCATGATTAACATCACCATAACGTATCACGGTAACCATATTTTGGTCTCTTGAATTTCATATCCCTTGGTTTAGCCAACTCATGGTGAAGCTCTAACATTCAAGGATCAAAAGCATATTTCTCCAAAGAATCTTGGAAAATCTATGATGCTCATTTGTGCAGGGTTTTTGTAGAACTGATGTGGAGTGAGTGTGTTTGAGGAGGATCAAGGGCTAAGCTGCGTTTCGTTTCAGGTAACTTTACAGAATAGGTTAGCATCAGTCAAACATCTGTAGATGATGTTTAAGTGGCCAGGTCATTGAGGACCCACACTATGTTATGTAATCGACGGTAGCACATTGGAGATCCCTTCGTTATGTTTTATTCTGAATTTTGCATTCATGGCCAAATTGTCCAAATTTATATTAGTACATTTCTCTATTATTGTTAGTGTGGGCGGTGGAATTTGAGAGATTGATAGCATGAAGGTAGAGAATGATGAATAAAGGGCTCCCAACTAGTTCAGTTTCATAATTGACCGGGACTCCTTGTTCACAAATCTCAATTTCCATGGATGGGATAGTGAAACTGTTCATGTTCACAGACTCAGTAGGTGGAAGGCCTCTTTACGGGTTGTTCTCAATTCTGAACGAAAAGAGGACATGAAGGGAGAATCTCAGATCAGATAAGAAGGATTGGGTTTACGATTCAAGCTCAAGGGGTCTTGAACTATATATAGTTGTATTTTGTGGAATGGGTTGGTTGGTATTCTATATATGACTTGATTCTCTGCCCATTTGTCTCTATTATTTGATTGGTTGCTAACTTCACTTGTAGTCATTGAGTTCTTGAGTTGACTAACCTAATGAATAGAGAAATGCTAGAGACCCAAGGCAGGTAATGACATGCTTAATGACGTTCAAATATAAATAAAGTCAATAATATAGGAGGATGTAATCTGGTGCTTCTGTTGTTTTACTTTTTCTTTCCTGTTTTAACAAGAAACCACAAAAAAAATAAAAAATAAAAAAATAAATAATCATTACAAACGAAAATTTTTAAACCTTAAATTCAACCCCAAATTTACAGTGCCAAACACACCAAGAAAATAAATAGGCACATCAGTTAGTTTATTATGGACTAGACCCTCCAATCCGCCCAAAGAGTTTACATTTAATAATTAAGAAATATATTAATATTATTAAAATTGTTTATAATTATAAAAATGTTTGAACATAGTTAATATGTTTATACCACATCTGAGGGGTAAAGTTATAAACAAAATATGTAAACTTTACCATATGTAAAATAGTTCTAATTAATAAGTCAAACTTTTTGAATTGTAGCCTTGCTTATATTTTTATCAAATTGTTCTAAATTTAGTACTCTACTATTTTGTAGAAAGAGTAAGATTTTGGTATGACTTGATTTTATTATTACTATTATTTTTTTTACAAAAGCAATCTTTAATTTTGTTCGATTTAACATCAAACACTAGGCATTGGTTTTTTCATTGTTTCCTAATCACATGATATAGGCATTTTACCCTGTTTAAAGAAAAATATTCACTTTTGATGCTCGGTTAATGAAATACTCAATTCGAGTGATTTGATTAGCGATTATTAAAGTTGATAATAAAATACATCAATACACTTTTTAAAGTTTTGAAAAACCAAAAAACTTTGATTATTACAATGTATGTTTTATATCAATAGAGTCTTTAAATCATCTCAATCATAGGTCTCGGGTTCTAGCTTAACCATAAGTCTCGGGTCAAGCATATGAGAACACAATGTTAAGTACTTATTGTGAGATCTTTTACCGCCACTTGTGGTTCTACTCGGCTCGGGGGACACTTTTAGAAAAAAAAATAAAATCATCTCAATCAAAGTTGGTGTTTTTTTGAGGGCTTGTCTAACTTATTTATTTATTTTTTAATACTGAATGACTAGAGGCTAGAGCCATGTAAATAATTTTTAAAGCTAAACCAAGTTATCTATATATATATATATATATATATATATATATATATATATATATTTATATAATGACAAATGCATTTGAGACTGCTATATATAGCAGTTTCCCGCCTAAAACAGGTTGCTAAAAATGAAACATCAACTGCAATTACTAATCTGCCCTAATAGAATATCGAAAGTTACACCCGTTTCCAAGAAACTAATTTATAATTACATTTAGCCTATTAATTTGATAAAAAAACATAATATTGTGCCAATTCAGTTGTATAATTCAAAAGAAGACAACGAAAAAATGAAGAAGTCTTTTTTATTTTAAAACATTAATTTCAAGTATAAATCAAAACGTTTTTCTTTTAAAACTTTTTGCATTATTCTTAGGGATGCATTTGGGTACAAATAATATATACTATTAATTATTCAATATAATCATACTGAGATTTGTATTTCGCTACAAATAATATACAATAGATTGTATATTTAACAAATAAATGAATATGAAAATAAAAAATAACAGAATATATAAAAAAATCTAGCCCAAATTAAATTCTTTGAGGCGTACAGGTTTGGGCAGCTAGACCGTCCCTTGCTATTGTTATTCTCGAAGAGATTGCTGTAAAGTGAAATTTATGGATAACAAAATAAATACACAATGAATCTGTAATATACATTCTTTTGGAAATATCTGGACCCCTTGACATATGAACCGAGAAACGAACCTTAGCATACGAACCATTCATTGGGTATACAAATGTCATTGTAAATCTCAATCTACAACGAATATAAATATCCTACATTTTATGTGCGTTGAACATGACTTGATAGAAATTATAGAACACATCAAGAAACAATATTATCCTGCGTGATGGTACCCCAATTTAGTTTGTTGGACAATAGATTTATTGTTCCTCATCGTTATTTGTTGTTCAAGATCGGAGTTTGAAGAGGTGATGAATTTGCATCTTCTTCAAAGGACAAAAGGCTCAAGTATATTATCAGAATTCGTTGATTCATTACGGAGCCCATTTGAGTGTTAA
The DNA here is from genome assembly GCA_016624345.1 of Platycodon grandiflorus. Classification (NCBI taxonomy): domain Eukaryota; kingdom Viridiplantae; phylum Streptophyta; class Magnoliopsida; order Asterales; family Campanulaceae; genus Platycodon; species Platycodon grandiflorus. Next base: position 1,076,326 of record CM028362.1, on the reverse strand, counting down.
GTAGTGTAGTTTTCTTTCTTTGATTTTCGTCTTTGTTAGTCTTTCTAAGAACACAAACTCTTGAAACCCTAATAACTATTTTGGAAAGCTAGGAGTGAATCATCTCATTTTTCAGAAAATGAAAATCACTTCTAGCTTAACCTCTTCAACCATATTTAAGTTCGGGTTTGTTTAGGAAGTGTGAAAAATGTATGATAGTTGAGTGAGATCAAACAAATGACAATTTGGTGTTGTTTTGATAAAGTTTTTGAGATGATTTGGTTTCAAGCATTGTGGATTTATCGTGTGAAAGCTAAGATGTTGAAGGTTGGGATCATTTAGGTTTTTCAGGAATTTTTTGTGAGGTAACGCGTGTTTAGGGTTTGTTTGGGTGAGAAAAGGGTTTGAATTGTTTATTTTTGTATTTATATATGTAAACGAGTTGGGCTTAGGTTTATTAATGAATTTTGTCAATTGTTGGGCCAAATTAATAATGAACTGACCATTGGTGCGTATCATTTAGGATTTTTTTAGAATTTGAAGTTAGGTAGTGGCACTTTTTGGGGTTGGAGTGGATCAGAAATTAGAGTAAATTGTTTATTTTTATACTTGTATAAACCGAGTTGTGCTCATGGTTTATTAGTGGGCTTTGTTGATTTTTGACCCAAATTTGCAATGAACTGGCCATTTCTTACAGCCCCTGCCCATGCATATTTCAAGTTCCCCTTTTAAATAATGTATTTTTTTAATTATTATTTTAATTGAATTATTATATATTATTCATTTTACAGAAAATGTTTCATCGCAACAGTAAAGTGTTTGAGGTTCTGTTCAAAGTGTATATCCATTTGTCTAGGATTACCAATCCTAATGCCCTTGCGAGTTAATTTTGATATATAATAGTGATAGTAGTAGTCATCAATGTTCAACGACCAATTTTATATTTAATGAAGTATTTCAAAATTTATAATTTTTATTTATTTATGCGATCATGTATTATTAATTGTACTTTTCTTAATTTCTACATTATAATAATTTGTTTATTTTATATCCATCCAATACACAATCTCTACCTTATAACTATAATTTAGTCTTACAATGATATATTTCACTTTTAGGCTATTCTCCTTAATTTAATCTTTTAGTTTTGTTTTTCCTCTTCATTTTACTTATATATAATTTAATTGAAAAAGATATATGTCGTGCGTTTAACGCACGGGATAAAAACTAGTTTCTTAATGAAATGAATTGTTCATCGATGGCTAACTTTCTCTAGTAATGACGACAGATATGTATGACTGAATATCCTTTGGGTCTAAAGAAAGAATTTCATTGGTTTGTGAAAGAGTAAGGTAGGTTGCATATGGTAAAGTTTGGGTTAAGTGTGAAACCATTCGATGCTCTCTGACTTTTGGTATGTATATGAAGCTGGAAATGGGATATGACCAAATGTGAATGCTATAAAAAAACTACAATGTGGGGTTGGTTTGTGGTTGGGGTATTATTATAGAAATAATAATGTGTAACAGACATTAATTACTTCACCCTCTTTCTCTCTCCCTTGCTATTCTACTAGAGTAAAACTAATGTTATAATTATTTTGATTATGCTTAAATATTTTTATAATTATGATCAACTCTAATAACACTAATATATCCCTTAATAATTAGATTTTTCAAATGTGGACTTTTTGGGTGAAACGTAGGGAGTATAATATAGTTGTAGTGGTGTTTTGTTCATTAAAGGTAACAACTTTGCTAGGTTTACAACTATTTTTACAGCTATTGTTACAACTAAACTTTAATAAAGGGTAAAATTATCTTTTCCTTAAATACTTTTGCCTTTCATCAATGCTTAGTTGTAGAAATAATAATGTGTAACAGACATTAATTACTTCACCCTCTTTCTCTCTCCCTTGCTATTCTACTCGAGTAATACTATAGAATTAGAATTAATTTATGGATTTGATTTATAATAAGTATTAAATTATTATATGGTATCATTATCAATGCATAGATAAGTTGTACTGTATAATATTTCAATGCTTGCTATAAATAAAATCTTCAAATTAATTCAGTTTGTTCTAACATTTTTCATTCTTTTTTGGAGTTATTATATTACTCCATCCGTTCTAGGCAAAGAGTTCACTATACTATTTTGAGATGTTTTACTTAAAGAGTCCACTTTTAAAAAATTATGCAAATAGTTTTCATAATCTTTCATTTTTACCCTCCTCTAGTGTTGTAATCATCTTGATTATGTTTAAGTATTTTTATAATTATGACCAACTCTAATGTCACTAATATATCCTTTAATAATAAAACTTTTCAAACGTGGATTTTTTGGGTGGAACGGAGAGAGTATAGTATAGTTGTAGTGGTGTTTCGTTCATTAAAGGTAACAACTTTGCTAGGTTTACAATTATTTCTACAACTAAGCTTTAATGAAAGGCAAAATTGTCTTTTCCTTAAACACCTTTGCCTTTCATCAATGCTTAGTTATAGCAATAGTTGTAAAAATAATTGTAAACCTAGCATTTTTCAAACACTAGATTGATTATTAATGCAAATATTGGTCTCTAAATGTCTTCCTGGATGAAGAAATGTGAACGTTTTGGAGTACTGTGCACCAAAAGAAAGAAACTTTCAGTCAACACCAAACCAAACCCCATTAGAAAAGAAAAGAAAAGATTTTTATTTATGTTATGAATATGGGTGCGTAAGTAATCACCTCAGTTTGTAATGGGGATGCAATTGTGCTAGTTAGTGGTAATTCCCTTATCTCACTACCCAAAAAAGATCAAAGGTCAATTTTTTGATATTCAATTTATTTTTTAATATATTTCTGTTAAAGTTATTCCTTACGTCTTTCTCAATAAAATAAAATAAAATAAAAATGGAAAACAACAATTATGAAAGGCCAAAATATAAAAAACACTCCAAAGTATTCACTCAATTCTATAATAGTACCTAAAATAAAATATTTCACACATGGACTCACAATTTTACTAATTATTTCAGTTTTGGCCCTAGCCCCGACGTCAGTGCATGTGGTCTTTCACATGCTGGATATTTTCGCCATTTCCACCATTGTCGGCACCTCAAGATATGACACGAACTCTAATCCAAGTTATTTTGACGCGCTCAAATCCTCGATTTTAGTTCTAATTACGCCCACAAGGGCCCCTCTACGTCGACTAATCTCAAAACCCAAATCAATGAGTTAAATCGTGTCTTTTTCTCTCTCTCTTCCATGTTCTCCGCTTTCTTTGTCGCCGAAGAGTTGTTCGCCGCCAGAGATACTGACAAGAGCAAGTGGTTTGTTACTGTCATAACCAGATGAAATAGTTCCTGTTGGGTGTTGTTCCGAGGAGTTGACAATTGGTGATTGTGCTCACTATGTAACACCCCGACCCTACTTCCTTCCTGGTTAACTCATAACCATTTCTTATCAACCTTAAGACCCTCGGAGAGTGAGGTGTCATGCTTGTTAAGCGTGACGTGTAGAGTCGAGGACCGTATTTGACTCGCGTTTAACTCGTGGTGAGTTGCGCTTTGTTCCTTTCTTCATTTGAGACTATTCTCGACCTTGATTAACATTCGTGTACGATGTTCATTTTTCCCGTCCCATTGACCTAATATTGGTTTAGACTCCTTCACGATGGATGATCACGTTGATCTTGTCGTTAACTCGCGCACCGAGTCATTTCGAGTGTTTCGTGTGCCCCGATTCGTGCTCAAATCTTTATATGATTGATTGCGTGAATGTTACGTTGAACTTCTAGCGTTGTTTGGACCTTTCGGGAACCTTTCTCGAGTATTTCGACCTTCCCAAAGACTTAGAATCACTTCGGGATCATTTAGGACCATTTCGGGGTGTTTCTGAGCATTTTCGAGAGTTTGAAGAATCTGGACACAAAGCGATCGCCGGGAAGACAAAGCGATCGCCCGTGACCGAGTACAAAGCGATCGCCTTGATTAGGGTGGCGACGCCCGGCCCGTCTCTCGCCGTCCGGCTGCCTTTCGGTTTTTAACATTTTTAAGTGGTTTAAAATGCTCAAACAAACCCGGATTGGACCAAACACTTACCCATGGTATTAATAACATAACCCAATCTTATTTTCCTCATTATCCTCCTTCAAACTCAGATTTTAGAGAGAGAGAGCAAGAAGAGAGAGAGAGAGAGAGAGGAGAATTCGCGATATCTCGTTCGCTTGGAGTCGGAATTGCGAGCCGTCTTCGCCGGAGCGTAGCTAGCGTCGAGGGAACGTTTCCAACCGAATGGATCGTCCGATCTGTTGAGAAATCATAAACCCATCTCTTCTCCCACATCTTAGAGAGAAAAGTGGTGTTTTGAGAGAGAAAGCTTGATTCGGACTTGGATCGAGCTTGGGATCGACGAGTGGACTCCGTAGCGGCGTGGGGTCGCGGAGGAGTACGTTTTCATCCGAGGCCCTTCCGATTTCGTGGAGGATTTGCGTTGTGTAGTAAGTTACTAATCTCCTTCTTAGATTTTGAGCATCGTAGAGTAGTATCGCGATGTTTACGTGTTATCTATGTGCATATGAACTCCTACATGTTATACTTGTTCAATGTGATACTCTAGCATGTTAAATGATGGGTATTGATGAATTGTTGTTAATCTTGTGGTCTCCGAATATTAGAGACTTGTGGAGTTCATTGGTACACGTTGTTGTTATTGCGATGATTGTTGTCTCCGAGTAGTAGACTCCTCGAGATTGTGTCGTGATTATTATTGTCGTTGTTGTTGTTATTTTTCCCGAGCTATAGACTCGTGGGTTTGTCTTATAGTTGGGTTCCGCCGTATAGTCGCGATGACTTGTTTTAGTTATATCAAGTATTTATAACTTGTTGAGATTTCAATCGTTAGTACACTCGTGGGATTTTTATGAGTAATAGATTTTGGTATATTGAGTCTCGTGATTGTAGGGATGACGCTACGGCTTGTCCCGATGTTTTGAATATTTGAAAGACCCGAGTGTAGTCGTTGGGATATGGTGAATCGAATATTACACCGAATGGGCTAGACTTTAGTCAGGATCGACTTCATGGAGTCGAATAGACGTTAAGGTTATACGTTGTGTAATGAGTTGACGAGTAATATTTTAGTCTCCTACAAGGTGGGATGACGCATCGATAAGACTTGATCGAGTAACTTAGGTTAGGTTGACTTAGTCAACGTTGTTGAACACGCGACTACTTGATTTGGATTGGAGGATTATAAATATATATATACACCTTACGCCCAAACTTTGAATAATTATTAAAGGTAAATGTGACTTCATATAGGTTACTAATGAGTTGTGTACGGCCACGTGTGACGTACGTGGGAACGACTTAGTCGCTACACACCGAGCGACGTGTTTATGATGAGTTGGTCATATCCTCGGTAGTTAATGACACACCTTGATTATCGTTCCATTTCGGGTGATGTGACTTGTAGGGAGTCGTAATATATTTTACATACGACGGAATGAGGTGGATTATACATACATGAGATGGAGTGTATTGTGATCGTAGGATACCGTAGAAATCCTAAGTTGAACGCGTTAGTGACGCACCGAATTATGTTTGTAAGTACGAGTAGGCTTACATGTGTTATGGTTATTAAGTCTAGCGTTGGCGGACTTGGGTGATGTGTGGTATTTGTGATTGTTCTAGTAAGCAATAGGACAATCATCCTACTTTGATGATTGATTGTGTGTTTAGTATTTACAAGCACATTGTGTTGATTTGGTATGTGATTCAATAGAACACATTATGGTCTGATTTCATTGGGTTGTGATTCAATAGAACACATCATGATTTGGTTTATTAAGTTGTGATTCAATAGAACACACTTAGATTAGTTTGGCATAAGTAAACATCTACTTGTGCATTGCATCGAGTCCGGCATATGTGCATTGGAGGTGTATTGACGCTCGGTTATTGCGGGAGCAGGGCTTCGTAATAGCCGAAGGCCAATACATGGCCCTCGCCCTACCGTTGGCCACGGTAGGGTTTTCTAGTCCCACGTTGAACGGAATAAACGGCGTGCATTGTCGACATTGTTTTGTATGCATTGGGATACGGACACCGGTCCCTTGTGATACCTATAAGTGGCTAGAGCCGTATTGTCTCGGGTCGTAGGGGATCGAGTGATACGTCGACGTGGATACGTAAAATGGTCCACCACGGTACTTGTAGATCGTGCTTGACGCGATCGGGTACATTTATCGTTGGGTACTTGTAGATCGTGCTTGACGCGATCGGGTACATATATTTTCTTGGGATACGAGCACCGGTCCTCTCGTGATTTGTGTACGGCACAGCGGACAATCATCTATCTACGTTTTATGTTCGGTATTGAGAGATGTGTCCAAAGATCGACGCACGCTTATTTATTATGGTTCTCTGGAGCAAGAGCGCAGAATCTATTATCATTATTACCTTGTTGGATAGCAGAGGCATCCTTGATAGTTCTGTGGAGCGGCAGTACGATCGTTTACTACGGCTTCATGGAGCGATAAGGTCGGAAGTGTTTCAAGGGATTTCGGAGGTGTACCTCGAATCCACCGTATCCACCTTTATGTGTTTATTTACATTTTATGTGCTTCCTATATGAACGAATGTTGGTCGTGGTCTCCAACCAGTGCATGACGGTTGGCGGCTACTGAGCCTCTCGTGAGTATAGGGTTGGTTGTCTTATGTGCTACAACCTGTTTATTTTCCTGTTATTCTTATGTGCATAATGCCATGCCATATTGTTTCATTAGTAGCTTACCGGGTCATTCGACTCATCCCTTCCATATTTGTTTTCCTTAGTTGCAGGATATGTTTCGGCGCAGTGAGGCCCTAGTTCGAAGATCCTCTAGTTGTATTTAGTTAGTATTTTATATTTATTTCATGTACTTGTGAGGTCGTGGGTTAAACTGAGTTATGTAAACTTAGTATGTCGGGTAGAGATTCTTGTATTTTCTATTCTTGTATTTGGTGCCGACTTGTGGAGTCGTGCCGGTTGTATAACTTTTATAATTCCAGTTTTCTTAGTTGTTGTGGCCGTGTGCCCGTTGGTATTTTACTTATGGTTTTCCCGAGCGTGTGCCTCGTGGTGTTTTAAATGTTGTTGTTCTCCGGCGCTTGTTTAGCTGTGGAGGTTATTATTATATGTTGGGATTCTTGTTATTCGAGCTTTGAGGTTCAAGCTCGTTTGTTATTCCGCCGCCTTGTTTTTAGTTTTCCGCCGCTCGGTTTTGGTTTCGAGCTTTTGTGGCTCGCTTTATTTAGTCTTTCTTTGGTTTGGCGCTCCGAGTTGGGGTTCAACATCGAATCTCGGACTCGGGTCGTCACACACTAAGCTAAAAATTTTACCCAAGGTGTATCCCAATTCCAATCTGTCAGATGTTCGATTACCTGGCCGGGAATCTCATTGGAAGAACTAAGAAGGATATTTGAGAACCTAGCTCGTCTTCCCTTCTCAACACTCGCCATTGCAATTCAATAATCTATTTACCGAAAATGCTTATAACAATCCTTTACCCAGCGTCGCTGAATTCTGGGTGACTGTGGTGGTGAGCTAGGTCTAGTGAGATAAAGAGGAAGAAGAAAATAATGGAAATAATTTATTTAATTTATTGAAATACCCTCACAGTTTAAACTGTAAATTAAATACATGTATAATTAGGAAGGGTGACTCGAGGGAAATGACGAAAATTTTCAGCACGTGGAAGACCACGTGCACTTTAACGTTAGTTTTGTAACAGATGTCGGGACTAGGGGTCAAACTGAGATAATTAGTAACATTGTGAGTTCAGATAAAAAATATTTTATTTTAAGTACCATTATGAGATCAGGTAAATAATTTGAGAGGTTTTTTTATATTTTGGCCATTATGAAAATATTACGTTAGACACCTTTTATTACGGGGTATAAATAAGTCAAATGACTAACTTATTATAAAAAAGTTATGGATTTGATCAATTAATTCTTAATATACAAAATGCGATTAATATACTCAATGCTAATGTGATCTTTCGAACCAACGACTGATCTATAAACTTAATGGACTTGTCAATTGAGGTCAAATATAACCAATGTACTCCCTAATTAAAATAAAATTAGTGAGCAGAGTGATCGCATTTAGTATATTAAAGTCAATCGGTTAAATCAGTAACTTTTTGACGTTCGTCGTTTGACTATTTTTCCCGTATGAAGATGAACCTCTAAAAGATGCCATTCCACCAACAAATGCTTCTGTTCCCTTTGTCTCATCTGGCAACCCCTCTCTCTCTCTGATTCCCAGCGGTGAAGGCAGCCAATTTTTCTTTCCCAAATTTGGTAAGTTTCTTCAGCTCAAAATTGAATCTTGCCACCAGCTTTGTCTGTTTTCGACTACTGAAAGTGAAATGGGAATTTCTTTGGTTTACTACTTCCCTCTGTTGTTATCTTTCTTTACTCTCTCATTTCATGCTGCTCTTGGTTTGAACTCTGATGGCACAACTTTACTGTCACTCACGAGGCACTGGACCTCTATATCTCCCTCATTCAATCCAGCTGGAATGCTTCGGATTCCACTCCTTGTTCTTGGGTCGGTGTTCAATGTGATCCTAGTAACCACTTTGTAGTTGCTTTCAACTTGTCAAGTTTCGAAATTTCGGGTCAAATTGGACCCGAAATTGCCAACCTCAACCATTTGAAACTTATTGACCTTAACTCTAACAATTTCTTTGGTTCCATTCCTACCCAGTTAGGGAAATGTAGTTTTCTTGAATATTTGGATCTCTCCTTTAACACTTTTTCTGGAGAAATTCCGCAAACCCTTGGAAACTTGCAAAAATTAAGTTACGTTAATCTTTATAGCAATTTTCTCACGGGTTCTATACCCAAATCTTTGTTCAACATTCCCCTTCTGGAGACTGTTTACCTCAGTTCCAACAAGCTCAATGGTTCCATTCCATTTAGCGTGGGGAACGCAAGTAATCTTGTATATCTTTGGTTATATAGCAACCAGTTATCAGGTTCGATTCCCTTGTCCATTGGAAATTGTAGCATGCTACAAGAACTCTATCTAAATGATAACAGATTGGTTGGGTCCTTGCCTGATTCTCTAAATGATCTTTCCAAGCTTGTATATTTGGATGTCAGCGAGAACAGTCTAGAGGGTAGCATTCCTTTGGGTACGGGTAGTTGCAACGAATTGAGCTTTGTGGATTTGTCTCACAACCAATTCGGTGGAATTATTCCAACAGGGTTGGGAAACTGTACTAGGTTATCAACTTTTGGGGCCGTCAATTGTGATTTGAGTGGCCCCATTCCTTCAACTCTGGGTCAGCTCAGTAGCTTGACAATTCTTCACCTTTCTGAAAATCGTTTATCGGGAAAAATTCCCCCTGAGCTTGGAAAATGCAAGTCCTTGGTTGATCTTGAACTTTATACCAACCAACTTGAAGGTGAAATCCCAATTGAACTAGGGATGTTAAGCAAGTTGAGGAACCTTTCTCTTTTTGAAAACCTTCTAACAGGAGAGGTTCCAACAGGCATTTGGAAGATTCAAGGCCTGGAGAGTCTTCTCATTTATAATAACTATCTCTTTGGGGAACTTCCTGTTGAGATCACTGAGCTGAAGCATCTGAGAAACTTAACTTTGTACAACAATCAATTTTCTGGAGTTATACCTCATGGCTTGGGAATTAATAGTAGCTTGGAGGAAATGGATTTCAGAAATAACACATTCACTGGAAAAATCCCACCTAATCTTTGTTTCAGGAAGAAACTTCGGAAGCTGATTTTGGGTTTCAATCATCTTGAAGGTAGTGTTCCTTCTGATATTGGAAGTTGTTCTAGTCTGACTAGATTGATTTTAGAACAGAATAACCTCACAGGTGCTCTTCCAGAGTTTGAAGAAAACCCTAACCCTTTATATTTGGACCTTAGCAACAATGGGTTCAGCGGAGGCATTCCGGTTAGCTTTGGGCACCTAAGAAGTATGACCCTAATTGACCTCTCGGTGAATGAGCTTTCTGGTTTTATACCCCAGAGCTAGGAAACCTTCTGGACCTTGGGGTTCTGAATCTTTCTCGCAACAACCTGGAAGGTCCTTTACCAGCTGAATTGTCCAATTGCAGTAAATTGTGGCAGTTTGATGTGAGTCATAATTTGTTAAATGGCTCAGTTCCAACTGCTTTAAGAAGTTTGACTAGATTAACAACTCTGGGTCTAAGTGAGAATCATTTTTCCGGAGGAATTCCACCTTTCTTTTCTGAATTCCAGACTCTCACAAATCTCCGACTAGATGGAAATTTATTCTGTGGAAACATTCCCTCATCAATAGGAGCATTGAAGAACCTAGACACATTGAATCTCAGGAGCAATCTGCTGACGGGTTATGTTCCTGCTGATATGAGGAATTTGGTAATGCTCCAGAATATAGATATTTCTCACAACAACCTGTCCGGTACATTAGCAGCTATTGACATTCGTTCAATAGATGTGCTTAATGTCTCGTACAATTTCTTCACGGGTCCCATACCAGCATCACTGCTCAAATTTCTAAACTCATCTCCCTCTTCATTCATGGGAAATTCAGGACTTTGTATCAATTGTGAGTTGATCTGTATTGAAAGCAGCAATTTCAGAACTTGTGACCATCAGTCAAGCCATCGCAAAGGCCTTGGTAAAAGAAAAATTGCAATGATAGCTCTTGGAGCTTCGCTCTTTCTTCTTGTGCTCCTTGTACTTGGTTTCTTGATTTTCCGGTGCAGAAGACCAAAACACGAGGTTGAAATATTTGTTGATGAGGGTGTTTCTTCTCTGCTTGGAAAAGTAATGGAAGCTACCGAGAACTTGAATGGGAGGTTTATTATTGGGAGGGGGGCACATGGAACTGTATACAAGGCGTCGTTGGGTCCAGACAGAGAGTATGCTGTAAAAAAGCTTGTTTTTGGAGGAATTAAAGAGGGAAGTACAAGTATGGTTAGAGAAATTCAGACAGTTGGGAAGGTCCGACACAGGAATCTTGTCAGGTTGGAAGACTTCTGGTTAAGAAGGGAATACGGTTTGATCCTATACAACTATATGCAAAATGGTAGCCTTCATGATGTTTTGCATGAGGCAAATCCACCACCAGTGTTAGATTGGGATGTCCGCTATAAAATAGCTCTTGGAACTGCTCATGGTTTAGCATATCTACATTTTGACTGTGATCCTGCTATTGTGCACCGAGATATCAAACCAATGAATATTCTCTTGGATGCTGACATGGAGCCTCATATCTCAGATTTCGGCATCGCCAAGCTTCTGGATCAGTCTTCGGCTTCAACACCAACCAGTACTGTTCAGGGTACAATCGGATATATTGCTCCAGGTAAATTTGCTATAAGCTTTATATTTCCCCTTTAAAATTTGCCCCCAAACTTGAACACTAGGGGCGGGTCCATTTTGGGATTTTGCCATCCCTAGCACAAGTATGCATTATTGTTAGACAGCTTATATTAATTATTCTTAAATAGACTATGTTGTACATGTTTGTTAACAATGAATCTTTCTGTGTCATTTTTATAGAAAATGCATTTATGACAACAAGAAGCATGGAGTCGGATGTGTACAGTTATGGTGTTGTGTTGCTGGAACTGATAACCAGAAAAAGGGCGCTGGATCCTTTGTTTATGGAAGAAGTGGACATTGTTGGGTGGGTTAGGTCCGTATGGAGCAACACGGGGGATATCGAGATGATTGTAGATCCAAGCCTTTTGGATGAGTTTTTCGACTCGGGTGTCTTGGAACAAGTGACTGATGTGCTTTTGGTGGCTTTGAGGTGTACAGAAAGGGAGGTTAGCAGAAGACCATCGATGAGGGAGGTAGTGAAGCAACTAGAAGATGCGAAGCCGAATGCAACTTTTAGAAGCATGCATAGATAGCCTTTAAAAAAAGCCTCTTAAAAATTCTCAGTTTCTCTGTAAATGCTGAAGTTGTTGTGGCTTCTTAGGCTCCAAGAAACATGTGGTAAAGTAGATATGCATATATAATATAACCCAGTTGTATAGACCTTTTTTTTTTCTTGTCATTTTCTTTTTCTATCACTAGGCTCTGTTTGGAAATAACATTCCTCGAGGGAAAATGAAAAGAAAAGAAACGAAGAGAAAAATTGAGGCTTGAAAGTTCTTCAATCATTGCTATATCATTATGGAAAACAAACAAAAGTAATAACGGAGTTTTATCTCTTGATTTATAATTAACAGTAGGTAATATTGATCCTTAAATACTGAAAACGTTCTTGAGCTCGTTCGTTCTATTCGTCAATAACACTTTTGGGGTTGTGTGTGTTTTTTGTTTTTGTTTTCTAGAGTCAACTCATCCAAGGTTAGGGACCCAACAACATAAGGTGACATCGATCAAAGTGTGTAAACAGACACATTAGAATTCAAAGGCAAAAGTGGGCCTGAAAGTACATGAAGTTTGCAGAGTGTTAATTTCTGTGTATGTGAAGGGTAGAGGTTGCCAGACCACCACCATTAATGGTGGTGGCTGGAGGTGAGAAGGCAGTTATGCAAGAATAGAGAGAGGGTTACGGCTAGAGATGAGAGAGAAGAGAGTAACTGATTTTATTAATTGTATGTTACTTACTATTACGTCAAAAGAACAAATGGGCCTCTAGGGCAAATGGACCTCTTGGGCCTAATACATGTACAAACTTTAACACATAACCACATGCCATATATGTAGACAACTAGGTCTGTGGTATAAAACCCAAATTGTGGGTGGAGCCAATTTGATCCAACAAGCTTCCGAAGAAGAGCCGGGCACCCCTGTTAAACCAGTTAAGAAGAAACAACAACTACTACTCTCTTCGTTAAATTGAATCTATTATAAATATTGATATATTGTGTATTTTATTTGAAGTTCATGCGCAAGTGGAACACATCGTTAAAGTAGTAGAGAAAATAAGGGTAAAATAGTAAAAATATTTTCTAAAAGGTAAAGATTAAAAAGTTTTTTTTTTTGAAACGGACGAAAAATGATATTAAACTGTTTTTTAAAAACGGAGAGAATATAAGTAATGGCAAGGGGGTTTTTGTGAAGGTGTGTTAAATGCTAGTGATTATCATTTTTTTTTTTTAACCAGGTTTTTATCCTGGGGTAGTAGTTTCGGTCCCTCATTGCTACTACCAGGAAAATCGCGGGATGTGCCCGAATGATACAGGGTTTGAGAACATGTCAACTAATATCACATACAAGGTCCAACTTCAGAAGAAAGCAAATTGCTTCCACCAAAAATCGAACCCACGCTGCATGCCTCCATATGATGTGCCATTCCCTTTGAAAAAGGAAAACTTGATGGTGAGAGCGTTGGGAACTAGTTTTGCCAGATCTATCTATGCATCTTTTGATGGATGGAGTAGTAGTTGATCAATTGACTTAATTAGCCAAATCTGGGACTGGGAATTTACTTACATTATAAGAAGAAGAATGCATTGCATATTTGCATGGATTGATAAACTCGATCGGGGTAATCTAGCACTAGAAAGTAGGCATTAAGCAACCCCCTTAGCTTAGGGTTACGCCAAATCCTTTTTCAAGTAATTAGCTACGAATACGAATATGAATACGAATCGATCGATGACCATCATCATCAATATATGATTATTAGTTGATAAAAGATTCTCATCTCATCTCCTTTCGCACCCCTCGGTTTTGGAGCGTTGAAAACTAAGAGGGAAGAGATGAATGGGCTGGGGGAAGGAAGGAAGACTTTGTCAAAATTCAATTTGCCATGTGATTACAAATTCATTCTTTTTCTCACAAGACACGTTTACGTTTATATGATTTAGACAGATGTACATGTTTTTGGTGGTGTAGGTACATGCAATTAATTAGTCACAACAAAAGTGTATCAAATTGTCCCCCAACAGGGTTTATTGAATGAAGGGTCTTACTCGAGGCTTTCATTTATGACAAATACTTAAAAGAAAAATATTGTTTTATGAGTATTTTCTGTAAAATAAATCTCCCTAATACGACCACCGTGTATTGGTGGACTGATCTTTAAGAGAATGAGACTCTTTTTTACAAATTAGGATCCGTAAAACGATCTTACAATAGATCTACTATTTATTTATTTATCATTTTAATTTAGTCACAAAAGTTTAGCTCCGTTATTTATAATTAACAATGGCATGGCCTCCCTAAAACCACATCTCCCACATTAATTACCGCCCACCACTAACCAAGTCGGGAACACAATTTAATGATCACCGAGTTTCCCTACTACTCTCTATAAATATCAAAACTCATTTCATCTTTTTCTTTCTAAACTTGACATTTCATGTTTAGCTAGCTATTTGGGGCAAGTTAAGAATTTTAAAATGGTGTAACTTTTAGACCAGATGAATGTGGTGATACCCAAATTAATTTCACTTTTCTTCTTCACCTCTTTTCATTTTTCCAAACTTAAATAAATACTAGTGGTTTAAAAAAAAATGAAATTAGAATATTAACATTTCGTTGTTTTGCTGATGGTATATAATTTGAAGATATAATAGATGATAGGATGATTTATCTACAATCAAAAGGTCGCAGATTCGAGTCACTAGGGGTATTACAAAATAATAAGGAATACTCACTCGATTAATACTACAAGCAAGTCAAAAAAATTATTTAAATTAAGAGCATTGCTATTTACACTCGAGAAAATGCCGAGTACACCCATAGCGGTGTTCGGCAGGGGTGCCGAACATCACTTTTGCAGGGGTACCGAACATCACTTTTACCACAAAAGTGATTTTCGGTACCCTTGTCGAACACCGCTATAGGGTGTACTCAGAAATTATCCCGGTGTAGATAGCAATGCTGTTAAATTAATTGACCAAATCAACTTTTGGACTTTGGAGTTAAGATGCATGGCAATGGCATGCTTCCCAATCAAGTCAGTAACAGTAGTACTATATATTAGTACTACTTGTTAATTGGTCAAGGGAGGCTCAAAATAAATAGACACCGCTCATTTTTTGGACTTTGAATTGAATCTCTACTATTTTTGGAATTAATTGATTATAATGAAGTCGTTACATCTATCTTTTTCCAAAAAAAAAAAAAAGAATCTAGAAATTAATTAATTTGTATACTAGTAGTATTGATCAGAATGAAGAACCCATCCCAGACACACACACACACACACACACACAGACATATATATATATATATATATATATATATATATATGTAACTCGCTTACTTGTCCTCCCCCAATTAAGTTGGTTGGATTGAATTTTCAAAGCCATAGGGAAGAAAAGGCTTAGCTTCTCTCTCTCTCTCTCTCTCTCTCTCTCTCTCTCTCTCTCTCACACACACACACACACACACACACAAAAGTAGTATCACCATATATATGTTGAATTTAGAGGTAAAATTTGGGGAGTAGCTAGCTCAACCAAAGTGAAAATGAAGAAGAATAATGATGGAGGGAGTAGAGGTGTTGTTAAAATACTAGTAGTAGTCTTGTTATGCATGATTGGAGTGATTGGAGGTATTGAATTAGGAGAAAAGAATAATAATGAAGAGGAAGTAGTGAATGTAGATGTGGGGGTGATAGTTGATCTTGATGGGGCAGCTATGGTTGGAAAGATGAGCATGACCAGCATTTCATTGGCTATCTACGACTACGATCATCTCCTCCACAACCACTCAACCAGCAGCTGGAGCAGACAGCGGAGGAGGATTAGGATTGTGCCTCACTTTCGTAATTCAGGCTCTGATATTGTTGAGGCTGCTTCTGCTGGTCAGTTTTATTCAATTCTTATCATGATCATTGATTTCATTAATCTACCTCCCTCCTTCTCCCAGCTCTCCCTAGAAACTGCTACCATTTCATTCACTCCATATATATATATTCCCTCTATTCCACCTAACAAATTGACGTTTAAAAAATCTAATAATTAAATGATACCTAGTAGGCTAGTAGACATAATTTATAAGAGTGGACTCGGAAACATTTGGTTGAGTATGGGGTTGGTCTGCAAACCAGCAAAATTCATATTTAGTTCGTTTGAGCTAATTTTGCTCGTTTAGTAAATTCATATTCAATTAAATGTTTCTTTTTCCAAAACATGATATTTTCATACGTGTTATATAGATAAAATATATAATTATAGTGTAATTTATATGAAAATATATAGAAGTGAAAGTGCAATTTTTTTACAAGAAATCATTTGCAAATGTAATTCTTTTCTTGGAATGGACGAAGTACATTTATGCATAAACATTTGATAAAAGATTGTCAATATCATAAAATATTCTAAATTATACTTTATTGTCCTAAAAAAATATTCATATTTTTTATCAGAAAGTCAACTTATGACAATATTAAATTACTATTTAACATACATTTATTTTGTTTTAAGTAATGTAATTTCAATCGTTAATACAATATTAAGAGTATTATCAATAACATTATTTAGAATTTTGTAAAGATATGTAAAATTTATAAATTTTAGTCAAAGTTTATTAAGTTGATAAAAAATTTTTTTCTTTTGGGACGGAGCGAGTATAACCCAGAATTTGATAAATTTCTTAACAAATGCATATGTATATACTCCATTCGTCTCGTTTATATTGACCGCCGGACAAAAGTTCACAATTTTAGAATTCTTAATAAAAATTTCAACAATTACTATCTGTTTTTAGTTCTAACCTTATATAATGAAATTGAAAATCTAATTAATAAATATGCATTGAAATTCTAATTAAGTAGCAAAATTTTTCGAGACAACTAAAAAAATAAAGTAAGCCACTAAAGAGGAGACGGAGGGAATATATATAAGAGCCCGTTTGGTGTAGCATTTTGAAAACGCAGTGTTTTAAAAACGCAGCGTTTCTAAAACGCAGATTATTTAAAACGCGGTTTTTTTCTTTATAAATGCGTTTGGGATATTATGTCAAAACGCTGCTTTTTATTCCCTAATGCGTTTTAAAATCAACGTTTTGGGAAAAAGTTAGGAATTCTAGCGTTTTAAAACGCAGCGTTTGAACGCGGCGTTTTGGCTTGAAGCGCTAAGTTAAGGAATAATGCGTTTTAACCAAAACGAACAAACCTCTAAATATATATACTATGGAATGGGAGAAGAATTATACTATAAGAAGTTCAGAAACATTGCTAGGGGAGAAGAAGAATAGGATCATGAGATTATCAATGGTCAACTGTCATTAATGAGAGAGAGAGAGAGAGAGAGGGAGAGAGAGAGAGAGAGACAGGGGACGCGTTACTAGCTGTAATTGATTGCTACTTGTACATTCTTCTAGTCATTTTTCTTTGCTGATTCACATACATTGCAATTTTTTAGTGGAATACCTAAATCAGCAATATATATATATATATATATATATATATTGCACACACAATAATTAACATAAATTTATTTATTTTTATTAATTCATAAAAGTTGTATTTTATAGTATTCTTAATGTAGTTTTTAGTAAGTGAGATTTTATTTTTAAAAATATAATTAAATTATGTTAAATCTTGATTTAATTTAATCAAATGTTAATTTTTAAAAATGGATAGTAAAGTCTTTGGTCGGAGGGAGTATTATTTTCTTCTGTTAAAACTAAAAAAATATGTATATATGGTCTGATTTTGGTTTGCAGCTATTGACTTATTGAAGAATGTTAAAGTAAAGGCGATTATAGGGCCTCACAGATCCACACAAGCAGATTTTGTTATCGATATTTGCAACAAAGCCAAGGTTCCTATAATTTCTTTGGCAACAAGCCCTTCTCTTTCTCCCAAAGAAAATCCATACTTCATCCGTGCAGCACAGTGTTCCTCCTCTCAGGCTAAACCCATTGCTGCCATTGTTAAAGCCTTTGGTTGGAGGGAAGTTGTTTTCATCTACGAAGACAGTGAATTTGGAAGGGGGGTCATACCATATCTTACCGATGCCATCCTACAAGTCAATGCCCAGGTCAAATATCGCACTGTTTTATCTCCTTCCGCCTCAGACAACCAAATTCTTCAAGAGCTCTACAAGTTAATGACAATGCAGACTAGAGTCTTTGTGGTGCATTTGCTACCGTCTTTCGCTTCGCGTCTTTTTTGTCAAGGCAAACGAAGCTGGGATGATGAACAAGGGTTATGCTTGGATCGTTACGGATGTTGTCACGAGTCTTTTGCATTGTCTGAGTGATCAGTACATAGATTCTATGCAAGGAGTGCTCGGTGTAAAGCCTTATATCCCGAAATCAAATGACCTAGGCAACTTTGAAAAGAGATGGAAAAAGAAATTCCGACAAGAGAATCCAGATGTTGATAGGATTGAGCTAGATATGTATGGGATATGGGCTTATGATAGCACAACTGCCTTAGCGATGGCATTTGAGAGAGTTGGTGTGGCAACTGGCCAACAATACGGAAAAGCTGATATCATAAGCAGAGACAACTTGACGGATTTAGCTGCCATTGGAACCTCGGAAACGGGATCAAAGCTCGTTCCTTTGGTTAGAAACGTAAGGTTCAAAGGATTAAGTGGTGATTTCCATGTTGTTGACGGACAATTAAAGGCATCGCCTTATGAAATAGTTAACGTAATTGGAAAAGGGGACAGGAGAATTGGATTCTGGACTCCGGAATATGGGATTTCAAGAATAATGAAGTCAAGTGATCATCAAATGAAGGGATACACAACTAACAAAAATGAGCTTGGTGTCATCTTATGGCCAGGCGAAACTGATGTTGTTCCCAAAGGTTGGGACATTCCTACAAATGAAAAAAAGTTAAGGGTAGGAGTTCCGGTGAAAGGAGGGTTTGAAGAATTTATCAAAGTAGAAAGAGATAATCAAACTCACGAAGTTATTGCAAAAGGTTTTTGTGCAGATGTGTTCCAAGCTGTCATGAAAGCACTGCCATATGACGTCCCATACGATTTTGTTCCTTTTGAAAAAACTAATGGTGACAGTGCTGGGAGTTACGATGATCTTGTTCAACAGATCTCTCTAGAGGTAATGAATATATTTTCTTTTATTTATCTTGGTTGAGGAATCTGTAATTGAGACTTGCTAAAATCTTTTGTTGATTGCAGAAAGTTGATGCAGTGGTTGGGGACATAACCATCGTTGCAAATAGATCGCAGTATGTTGACTTTACATTGCCGTACACAGAGTCTGGAGTTACATTGATTGTTCCAATCAATAACGATCAAAAGAAGAATGCATGGATTTTCATGGAGCCCTTAGAAATCAAACTTTGGGTAACAACAGCGGCATTTTTCATCTACACTGGATTTGTGGTTTGGGTTCTTGAGCATCGTGTAAACAAAGAATTTAGAGGCCGCCCATACAAACAAATGGGGATGATATTCTATTTCTCCTTCTCCACACTCGTTTTCGCCCACAGTAAGTTATTGAGTTCCTTATCCCAGGTGTAATTTAAATTCGAGTGGTTCTGACTCCTATACATAATAAAAATTACATGTTATTTCCTGCAGAGGAGAAGGTGATAAGCAACTTAACCAGATTTGTGGTGATCGTATGGGTGTTTGTAGTGCTCGTGCTGACGTCTAGCTACACGGCGAGCTTAACATCAATGTTAACTGTACAGAAGCTTCAACCAGCATTTAACGATATTCATGATCTAGTGCGGAAAGGAGAAAATATTGGGTATCAAGACGGTTCCTTCACTTTGGGGATGTTGAAGGACATGAAGGTTGATGAAACCAAAATCAAAAAGTACAGCACTTTTGAAGAGTACGACGATGCCCTTTCCAGAGGAAGTAGGAACGGAGGAGTTGCTGCCATTTTGGACGAGCTCCCTTATATTAGGTTCTTCCTTACCAAATATTGCACCAAGTACACTATGGCCGGTCCAACCTATAGAACTGCTGGCTTTGGATTTGTAAGCGCTTCTCTCTCTCTCTCTCTCTCTCTCTCTCTCTCTCTCTCTCTTACGAAAATTGAATGCTGTTGAACTACAGGCACTTCCAAAGGGGTCTCCGCTAGTACCTGACATTTCAAGAGCTGTGTTGCAAGTGACAGAGCAGAGTGTGACAGGAATTTCAGATCAATGGTTTGGGAAAGAAGCAGATTGTCCCAAGCAGGATGGAGCCATTGTCAGCTCAGATAGGCTCAAGCTGGATAGCTTCAAGGGACTTTTCCTCTTTGCCGGCATATCATCATCTTCCGCTCTAATCCTATTCCTGTTCATATTCATCTATGAAAATAGAAGAATTCTATTCTTGGAGGGTTCAGTATGGGAGAAGCTTGCTGCCATCGCAAAAACATTTGATGAGGAAAAAGATCAGGGATCTGATGCATCCAATTCCAGGAAAACAAATGAAACGAATGAAGCTGGAGCAACAATTGAATTAGAAGATATTAATAATAATATGATCACAACAGATTGTCCGGCCGTGAGTCCAGCAATCAGTGTGTACCAATATCAGGCGGAGGTAGTTTTTGGGCAAGAGGAATCGTACTCTACAACCGAACCTGGAACCCCAATTCATGAAACCGTAAACATTCCTGATCGAAACTAGTGTACGTAGAAAGATAACTGGGGTAAGTAGTATTTATTACATGCCTAGTATTTCTTTGATTGTAATCCTTAGTACCCACTAATCTCTAGTATATATAGGAAGAACTTCAATTAAATTCATCTTATACATGTATGTACATAACAATAAAACACAACGGAAGCATTTCCTACTTGATTGCGATTCGAGTTGCTGTCAAAGTGACTTGAGTTGCTGTCAAAGTGACTTTCATTGCCTTGTACATGTTATTTCCGGGTCCGGCACCTGACAAGCTCCCTGAACAATTGAAGGGGTAGTTATTGTAATCCTCTTGAAGAGCCAAGCCCAAAGTTTGGGCCCAAGATCCAAGCCCAAGACATAATATGGGACGGGGTCCATCATGATGCGAGCAGACCTTGGGCGGACATGCTGACAGATAAGTCTTCTTGAATATATGCGAGCAGGGCTCAGGAGGCAACGACCTGAGTGCTCGACCAGGATTCAGCGAGCAAGATGAGACCGTGTAACGTCTGGGCTAGGGAACGTGGCGGAATGTCAGGGGACGGTTGAGCCCGACAGTTACGCCCACTACTCTTAGCAGTTACACCCACTACGTCGGAATTCATACCCACGACTGGGAAGTTATGGACGGGCGTTATTCCAGGGGGAAATGGACCTATAAAAGCCTTGGATCAACTCCAAGCAAAGGTACGCATACATACGCTTGTGCTTACACTCTGCCAAATTGTGATCTGAGCTTGATACTTACTCTCACACCGGAGTGTTTTAGCAGGGCCAGCCCCTGCATTCACCTAGTGTTTTGCTCTTTGGATTGGCAAATTACTCACAGCCCAGATATTCAAGTGATCTAGTAATCCAGCCCATCAGACGTGACTTTCCTTGCGGCATCAGTTTGGTTCCGTTGCCGGGAAAATTTACAGTTCGTGAACGTCTTTTTGGGTTTGCTTTCGAGTGTTAGCATGGCTGGAAATGGGAAAGATACAGTGGGGGACAGTTCGGTCCCGGGGCGTTGGGGTCAAGGGGCTCGGTTACCGCCTCCTCCCCGGAAATACGGCCTGGCCACCCCGTCCCGCTCGGGCGATTCACCTCCTCGGCCTACGCGGGGCCGAGCCTTCCAACGTGAATCGCCGACCTGAACAGCGGATTGAGCTCCGCGCGCATCTAAATGCTAAGAAGATGCAGGCCACCCCGGAGGTGACCCAGTTAACAGAGGCAGCTCGCTCAACGGCTTTGGCTAACCAGGCGGTGTACCTTAGCCAAATGTACGCCCTAAATCAGCAGCTGCTCGCTATGGGCCATACTCCTGTTCCGGTGGAGACTCAGCTTATCCCATCCGTGGCTACGGTGGGAGCGCGAAGTGAAATGCCTCAGCAGTCTCAGGGCCGCCAGGAGAGAAGGCGGGGTGACTTAATCAATCTGGATAGCACGGGGACGTGTCGTGCTCGCAGAGAGGCGCTAGGATAGAAGAAAGGCACACGTTCGAGTCGGCCGGGCCAAGAGTGTACATGATCGTCTGGTGTTCACAGATGGCCAGGGACGGGGGCGACCAGAGGGCTCCAGACGCCGAGACCGGGCGAGAAGTGAGGAGGCGGAATCCCAGCCCAGACACAGCCGTAGAGAAGCTGGGCAAAAGTCTCACCGAGCTCGACGCACGCCCTCACCCAGGAGGAGATCCCCAGGACGTAGGTCAGACCATCATTCTTCTGTTCCGAGGCGGAGTCATCATCCCGAACGGTCCGCCAGGCCTGAGCAATCAACACATGTCCCGGATGAGGCAATGAGGGAGATGCAGTTACGGTTGGAAGCTTTGGAAGCTGGTCGCACTGGGCCAGGTTATGTAATTCCGGGGGAGGAAAAGGATCTTTTGGCTGATTGGATAGTGGCTGCACCAACTGATCCTGACGTGCCGTTACTGTAGTTTGATAAATACTCAGGGAAGACAATGCTCGCGATCATCTGCAGGGATTTGAGAACCAGATCAACATGGTTACTAAAGATCCGGCTGCAAAATGTAAGGCCCTGGTCAGCACATTCCAGGGTAAAGCGGTGACTTGGTACAGGAAGCTTCCTCGCGCATCGATCACAGGCTGGTCGGACTTACGGAGTAAGTTCCTGGTTGAGTTTACGATGGTAGGAGTAACTCCCAAGGCCAGAATGGATCTGTGCAGCATCAGACAGAGGGAGGGAGAGACAGTTGGGAAGTATCTTGAGCGGTTTCAGAAAATGCTCGAAAAAGTGGATGACCTGACAGATCGAGAGGTCACAATGTGCTTTATTGGGGGCATGAACAGAAACGGATTGAAGGCTGAGTTCAGCATGCGGGAACCGCTAAATCGAGCAGAGATGTTCTCTCGCGCCCAGAGCTGGTGCGTTACTTTTGAGGAAGATACAGAGGGGTCCAAGAAAAAGGACAAGAAAGCTGATAAAAAGGAGGATGACAAGGATTCGGCGAGCAAGACTGGGCAGACGGCGAACAAGGGTTGGCGATGGAATCGCGCCCGAGCAAATGATCACATGAATTTCGACCCTCTTAACACTACGAGGGAGGCCATTATGAATGAAATCCGTGCCGAGCTGCCGCCTGCCGAACCGCTGAACCCAACATTTGATGGTCGCAGGAACCTGACAAAACGGTGTGCCTATCATAATGATGTGGGGCATGGAACGAAAGATTGTATGCAGCTGAAGAAAGAGATTCAGAGATTGCTGAATCAGGGAAGGTTAGACCGTTTTCGTCTGCGGCCAGAGAATAGAGACCGTCGGGATGACAGGGAGCCCAGAGAAGAGCCTCCGAAGAGAGGAAATGCTGAGCGTCGGGGGAGACTGAATGTTATACTGGAAGAAGAGCCCAGCCTCCATCAATTGAAATCTCAAATATATACTTTGAACAAGCTGCCCTACGTGCCAGTCAGTGTGGGGCCTGATGAGGAGACGATACAGTTCACCAGAAGCGAGCTGGCTATAGGCAAGCTAACCTCCGAGCAGAATCTGGTTGTTGAGGCCTGCATTGACTATTGGGATGTGGCCAGAGTATTGATTGATACTGGAGCCTCCAGAGACGTGCTGTACTACAAGTGTTTCAAGAATCTGGGTTATGATGACAAGGACTTGAAACCGTACAAGGGCTGCCTGGAGGGGTTCACTAATCATAAGGTGGCTGTCAGGGGAACAATAGAGCTTGATGTGATACTCGGTGAGGGGAACAGGTCTAGGATGGAGAAGATTATGTTCTTGGTGATAGACTTGAACTCACCCTTTAATGCAATTCTGGGTGTCCCCAATGGTGAAGTTTCAGCTAGTGGCCTCGATACCCCATCGGGGTAAAGTTTTTGACCGCAGGGGGGTTGGCGAGCTAGGTAGGCCGACAGGTCATGAAGTTTCTGGAGGAAACCCACAAGGCCAAGGGAAAGTTGACGATTAGCACCCCCGAACGGACGATTACGGTGCAGGAAAAGGAAAGGCTCACCATAACCACTCCCATGGACATGAACATGATCCTGGCTGTCGAGGAGGATGATGAGGTGGTGAGCGTTAGGCCGAGTAGCACCTAGGATACTCCGCAGCCACAGCTGGAGATAGAGACTCTTCAGGTCAGGGAAACGCCGGATCTTCAGCCACACGGTGACTTGGAAGAGGTCATTATTAACCCTGCCTACCCCGAGCAGAAGATTAAGGTGGGTAGGGGAACCACGCCGGAGGGCAGAGAAAGGTTGATAGCTTTCCTTCGTCGGAGTCTGGATGTGTTTGCCTGGACTGTGGAGGATATGAGGGGAGTTAATCCGGAGGTAGCACTGCATAGGTTGAATGCAAGCATGGAATTCAAGCCTGTCCAGCAGCGACCAAGACAGTACTCCCCAGAAAAGGAAAAGGCCATTCGGGTGGAGGTTGAGAAGCTGCTCGTAGCCGACATCATTGAGGAGATTTACTATCCGACTTGGCTGGCGAATGTGGTGATGGTTAAGAAGAGCAATGACAAGTGGAGGATGTGTGTAGACTTTACCGATCTGAATAAAGCTTGCCCGAAGGATTGCTACCCATTGCCAAGGATTGATGTACTGGTGGATGCAATTGCTGGTTTTGAGATGTTGAGCTTCATGGACGCCTACTCGGGTTATCATCAAGTCAGGATGGATGAGCAGGATAAAGCGCTGACCGCTTTCCGGGCAGCTGGAGCTCTATACTGTTATAAGATGATGCCCTTCGGGCTGAAGAATGCGGGGGCCACATATCAGAGAATGGTGAACAAGGTGTTCGCACCGCAGTTGGGCAGGAACGTGGAAGCTTATGTGGATGATATGGTGGTCAAGACCAAGGGCCGTGATCACATAGCAGATTTGGAGGAGACATTTGACAATCTGCGGAAGCATAACATGAAGCTGAATCCCAGCAAGTGTGTGTTCGGGGTGCAAGCAGGCAAGTTCCTCGGGTTCATGGTGAATGAAAGGGGGATAGAGGCCAACCCCGAGAAGATCAAAGCTCTGATGGACATGAAGGAGCCAACCTGCATCAAGGAGGTACAGCGGTTGAATGGTCGGATCATCGCTCTTGGGCGGTTTATATCGCGGTCAGCCGAGAAGTGCCTCCCATTCTTTAAAATACTACGGGGTAACAAGAGTTTTGAGTGGACAGCAGAGTGCTCAAGGGCTTTCCAGCAGTTGAAGGATTATTTGGGTGCACCTCCCCTCCTGAGTAGTCCTGTGGTAGGCGAATGCTTGTATGTCTATCTGGCGGCCACCGACCAGGCTATGGCCGCTGTACTTGTTAGGGAAGAGGCTGGAAGCCAAAAACCTGTGTATTATGTATCTAAGGCTTTAACTCCGGTTGAAGCTTGTTATTTCAATGCAGATAAATTAGCTTATTCGCTTGTTGTCTCAGCTCAAAAATTACGAGCTTATTTTTCTGCACATGAGATTGTTGTATACTCCGACCATCCCCTTCGTAAAATCTTGCATAAACCAGATTCCTCGGGCAAGTTATTGGCGTGGTCAATCGAGCTGACGGAGTTTCACATTGACTATCAGCCACGAAGGGCAATCAAGGCTCAGGCTCTGGCAGACTTCTTGGTGGAGACAACCTTTGCGGAACAGGGCAAGGCGCCAGATACCGACACTCCAGAAACTAGCACTGCCTCCTTGACAGAGCGGCCAGAGGATTGTTGGCAATTGTTTGTGGATGGCGCAGCAAGTAAGGATGGAAGTGGTGCAGGGGTCTTGCTCGTATCTCCGTTTACAGATGAGGAATTCCTTCCTTGGGGAGTGCTGGTGGGAATTTGGGCAGGTTTGCCGGACCAAGACGGCTGAGCTTGCGCTGGCGATTAGCGCCATCACTCTTGCGAGCATTCCTGGCCTTCTCCAGGACGTCAATGTTGATCATCTCTGCGAGACAAAAAGGAAAATCAGTCAGTGTTCAAGTGAAAGTGAAGTGCATGAAGGGTAAAAAGTCAAGGGTCAACCCGTAGGGTGAAAGGGGGCCGTGCAGCTAACTCCCAAATCCTTGCAGGCTCTACATTCACTCGGGAAATTGTTACCTTGATGGCAGCCCCAGGCAGGGTGAGGTCGCTCTTCGACCATGGTAACTCGAGGAGTAACCCCCTCCACCTCCGTTCTCAGGATGTCGGCGAGCCTCAGGAAGTAATGCTCCGTGACCAGTGGCTTCCAATCAAAGAACCAATCCTGGTCGTGGTCACGAGCGCCCAGGGCAGTCTTCAGCGCGTCCATCAGACGGCTCTCACCGGAGGTAAAGGCATCCCGGTTATATGTGGGAACTTTGATGTGCGCGGAGGGAGGAGGAAATGGCCAGGCTACTCGGGACTCGACCAACGAGGCTTACGGTCCACTTATCGGTTTATTGGAAAAGGGAGAAACTTGGCGCCCCGGCTTGCTGCGGCCAGAGATTCGGCCTGAACTCTTGTCCGTGGAGAATTGGTAAAGCTTTCTTAGCAGAAGCAGGCAAGGTTCGTAGCCGAGCAAGCGGCAGGTGACAGTAAAGGATACCAAAATCCTGACGGTGTTAAGCATCAGGTCGCAGGGGACAGCCTGAGCCAAGGTCAGGAATTCGACGATGAAGGGGTCAAGGGGAAGGCGCATCCAGACTTTGAAAAAGTCGTGGAAGAACACCATCTTCTCGTTTTGCTCCCGGTATTCAGAGGGATCAACCTCAGGGTCCATGATGGATACCCGGTAGTTGGTGGGGTTAATCCCCAGAGAGACGAACCAATCCTGAGCCTTCTCGTCAGAGTTGAAGGATTTCCAGTGGTCAGGAGATGCAGCTCGACGAGGGGCCTGATATCCGCCGCGAGAAGGGCGAGCAGCGATTGGCTTGGAGGGGGAAGGCTTGGACGAGCTCGTTCCCGTGCCCTCATCTGGGCCATGGGATGTGGCGCGTGAGACCACTTTCGTGACAATGAGCTCATCGTCATCATCGGATGAGCTTGTGCTGGTAGAGGAGGAGGAAAGTGACGGGCTGGAGCTGGTGCTGACCGCATGGCCGCGGTCATACTCGTAGGCTTCCTGAGAGTTGGTGGCCTCTGAGTCGGTGGCCTCATCGCGTAATCTACGTGGGGAGTCAGAGCCTACAAGGATCAAGGATGATAACAGGGGTTATAGCCTGGACAGAATCAGTGAAAGCAAGAGGAAACTTCTAGATCTACGGTCAGACTACAGGGATGGGGTTTTATCGGCCAAGGATAAACCCTAGGTTCCTCGATCCATACTAAAAAGGGGGGATTCCTTCTATCGTGCGGTTGAAAAAGGGAAGAAAATGCAAAATACACAACAATAATGAAAATGAAGATTGCAGAGGTGGAAGGTGACTTACTGCGAGACATTGTGATGTATATGATGGAGAGCTTGAGCTTACGATTCCGAGTGAGAACGGCAGAGAGACTGGGGATTGCAGCGGCGACGGACTCCGGGAACGGCGAAGCGACAGGAGGAGAAAAGCGTTTTGCAAAGGGGGTTTTGAATTTCAAAGCTGTGTAAAGAGAATACCCAATCGGTCACCGGGTATTTATACCCTCAAGGGATGATGTCATCTGAGGCGTCACGGACAGGGCTGGCAGGCCTACGAAGATAGCCCATGGGCCTACGGTAGTAGCCATGATGGCGCCTCGAAAAGGCGCCATGGACACGCGCCTAAGTAGCTTCTCGAGGCGATAACAGCGAGTGATGACCACGGACCGTGCGGCCAGCTTAATTTAGCATGACAAAGGCTACGAGCAATACTTCCTGCTGCGAGCATGAATACTCTGCGAGCAGAAAGCAGGGGGCCACTGAAGAGCCAAGCCCAAAGTTTGGGCCCAAGATCCAAGCCCAAGACATAATATGAGACGGGGTCCATCATGATGCGAGCAGACCTTGGGCAGACATGCTGACAGATAAGTCTTCTTGAATATATGCGAGCAGGGCTCAGGAGGCAACGACCTGAGTGCTCGACCAGGATTCAGCGAGCAGGATGAGACCGTGTAACGTCTGGGCTAGGGAACGTGGCGGAATGTCAAGGGACGGTTGAGCCCGACAGTTACGCCCACTACTCCTAGCAGTTGCACCCACTACGCCGGAATTCATACCCACGACTGGGAAGTTATGGACAGGCGTTATTCCAGGGGGAAATGGACCTATAAAAGCCTTGGATCAACTCCAAGCAAAGGTACGCATACATACGCTTGTGCTTACACTCTGCCAAATTGTGAACTGAGCTTGATACTTACTCTCACACCGGAGTGTTTTAGCAGGGCCAGCCCCTGCATTCACCTAGTGTTTTGCTCTTTGGATTGGCAGATTACTCACAGCCCAGATATCCAAGTGATCTAGTAATCCAGCCCATCAGACGTGACTTTCCTTGCGGCATCACCTCTCAAAACAAATTCAGTACTTGAAATGACATGGAAAGGAAATTACTGGACTTGGCACCTCTCAAACAAAAGTAATAACGGAATTTTATCTCTTGGTTTATCATTAACAATAGGTAATTGGAAAAATTGTGGGCCGGTCCCCTTTTCTATATTTTTAACCGCTTAAATTCACTATAATTGTTTTCAACCGCTTAAGTTTATTTTAAGTGATAAATTGACTATTTGTTCTAAAACTGCCCCCGTAATAACATATTACGTTTTTTAAGTTTATTTTGTGCATCGTCATGTTTTCCTAAATATGTATCGCCAATGTAATTTGTGAATTTGTATTTAAAAATGTGCATCGTCAAGTATAAAATGTGCATCGTCATTGTAATTTGTGAATTTACGTTAAGAAATGTGCATCGTCAAGTATAATTTTGTACATCGTCTACTATAACAGTACTAATTCAGTATAGTTTGTGTGTAAGAAATGTGCATCGTCATGTTTACTAAATGTGGATCGTCAATGTAATTTGTGAATTTGTGTTAAGAAATGTGCAGCGTCAAATATAATTTTGTGCATCGTCAAGTATAACAGTACTATTTTCAGTATAATGTGTATTAAGAAATGTGCATCGTCAAGTATATTTTTTGTGCATCGTCAACTGTAATAATTGTAATTTTTATTAATTCCTATTGTTATTACAAAAGTTATCAAGAATATAATACATAGCACACAATTGGCATTCTATGGTATGAATTTGGTGGTACAGAATAGGAAAATCTTGTCTATGTACATGGGGTGACCCTACCCTGTTACACAAAAACACTCGATGTCGTTGAATGGCGTCGACTGTGGCACAAAAATTTGTTGAACCCTCCTTTTTATGTCAAGAGAAGCTTGCAAAGATGTTTTATACTTCTCAAGCACACTGTTCCTTAGCATCTCTATGTCAATTTGTGATGCTTCTCCGTAATGTAGCATCGAAAGAACACCCAATGCGTGCATGACCTCAAAATATCCATCCCTTGCAAGATACTCCTGCAATAACGATGCGATGGCTAAGTCTTCAAGTGTTCCATTGTAGAAGAATATGTGAATGGTTATTTGGTGGAGCATTCCTCTGTTTCTGACAAGAATTAATCTTGTGCAGAAATGATCGTATGCTTGCAGGGAAACTTCACCCAAAAATAACCTATGACCGAAGAAACCTTCCACTAACATATTCTGGAGGACCACTTCCTCGTTGCCAGCCTCGTAAAACACCCTACAAGCTTGTTGGAGGTTGAGGACGTCTCTGAATAACGATGCAACAACCATTTGAAATATAACTAATAGAATCTCATAAAGTAGGTGTGTCAACATTTTTTTTTTTGGTTTTTTTTTTATTTGATGAGAAAATATTTATAATTTGCTTTTGGTTTTTGCTGGTGGATTTTGTCTAAACAATATCAAGTCGTCCCTTATTTATAGGTAGTTTGAAGGTTGTATTGTTTAACAGGGGGCTTTGGACAGTCACTTCTTTTAGAATTTGAAAAGACATAGAGGTATTTATCATATCAATGAATGTTATCTCTTTTTTTAAAACATGTTTGTATTTAAATGAGTGGCCTATTAGAATCGGAAAGTTTTTAAACGTTGCACAAAATTTGTTAAGCCTAAGAAGTTGTGCATCGGGAATATAAAGTTGTATATCGGGAATAAAGGTTGTGTATCGCTATGCACAAAAATAGTACTTTTATTGTACAACTTTGCTCATCGCGATGCATAAACGTGTGCATTGCAAACATAATTTCAAAAAAGATAGAAATTACACAATATTTATTAGCACAGATTCATAAAATGTAAGGAAGGCATAGACGACATTTCGTAAGTGAAAAGGTAATTTGTGTATCACGATGCACAAAAACGTGCATCGTAAGTGAATCTTGTGTTGTGATGCATCGTTTTTTGTTTTGCGATGCACAACATGTCGTTTCATGTTTTATGTGCATCGTCTTGTGTTGCGATGCATCGTTTTTTTTTGCGATACATAGCGTGCACTATTCCGTGTTTTTAAAGGGCATAGATGTCATTTTGCAATAAAAGTATCTTCTTCCGTTTGAAAATAATTATAGTGGACTTAAACGATTGAAAATTGTCTAAAGGAAACCGGCTCGAATTTTGGCCTAGGTAATATTAATCCTCAAATACTAAAAGCTTTCTTGGGCTCATTCGTTCTATTCGTCAATAACACTTGTTCGGTTGTATGTGTTTTTTTGTTGGGTGCATTACAGGCCAGTCCCTTTTTTAAAATTTGTAATCGTAGTCCACTCATCTTTTTTTAAAATTAGAAAAAGGCATTTTTGGGGCAAAAAGATGATTATGCCATTAATGAAAGAAAAACACGCGCGCATCAGTAACCCAAGGCATCGTGATGAGTAATCCAAGGGATCGCGTGGGTTAATCATTGCGATGAGCAACCATGACATCGCGATGAGCAACAAAGGCATCGCGATGAGTATCCAAGACATCGCGATGAGTAACCAAGGCATCGCGATGAGCAACCAAGGCACCGTTTGAAGGCATCTCGATGCCTAATTTAAGGTATCCCGATGCCCAATTTAAGGCATCCCGATGCCCAATGTAATATAATATCAAAATCGATCAAAGTGGTTATTTTTTGTTGGAAAATTTACATACAAACATGGTATTGACTTCCTATAACAGTATGGTATTGATATTATACAAAATTCAAACTCAAATCATTGATTAAAGTCCCAAAATCAGTCCAAGAACATCTCCCTCTGTTTTCAGACAGCACACTGCCAAGCTCGATTTAGATCTCAAAAATAGTATTTTTTTGGTCGAAAAATTGTGCACAAATTGTAACACCTGCCTCATTTACATCATTTACATTGCACGTGCCATTCTTACGTCATGCATGTATCATCTTGATGTATGCCATTAATATTACTTGATTATGTCGCATTTAAAACATAATACATTTATGCTACATTCCATGTGTTTCGTATGCTCCGAATAGTTGTTTAATTCTTGTATTTGATTGTACTTGGATATGTTGAACTTCTCGCTATGTTATCGGTCATTTCGGGAACCTTTCTCGAGTGTTTTGACCTTCCCTTAGACTTAGAATTACCTTAGGTTGACTTGGGAGTGCTTTGGAAACATTTTGGAAGGCTTTTGTGAACTTTGTCTTGAGCTGGTCACCATGCGGCCGCATGGTGCGAGCTCAAAACCTAGCATAGAGTTTCTGGATTATATGCGGCCGCACAAGGCGCCCGCATAGAAGCCATGCGGCCGCATAGTGCGTCCGCATAGCGCCCAGAATGCTCACCCGAGAAAATCTCATTTTTTACCAACTTTTAATTTTGATTGGCTCTTGTTGGGCCACGTCACCAGGCCGAGACCAGCTTTCTCCCAGCCATTTAAACAGCCTAGAAGTGTATTTCTTGACTTCATTTCATCCTCCATACATCTTAGAACATAGGGAGAGCTTAGAGAGAGAATAGGGATAGTTTAGAGAGAGAAGGTGAGATTTCTTGAGATTATGTAGGAATCTCGACGATCCGAGCACACCGTTGCGAAGGTCTTGGCTGGAGGAAGCTTTTCCACTGATTGGATTTCATTTTTCTTTGGTTGTTTTCGTCAAGAAGTAAGTTACTACCCCCTCTTCTTCTTGGTTTATGTCTCATATGACATCTTAGACTTCTAATGTGTGAAGTTACCATGCTAAATTTATGAATACATGATTCTTGCCATGAAATGTAGTTATGTACTTGTGAAAAATGTTGTAGCTTGTGATATGATGTTGGGAACTCGAATTTGGGCATTAATGTGCTAGGTTTAAAGTGCAAAACCACTTTCGTAACTCGACATCACTAGTAACCTAAAATGACTCTAACGGAGTTGGCTAGGGTTTGATAATGAATGTGACCACGTGTGTGTCTTGTAAGCTCTTTGGATACTCGAGAGACCCATTGGGTGATTGGTTACGCGATACCCATTTAATGGTATTGTGTTAAACTTGGTATTGGTGTTGTATGACTATGTGTAGTAGAATCATTTGGTATACATTAATATGTTGTTATTATGGTCGTTATACTCCCTACTTTGGAGTATGACATGTTTATTATAAATGTCGGGTAAACATCTACTTGAGCATTTGGTTTATTTGGTGATAATGTGTCGAGTAAACATCTACTTGAGCATTCGTGAAGTCCATGGCATATTTATTGGAGGTGTATTAACGCTCGGTTATTGCGTGAGCCGGGGCTACGTAATGGCCGAAGGCCAATACACTGGGCGTCGCCCTACCGTTGGCCACGGTAGGGGTTATAGCACTAAGTGTTATACGGAATAAACGCGACCTTGGTAAGCTATACCGTGATTGTTTCTCGGGTCGTGGGGACCGAGTCTTCACGTCGATGTGAATACGGGAAATGGTTCACCATGATTCTTGGTTATTGGTTCGATCATCGGGTACGACATCAACGGTTTCTACATTGGTATTATTGGTTGGTTGGTTGGAGGTTTGTATGTCGGAGGTGTACCTCGACAGTATGCTTTTATATGTGTTTACATATCGCTCCCACGTGAGATACTTGCCTTCTATGATGCTTTGAGAATTATCTCGTTATGACGATTTTGTTATATATGATCCTTATTACTGTTCACATCTCGCATGTCATATTGTTGCATTAGTAGCTTATTAAGTTTTATAACTCACCCCGTCCATTGTTTATTTGTTTTCCTTAGATCTTGAACCGGCGAGAAACCCCCAGTGATCTTGCATTGTTTTTGGTGAGCTCGACAGCTGTTCTTTTGGGTAGTGCTCCTTGAGCCTCTATATTTTCTTTTGGTGAGGTCGAGGGTATACATGTTATTTAAACAATGTAAAGTTGGGTAGATGTCCCGCACTTGATGTTTTATTCATATTCTTTTGTTGTGCCGACATGGTTGTCAGGCCTTGTAAATACTGTTAACTCTTATTCCGCGCACTCTGTTATGAAATTATGTTTATCCCGAGCTATCTAACTCGCGGGTTTAATGGCTAGCTAATGTGTTTTACTCCGGCTTGTTATTTTGCCGTGAAGTTTTGTTTTGTCTTCAAAAATCGTATACTTGCATTACGGGATTTTTGCATGAAATTGACTTCGAATTATGCATTTTGTATTCCCGTCTCACGAACCGGATGAGGTTCCATATAGGATCTCGGATCGGGTCGTGACACAGATGTAGTACTAAGTTAGGATAACATTATGGAATTGATTTTAAACAAATTCGAAGCTTAAAACATAGATTAAAGTGACCAAAACAGCCCAAGAACAAAGAAAAACGGGATGAACTCAAAAAATTAGAATTTGATCAAATTCGTGTTCTATGCCTAGAAATTGATGTCCAAACATGAGGAAAAACTATATTAACAACATGAAATTATTTATAAATCAATTCGAACCTTAAATCTGAAGCAACGATGTTGTTGAGAGCATTTTAGAAAAAAAATTCTCAAAATATGTTTCAGCAGTTAAAAAAAAAAGGTGGACTGAAGAAAAAAAAAATTTTAAAAAATAAACTGGCCAATAATTTCCTGTTTTTAGTTTTTGTTTTCCAGAGTGAACTCATCCAAGGTTAGGGAGTAGGGACCCAACAACATAAGGTGGCATAGATCAAAGTGTGTAAAAGAATTCAAAGGTGAAGTTTGCAGAGCCACAGGCCATATATGTAGACAGCTAGATCTGTGGTATGACAACAACAACAATAATAAAAGTTAGTCAAGTACCATATATGTAGACAGCTAGATCTGTGGTATGTTGACGAGGACGACGACAACAACAACAATAATAAAAGTTATTTTATATTTGACGGTAAAAAATAAAAGATTACTGATAGTAAATGACGTTGATGAAAAAATATCTTTTGTGTAACCTTATAGAAGTAAAGGATCATAGAGGATGTCTTCTCAGTTAAAAAAAAAAGATTACTGATAATAAATGACATAGATGAAAAAATATCTTTTGTGTGACCCTATAGAAGTAGAAGATCGTGTAGAGGATGTTTTCCCAACTGAATGTTATTGCAAGACTCATTTTAAAATATTCTTTGAGACGTGATAATTTTTTATAATTAATTACAAAAAAAAACAATAAAAATTACTCCATACCGTAACTGATTGACGATAAAAAATAAAAGATTACTGACAGTAAATAATGTGGATGAAAAGACATTCTCCGTGTGACACTATAGAAGTAGAGGATCACATTTGAATGCTATCATTCAGTTTTTCTTATGCGGCATGCTTAAACAAGAAGTCCACTTTTGTATCCGGCAAAAAATTTAAAAGGTAGAGAGACCTCTTTCTAAACGTGCTCCAATACAAAACTCATTTTAGAATATTTATTCAGACGTTTCAGTTTTATATAATTAATTATAAAAAATAAAAATTACTTTATATTGTAACTGATTGACGGTAAAAAATAAAAATAAAAACTAACGGTAAATGACGTGGATGAAAATACATCCTCTAGGCTACCTTCTAGAAGTAGAGGATCATGTAAATGATGTCTTCACAATTAAATGACATCTCGTTTCCACCTCAGCATAAGAAGTTTACATTGGGGAATATTTTTTTGATTTAAATAATTATTTGGTCCCTTGACTTTGACCCAATTTTTTGTTTGGTCCTTTCATATTAAAATTTATTCATATACTCTTATATCTTGTATTTTCTTGTTAGATTCCCCCCTTCCCTGTTAACGTTAAAATCTCCGTCTATTTTCATGTTGAAATACCTAAATTACCTCTTACTACGTCTTTGTTCTTGGTTGTTTTTTCTTTTGCACCTAATGAATTACAGTAGCTTAGACTTGATTGCAGAATGGAGAATCATTTGAATGCATATGCTAACAACGTATCAAAGTCAAAATAGCAAAAGCGCGGCGATATTAACACCTCAAAATGCTATTAATACATCACTTCTCTTAATACATCCCCTACACTAATTTTACACCAACCTAATTTTTAAATACACCACCCCACATTTTATATTTTACCCCAATCAATTAATTCACTTTTTCTCTTCCAATACACCCACCTAATATCATCACACTCACCCATATTTCTTAATACACCAACCTTACACAAATTAAAACAACACGGCAGTGGCAACAGCAAAAACACGACAGTAGTGAGCTTCCACTTCCATTGCTTCGCAACCCCCCCCCCTCATTTACAAATTATCCAGCAGACAATTCAATTTTGGAGAAAGAAGAAGAAAAGGAAGAAGAAGAACTTAAAGAAGAAGAAAAAAAGCAACTCTGATTTTACAATGAGGAAGGTCCTAGGTATGAAATTTCTTTCATTTTAAAGTTCAAATAGCATTTTTGTTTCAATTTGCGTGTTAAATATCATTTTATTTGTAGTGTATATGAGATTTTTTATGTTAAATATCATTTTAAATTTAAATTTTTTGGTTCGGGACTGATTTTAAAAACACCATATTGATGTTCCCAAGCCACTGATGGAACACCACAGTGGTGTTCCTAAGTCTTTACCAAATACTAGTGTGATGTTCCCAAGCCTTTTACCGAACACTACAGTGAATCTCTCCCACAGGGTATTTATGTCTTTTAAAATAATGATATTTTTGTAATTTAATTTTTGAGGTGTATTAATAGTATTTGGGGGTGTTAATAGCATAGCTCATAGCAAAATTAATCAACTAATTTGAAATTTTGTAAAGATAATTTAAATAGAGAAATGAAAAAAGCTTACCTAATCCTAGAACTGTGGCAAAAATTAGAACAGTTTGATAATCCTCCGGCGGCGAAATTTGCTCCAAATCAAAACCCCTACCCATAGCTGTCGTTAATTCAATGACATCCCCTTTCTGAAGCCCACACAAAAGCTCAGTCGTCGAGCCAGCTATGCTTTTAACCAAAAACTCAAACACACCAATCTTTGACGCGATGGCTAAAAAAGACGGCTTCTCTACGTCCAGAATCCGAAGCTGGAGGTACTACCCGGCTAGGGTAGGGTGTATGAGGCAGCTAAGTCGGGGAAATCCGAAACGTTGATGGCGATGTGGAATAACGACTCTGCAGCGGGTTTTACTTCAGTGAGTGGGGCAGGGTTCCAGACATGGTGTCCTGGCGAACGGCAGCGGCGACAGTGAGGAGTCGACGGCGGTGAAGGTGGTGGAGGGTTAGGCGGCGAAGTATGGTGGCCATGGGAGAGAGAGAGAGAGAGAGAGGAAACCCCGCAGCAAACCCATCAATTCAAATCCCCAAATTTCCACCAAAATTGAAATTTTTAATCAAATTTCATCAATTTGAAATAAACCCACCAGCATTGTACCCCCAAATTTTCCAGTGCAGAGAAGCTTCTCTCTCTCTGTGTGCAGAAGGCGTTGATCCGTCGTGTTGAAAAAAGCTTGGGATAGACTGAATGTATGAGACAAGGGGTATAGTATGTAATTTTTCAACTTTGATTATGACTTTTGGATTTCTGGGAAAACCCCAAAAAAGAATGAAACTAGTAAGTACAGTACCTATGTTTGTGTAGTATTGTTGTTGTTGGAATTGATGATGAGACGCATTATAGTCTATAGATGAGATGATTCATTCTTTCGATGATGTCAAAGTCTTAATTTGAATTCGATCCATGTCTTGATTTTCAAATCTCAAACAATTTAATTTCACCACTCCAAGAAGCCATGGAAAATTCCATTTCTCTTTTTGAGGCAAAAGAAAAAATGATATGCTGTTCCAAAAAAGGGGAAACTCTCCCCCCGAGAGCCCCCACACCCCAGCCCCATGAGAATGTGAGAGGGAAAATCACGGTGACTCAGCGATTAAGTAGCTAGGAGGATCCGTGCCTAGTACCTACAAGGAGCCACCCCACAAGAGGATGAAACCCCCCATATTGCGGTTGCTAGGACTCGATCCTTGGTCCTGTTTCAAATCTACTAGCTCTTAACCAACTGAGCTACGCCGAGCTTCGCCGGAATCAATGGGGTCTTGGCCGGAGATGGATGAAGTTGCGGTCGGAATTTTGAGAGAGAAGGTGAGAGGGTTCGGGCAAGGGTACTTTGGGTATTTTGAAATGTATTGGACGGAGATTTTAACGTTAACGGAGGAGGGGGAATCTTACAAAAAAATGCAAGATGTTGGACCATATGAATAGGTTTTGAAATGATATGACCAAACAAAAAATTTGGTTAGAGTCAATGGATCAAATAATTATTTAAATATATTTTTGGGGGAAAAATCTATATTTCCAACGGAACTAGCATTTTTTTACTAGATACTCCGTATATGATTGCATCGGAGAAGCTTTTAGCATTTTTTACTAGATTAATGATTGCATTGGAAAAGCTCTTAATAAGTATTTTGTAGTTTTGCTGTTGGTATATAATATGAAGATAAAGACAAGTAAATGCAACTTAAATGGTAAGATACTTCACCTAAAATTAAGAGGTCGTGAGTTCGAGCCACTAGAAAATAAGTAGGGAACCATTATTTATCTTCTTTAAAAATGATTTTTTTTTGTAATTGACCATGGGGAAATGCGAATGAACTTCCTAGCTAATCCTAGGAGTAGTACAAAACAAGAATACTCAGTTGATTAATACTCCCTCCGTCCCTAAATTATTGTCTGGGTTGATCCGGCACACGGATTAAGAAAACTCAATTGACTTGATTATTAATATTGAAATAGTATTGAAATAGTGTGTTGTTTCCTTTAATGCCCATGTGTATGTGGCCCATAATTAAAGTAGAAAGAAAAAGTAAGGGTAAAATAGTAAAAGTGATGTTCTAAAAAGGAAAGTTTCAAACAAGACAATTATTTAGGGACGGACGAAAAAGAAAAGGAAGACAATAATTTAGGGACGGAGGGAGTCCTACAAACAAGTTAAAACATTATTTAAATTGACCAAATCAACTTTTGGACTTTGGAGTTAAGATGCATGGCAATGGCATGCTTCCCAATCAACTGATCAAGTCAGTAGCAGTAGTACTATATATTAGTACTACTTGTTAATTGGTCAAGGGAGGCTCAAAATAAATAGACACCACCTCTATCTTTCGATCAACACCACAGGAACAAGCACACTCACATCTTGGCAGTTTACTTATTTCTTCCAATTCATCCCACAAGGCTCTAAACTTGGTAAAATAAGCAGGCACATTCATATTGCCTTGTTTCAAATTCATTATCTCCTTCTTAATAGTAAACACTTGTGGAGCATTACCTTGTGAAAATCTAAACTCTAAATCCTCCCATATTTGTTTTGCAGATTTAAGATACACTAGGCTTGATGAAATTTCAGAAGAAACAACATTTAGCAACCATGAAGTAACATATCATTGCACCTTTGCCATTGTGACTAATATTTTGATTGAGGAATTGGTTTCTTATATTGGCATGTTACCATTCCTAGTTTCATTTTCGAAGAGAGAGCAATTATCATGGCTCTCTTCCATTGACTATAGTTTGTATTAGTGAGAACCTGAGAAATTAATGACATGCCTGGGTGATCATTGGGATGAAGGTATAAAGGATGAGAAGCAGCTAAAATCAGGTTTACCTCAGTTGATTCATACTCATCAATCTCTGGATTTGCTGTATTAGAGTTTGAATTTCCTTGATTTGTAGATGGAATCGTATCCATGATCCTTTGATTATATAGTTTCCTTTGATTGATTGATTGATCATTGGATCGCGGAAGCTAATTTTGCTCTGATACCATGAAAGAATTCAACAATGCACTAGATTGCCATTGAGATCAAAGGAAAACAGAGAACTAGGTTTTAAGAGAGAGAGAGAGAGAGAGAAAGCTTTCGTGAGAGTTTCTCATTGATGTATTGAGTATACTTTCTGTATATCAAATTCAAATCCATCCATCTACATATATAAGATCTTTTACAAGAGAAAAACAGAATGAAACAAACTCAAAACAAACTTTTACAACTTGCAATTTGGAGATTCCTTTTGCTGCAATCTCCAACTGCCATAACTACCAAACTATCATTCAGTACACTCGCTACCCTCCTGCTTTCCATCATTTACACTGGCTACCCTTGTAGCCTTCACTGCTATATTATCATCTTTGGCATTATGACACTCAAGACCCCTATTATTCATATCAGAACAGTATGTAGGTTGGTCACGTTCTCTGGAGGTCTATTAAACCTTTATTATTATATAACTACTGCACCACTAGTTATTGTAATCCCACAACATTTGGTACTTGTGATGACATGAAAAAAGAAATTACTGGACTTGGCACCTCCCAATATTGTTATTGTTACTGAAATATATGAACCAATGAATCTTTTTTTGCATCCAATGCAATGAACATGCATTTAACTAATGATCCAAATGTTCTCCAAAAAAAAAAAACAAAGGTTTCAAAGAATTGAAGATATTTCATATTCAGGATATTGAAAGCCATTTACAAACTCAGATGCTCCCTCAACTGGAGAACATAAAGAATTCCTAACCTTTATGACAAAGCAAACATCAAACTACAGAATGATGAATACAATGATAGAAGAAAATCAACAAAGGAGAAGAAAATACTCAAAAAAAACAAAAGGAACATTAAGAAAAGAGTACTATGATTACAAACACTGCTGCCTGTAGATCCATGACGAATTCTGGTTGATGTCTAATATACAAATGTTGCAATGGTCTATGAACTGCCATGAGATCTGACGGATGAAATTGATTGGGCTGAGACAGAAGCAGTTGGACTGTTCAGATCTCGATCACCATTGACTACTTTAGGCTTCCCACTCAACCTCTCTATTGCGTCTTGACAAATATCATTAAACCACTCATCCTCCGGAAGCACACTGCTGACAAGGAGAATGTAAGCTCACAGGTACAACAGAACAAATACTTCATGCAGATAAATGTCCATGGTGATTATAAATTAGTTCAAACAAAAAAAATTCCTAAAGAATACCAAATGGAGGACAAGACCCACAGTTATCCACTGGTTCCAGTTTTAAGGTGGTCCACAACAAAGATGTTCCTGACAGCCCATACACCCAAGGCCCCTAGAAAATAGGGCAGCAGTTCAAAAGTTCACTTGTGGTCTTTAGAGTGCAGATGTAGATAGCACCATAACTACAAAAACTTTCTCTAGGATCAGGATTATAATGCAATTACAGCCCAAAAAGGACAGGCAAACTACAGGGGAACACAAGACCACAATGTAGAAAACTGACCATTCAGGAATGTCTGCAGCAAAGGTTTACCTAGAAGAAAGGGGAAATTTTAGAAAAATTTCAACCCAACACAGCTCAATTAAACTAATACTCGTCTGACTTATGATGTTTGGCCAAATTAAGAATAAAAGGCAGTCTCAATTTTAGAAACATAATATAAAAATATATTAATCCAAACTGATTGTTGTTGATAAGTTGCCACCCTATTAAGAACAGATTAAACACACAAATATACATACATACATTCTTATTCTCAGAGGAACTCTATCCAGATCGCTCATCACCAAATCAATTGTCCCATTTACCCAATCCAACAACGATCATCATCCATCCATCCAAAAAACATATTGATATGCCTATTTAATGTCCCTACCGAATATATGTTTGTCTCCTTTCTTAAGAAACACGGAACAGCTCACACTTTGAGCCAAGGGAAAGTGGAAAAAGAGGTGGTCATAAGAAGCAAGCACATAAAACTCGTAACCCAAAGCTACAGTAACATACCTATATGGATCCATCCCTGTTGCAGCAAAGGCTTCAATTGCCTTAGAAATGATCTCATTGACAACCCGATGCAAATTTCGAGATAAGTAACGCCCTTGGGTTGCAAAACAGATGACAAACTTCATATCCAAATAGAACTGCATATTTGCAAGTGGGGAATAATTAGATAATCATTGCTGGGACAGAAGAAATGTAGAAATATTGCATCAATTTTATAACCTGTTGAAGACCAAGGGGACCTAAAGGCCTTGGTCCTTCTTCAATATCATCCCAAAAGCTTTGGTCTTCCGAAAGCCATAAGATGACAGTTTCTGTAAGCCTCATCAACAGCATCGTAGCAAATCTTTCCCTGCCAACAAACATTTCTGCTGCTATGGCAGACATCCTGTATAGTTTTGCATAGAGTTCCTGAAGAGTGACAGAACAATAGAAAGTACGGATAAGTCCTACTAAAATCAAAAGCCTTGTGTGTTGATACTTGGCAGCAACACACACACACAAGCACACACGTGTGTTAGCATGTGCCTCCACCAAGTCAAGGAAAGATATGCAAAAGTCATGTTTAGATTGAAATGGAGATCCCCACCAATAAAGGTCCACAATGTGGTCTTAAAAACATTGAACTCAATCCAATAAAATGAAAAAGTTATTGCAAAGCTGAATTATGCTCGAAGGAAATGGAGATTATTGTCGACTCCCCTTTGGACAAGATGTAATACTCATGGTCAGAAAGTTTCAGGACACTTCCCTGTCAAGCTCTAAAAGCTACATGTCTAATTAAGGATCTAACTGGCATGCACATCAACATACAATACATGCAAGTTTCTATCCTATCGGTCATCTAAGGGTGACAATTTAAAGGGTTTAATGTTGCAATCCTTAAACAGCTACCTTCTGTGAGCCAATGATGGCACTAGTTCTGTTGTACACAATTTCAAATCCAATTTATAACATATTTTCTGTTGAGGCACGTAAAATGTAAATTTGATTATAGAATTGCTGATTCCAAGAGGTTTTGCTCCACCTTAAATCAAAACTTTACCTTGGAAGTCCGAGCTACATTTTTCACCAATGGCTGGTCCCAAAAGTTTATTTGAAATGCAGAGCCAAAATCTGGATGGCAACATTAAGAGAACAAAAGGGGGCTCTAGTCAATCATTCTTTACCAAACATCCGAAAAGCATATCAATGGGCTTTGCGAATTATCTTTTTGGATCTAACTCTCAGTAGGGTGCAGGCTTTCAAAAGCTGGACTTAGAGGGGTTGAGACACCTAGGTAAGAACAAAGGAGCAAGGGAGAGGAACCATGTTTAAGGTTTAAACTCCACTACCACCGATGTTGCAGGCCTTTTAGGAGATTTGACTATGTCATGGATATAAGCAATGCAGAAGCTACCACAAATAGAAACCTACAGGATATCATAATTACAAAAAGGTCATAATTCAAGAACATGAACACAAAACATGAACTCAAAGATACATTGAAGTATGAAACATTTTAAACCTGCCTTACAAGGGACAGATTAACATTGCCCATTCCTGTCAACTTATGACATGAATTATATCAGAGGAAAGTTATAACATATGTTTTGAAAGCCAT
This sequence comes from Platycodon grandiflorus, assembly GCA_016624345.1. Taxonomy (NCBI): domain Eukaryota; kingdom Viridiplantae; phylum Streptophyta; class Magnoliopsida; order Asterales; family Campanulaceae; genus Platycodon; species Platycodon grandiflorus. The sequence continues at coordinate 1,033,657 of CM028362.1, read as the reverse complement.
AAATAGCTATTAAGTACCTGAAATATTAGAGAAGGGAACCATTCTACTTCTTCCACATTTCCATCCATGTTTATATACATGTCTGCACTAAGATGGCTATCACCATCCTCGGTAAAAATAAGATCCAGAGCATGCTGTCTACAAAAGCTATCCTTTAATCTATCTACTGAACTCGCAAGGCGCCTTTTCCATTCCCTTTGCTCAGGGTGACGGTTTTGCCGATCGGAAGGTCTTCTACGAGGATCATCCTTGTAGTTTCCCTGACTTAGCGGAGCAAGCTTCATGGCTGCACGTGGTAACAATTCATCTGCTAACAAGGACGCATTTGCAAGTAATGCAATTTGCTGCGCTTCAGTCTCAGCCATCCTAACAATTTTATTTCCATAGCCTTCAAAGTTGGCTTCTTCTTCCATGGAGCCTGGTAGTGCTCTTATAAGCATGTTAACGTAAGAACTGAAAACCTGGAACAAACCTTCCAATGTTTTGCCCCCCAACTGCATGCTTAGTAGTGGCCCGACATCCTCAAAGAAATCCTGCAAGAGTAATGGGATAAAGTGATCAGTGATGTGTATCACAGTAGTCAAACAATGAGCAAACTAGACAATTATAAACTGAACTTAATAAATGTGAAGATGTCAACAATATAGGCTAGCACGTCAACAAAAAAAAATGCAATAATCATAAAAGACAGGGTACCCTTTCTTAACAGAGGATGCAGAAAACATCTCCACTATAGGCAGTAGAAGATACTTTTTTAAATAAAAGAATTCAGGTCAGCAAGTCAAGCAGGATAAGGAGGATATCCTTCAAATACGTGTCAAACGGAGTAGCTAGAAACATTTCCAAGTACACTATTCACCTGGACCATCAAGTTGAACCTCTGAGCACTACTTGAAAGTTTATGGTGATATGCCGTTGTGCTAACAAGTGATGTACTAGAAGGCCTGCCAGATGAACGTGTAACAGTGGGGGAAGATGTAAGTTCCCAATTATCAGCCGCTGCGAGAGCAGCAGTACTCTCTTCAATGCGTTTTAAATTAGCATCTAGCGCTTGTTCAACGCTAGGTCTAAAAAGTTTCAAAAGCACGGGACAAAGTGCCAGACCACGAGCTTCCAACAATGAACAATGACCTAGAGCTATCTGAACACATTCGGCAGCAGCCCTCAACCCTCCAGCAGCTGCAGATGATGCTAGTGCATGCCTCTTGACAAGAAGAGCAAAAGCCTCAGTTTGCTTTGTAGCCCACATCACAAGCTCAGAGGTATAAGATGGCTCCTTACCAAAAATAGCAAGAGAATCACTTGCAGCTTGAGCAATAGCAGAAAATACCAGTTGTGAGATAGCTGCAGTATACGCTCCTCCGTATGATGTGCTTGAAGGACGGAGATTTTGCATGTTCGACTGAAACCTTTGATGATGGGCATTCAGTAGTAAATTATGAGCACGAGGGCCATCCCCTAGCCTTTTAAGAGCAGAAATAGCTGCACGAAGCTCAACACCACGTGTAGAAGGATGACAGGCAGCATCAGCAAGCTGATTAGCTAATTTTGTTCGACAATCAGTGATAGCAGTCTGCAGTGACATGAGAACAGCAGGACTCAATGTTTTCTTTTCTTTCGCTTCAGATGCTACACGTTCTCCTTCATCAAGGGTAGCCAAAGCTTCCTCCACTCTCCTTTCAGCTAATAAAACATCAAGGATATCAGGGAACTCGATTAACCATTTCTCAAGGTCTGAAGGATCTCTCACTTCATCATTTGATGACCCATTTGATGTGGAACCATCAGGAACAGTGACAGATGATGAATCTATGTGAACCCCTTCAGCTAAACCATGAATTAAAGTTGCCTGAGTAGATAGCAGGTTTCTAATAGAGGACAGTTCTCCCTCTAAATCGGATATCTCTTTTGATGTACTGAAAAATAAATAGAAAATCAAATCAAATTGTGGACGATCTATGTAGAAAGATGGATAATCATTATAAAATAGATAAACTATTATTGCCCATTTGAACACTATAAAGGAAACCCACACATCGACTGAACACTCGGCAATGGAACATGACATACTATCCTCCTAAAGAAATGCAAAACTTTAATTGTTAACAAACACTGCAACGAAACAAGTCAAATTATCCCCCACAAACAGACGCAAGAACTTCTGTAGGTAGATAGAGTTTATTCCCTTCTTCCATTTTGGAATTAGGGTAGACCTCGAGGTTTTCCTTCTTTCTTTGTTGAACTGGGAAAGGAATCCTTGAGTTGAGCATACACATAATCCACTTGTGTGACAAAGAATTGTGGTAGTTCTTTCCTTTAACATTTGTTCGTAATAAAATAAACAAATAAGATCACATAAAAGGTCCATAAAAGTGAGGGTTTTAATTTGAATTTTAAGATGAACTGGGTCGAGGGTGATAAACTATATTGAAATTTAGCATCTTTGTGCAGATAATAAAAAATGATAGAAAAATGGTGATTAACAACAAAAATATGTACATATATACTTCCATCAGCTAACTCTAGTCAAGAAATCATGTCAACTTCGTAAGTCAGCGAAGAAGAAGGACATATTCTCATGCCAACCCCACCACACAGATGATTTCACATGAATAAAAAAGAAACTTAACTAAAAGAAAAGAGGAGGGGGAGCTACGAGTAAAAATAAATCCATTTAAGCAAGGGCTCGCTGACAAGTGGCCTATGGAACTTTTTAAGCTTTCCAAATTAAGAATTTTTTTACATTGAAAGCTATTACCAATGCATTTGGGAGCGTTACCAATGCATTGGGATGATTTCCAACGACACCTATTTCCAGTAAGGGAAACATAGCAAAAACATCAATACTTGATAAATCAAAGGTCATGCTAAAGATTGTGAAAGGTTAGAACATATGCGTTGTTGCATAAAAGCATTTGAAATGGATTCCTGCAAAACTAAATCATATACTCACCGTATGAAGGCCGTATAGTTGGCATAGACACTCCTACGCATTTCCTCAGCAGAAGCTCTCTTCAAATCCAAAAGATATGAGCGTAATTGCCTTATTTCCTGATGAGTAGCAGCAGTATGTGTTATCAAGGATATCAAACATAACAAATTAGAGTAAGTCCTATGTTGGCTAATAAATGTCAACAAAAGCATTATTTCCAGGGTGTGCACGGGGTGGGGGGAGGGCATGGAACAAGAGCATCTAGTATCAACAACAATATATATTACTAATGCCTTGGCTCCAGCTTCTTCCTCTTCTTCTTCTTCTTTCAATACTTCTTCCCCCAAGTTCTTTAAGTTAAAATGGGCCAAATTATTTAATTATCCATGTTCTTACATGAGAGGCAACATACATCTAACCATTTGCATTATATTAAAACTCAATCTGTTCCATCTGAAGAGTCCTTATGTTGGAGCAATTACTATATTCATTTGCATCGATGTATTTTTAGTTATTCTCTATGGTTTGTGTATTAGGGGGGTGTCCCAAAAAAATAGTTCACTTTCTATATTGGAAAGACAACCTACTACAATGTCAAATCACTATTTAACATACATGTATTATATTTTAGGTAATCGATTTTCCATCACCAAAACGATATTATGAATTCTATCAATAGCAACATTTAGACTTTCTTAAGGACAAGTAGCTTTTTATAAATCTTCGGTCAAAAGTTTTTATTTTTGGGACGGAAGGAGTATTATTAGGGATTAGGTTCTAAGGCATATAAATTGATCCAATCTATGTCAACATAATGAGGTTGGGATTAATGAACTTTTTGGTATTCTTTGGTTGGATTCCCTAGTTGCGTAAGGTCAATTCTGTTCTTGCCATTAGACTCTTTAAGTGTTGGATTTTAATGTAATTTTGCTTCATTTTTGGTATCAAAACAGCAACCGATTCGTCATTGTTCAGTATCATTTATCTTGCCGACATCACAGGGTGATCACTCCATCAACATTGCATTCTCACCTTCATTACATATCTCCGCTGCCGCCCATATTTGAAAAAGAGAAAGACAAAGATTGTCGAACAGCCTTTGCTCCAGGCAATTAGCGTCAAAACAATCAGCATGTCAATACCCATCATTTCCATTGTGTTTCATGGGTTTCATCATCATCACTCGCATCTCCAGTTACTCTCAGTTTTTCCTTGTTGTGATAAGTAGACGCAAGCCCATATGCTTCACCTTCGTTACCCTGGCTGGAAACCAATTATCTCTCATGGCCACAATAGGATCGAAACCTGGCGTTTTGGCAAGCCCTGGTTGCAGAAAGTTTGATTGAGGAGAAGTTATTGTCAGGTTTAATTTGATTCAGGATCGACAAGATTTCTGCCAGCCGAGCCGGTCTTTTCTACCCAAATTAGTCCAAATCTAACCCTTCTGTACCAATCCTGAACCAGTTGTGTCCAGAACCTACAACAGTTCAGTATAAACCAGTTTTAGCCTGGAAAGACCTCATAAACAGTTGTATCTTTCGGCTTTTCCAGCATACAAATTGATGCGAGTTTGCAGAAGCTTCTTCGAGAAGATGAGAGCATAGTTATTAAAGGCGGAAGGCGAGAGAGAGGCGAGAGGCACTTTTTTGAGGAGAGAGGCGAGGCGAGAGGCGGGCGGCCGAAAGGCGAGCAAGGCGGAAAAATAGGAAAAATTATATATTTATTTATATTACTGTAACAAATTTTAAAGCATATATATATATATGAGAATAAAATCTGAAATTAAGTTCACATATATTAGCAACAAGTCAACAACTATAATTCAACATTTTGCACCTACAGTATAATAAAGATTAAGAACAGATTAAAGGGAAAAAAGAAAACAGTAAGATACAAAATAAAAAAGAAAGAAAAAAAACATAGTATACAGTTTACATTATACTGGTAAGTAGAGTAGATAGAGTTAGTAAAGTAGAACATAAAAAATGTCCAAAAAAAAAGAAGGAAAAAGAACTATGCTACTAGAGTCACTGGGCTAGAGACTAGAGTAATCAGTAAAGTAGAAGAAAAAAAAAATATCCAAAAAAAAAAGTAAGAGAAAAAACACTCAAATCCCTAATTAAAAATATAATAAAATAAAATGTAGAAGTCCAAAAACACACAAAGAAATAAAAGAAAAAAAAATGTTTAAGAAAGAAGCAGAGTAGAGTCTAGTGACTAAAAAACTGAGTAAAAAAATAAACACACAAAGAAATAAAAGAAAGAAAAATTGTTTAAGAAAGAAGCAGAGTAGTCTAGTGAGTAAAAACAGTTTGGAGACTTGCGTCACTCACCTAGGTCTAAGACTCAGTGTTGCAGTGCTCAATGGTGAAGAAAGCCAAAGCCAAAGTCGCCGGCGAAGCCAAAGTCGACTGTCGAAGTCAAAGACGAAGTCGACCGTCAAAGTCAAAGTCGAAGTCGACTGTCGCAGCTGTTTGCCGTTCAGTTCGTAGTCGCTGGAGGTGGAGGAATCAAGTTGTTTGCTTCTCTTCTTCGTGGCGTCACATATGTGTTCACGAGAGAGTCTGAGTCAACCCTTCGCGGCCTCGCTTAATTTAGATCTAGGGTTTCCTTTTTTGTTTCTTTACTACGTCGTTTTGGTTAAAAAAACATGGCTGTCACGAAGGCGACACCTTCTCGCGCCTGACGCCTCCCGACTAGGCAAGTGAGGCGATTGCCTTGGTCGCGTCTTTCAATATTCGCCTCGCCTGGTCTTCTTTGAGGTGTTTACCCCTCGCCTCCCGCCTCACCTCAGGCGGCCGAGGTAAGCGCCTTTCATAACTATGGATGAGAGGAAGCAAAGAAACTTCTTACTTGTATTTCCAAAGAGAGGGAAAGGTTAGCCTAACTATTTAGGTAATGGAAGCTCTTCCAACGTGTGTCACCAAGGGCAATATACAAGGTCAAAGCATGCAGTAGAGCCACATCCTCAACCATCGCAGTGCCTTGGATCAGTAATACTTCTCCATTTGTTTCACAAAGGTGTTTAAACTTCAATTAGGATTGGTACTTAATTATTTGTATGATTCAAGCTCTCCGAAAAGCACATTAAATCATTCCCTGCCAAGCCTCGTGAAGCCACATTGCAGTTCATTAGTTAAATGGAAGTCATGAACATTGGAGCGAAGCCAAGAACGAACTGATTGAAGATATATTACTGCCACAGTGAAGGGAGAAAAGGAAGAACCCAAAGCCAGTAGATCATGCACACATGCTGCTAAGCATTATGTGGATCCCACTATTCCAGATGGCTTCTTCACTTTGGCTATCACTTCAAGCGCTTTCCTCGTGTAAGATCGCGCCATATTTGAGCATAACGCAAATTAGTCTCAAACATTGTAGGTTCTCACTAACCATGAGGTTCTTATTCTTCCTTGGTCCAAAATTTGTGGTAGAGTTTCACAAACATTGGGGACAAAATGTTGGAGAGAATGATGTGGTGCACACCAACAACTCCTTTGTGAGCGAACTTTCTTACAGCCCGGAGGAAATGATGCGGGTGCAATTAGGATATTCGTTTGTGCCAATGTATTTTTACGTAGTAAGGTTATTTAGAAAAGTCGTTATCCATTTTAGTGTTTTAGAATGATTCTTTCAACAAAAAATATGAATTTCAAAAAAACAAATCACATAGGGATGATACTGGACGACGCCATATATGCATTGATACGAGCATTTTCTTTATTCAATATAGATTGCACAAGTATTTTCTCTTTCATTATAATCTAGAGTGAAAACATTTGGAAGTGCACCATCTCTAGAAGACAAGAACAAAAGTAAAAATGCAATGGATCACCCCATGATGTAGGTAGATTTGATTGGCCCATCCATCCATGCCAAGAACTCTCAAGGATCTATTCCTGAGTTGGTCTTTGTATAAGTGTAGGGGCAGGAATTTTATTTGGGAAATGGCCCCCCTCGGGGTTTGTTGGGTTATATCGAGAGAAAGGATAGAAGAGCTTTCGATAGTGAGTAGAGGCCTGTTTCAGTTTTGAGGAATGACATTCTGCAGCTTCTATTTTTTTGGTGCACAAACTTAGTTGGACCTACGGTGAATTCTTTTGTAGATTTTGTGGACAACTTTAGTATTTCTTAGTCTCTTATTTGTATTCTTCTAGCGTACAAAGGACGCGACACCTGATTTGTCGCCTTTTGTTTATATATTTATTACTTATCAAAAATAAATAAACAGACTGGAATCGCAGGGTCTTTAATGCATGTTTAAAAGGTGTACCTTACATCTCCTTCCATCCCACACGGAAAGTCCCCTTCTGAGAACCAAAGTTTTGAGGAATAAATTACAAGCCATTACTACTATTCATTATCACAAAATCCCCGAGAGTACTTTTTATTCAATATACGAGGGATAAAGATAGAGTTACGTGACCTTCAAATACAAATTTTCAAGGTGGCACTCTCCCAATGGAACGGAAGGCATGCCTTCATTTATATAAATGGATTGAAGGCATTTTCAAACAAGAAGCTATTTGTCAGTCTTCTTTCAAAATTAGAGAACTAAAATGAAAATATATTTAGGTTTTGACTAACATGTTCCTAAGGGGAATATGTTAAGGTAAATTTTGTCTCGACAATTACACTTTCAGAATTTTCAATTCCACTAGGAGTAGTTCTCGAGACAAAAGCTATTATTAGTAGGTTCTTAGCACATGCCGTAAGCTTTTGCCACATAATTATTTCGAAGTGCCATAAGTTCTTCCGGATGAATACATATCACAAAATCAGCTACCCACACATTTATATATTGCAATTTGTCATTATATTGCTAACATTCCGACGCCAATGTAACCAAAATGAACCAAATACAGCAACAAAACAAACAGTAAACAACACATGATATAAAATTAAGAAAACACTTTTAGAGAACAAAAATTATTTGAAATAACAAAAAAAACGTCATCATAGTCAGCTGATAACAATGTACACAATCAAGTAAATGCATAATCAAAAAAAGGTACAAATCTCTAAGCAAACTGAATTTCATATATTGAAGGAATCAAGAAAAAGTGGAGAAATACCTTCTCGTTCAAGGAGTGACACTTGGACTGGACATAGCCATCGGCGTCGAAATTGTCGGACTTAAAGACGTTGAGATTTTCCTCGAGCTTGGGACCGGTTTCCTTGGCGTTGCCCTTTCCAGGGGTCCCTGAGTGCGCTCTTGACCGAGACGACTTCGTAGAAGCCATAACTGAGAAAGCTAGCTCACAATTAGATTAGATCCGATCAAAGAGCTGAACGAGAATTTAGGGCTTGATTTTGACGACTCCAACCGAATCAAATGGTGTGTGCGTGTTGAACGGATCAAAAAGTTAGATCTAAAGTGTGAGAATGAACTGCGGAATTATACAGTGGAGAAGGAATTGCCATGGAGGAAAGATAAAACAGAAAGAGGGCGATCCCGACGCGGAAGTGGTGGGCGGAATATAGCAGGGAAAGTTTGTTAGCTCGCCAGCCCGGCACGATTCTCTCTCTTGGTTCTCTCTCTCTCTCTCTCTCTCTCTTCTAATCTTGTTGGAGTGGAGGTTGGTTAATTTGGTTCGACAGATTTCGTTTTGCTTACACGTAAGATATTTTACATTGGCACTGTACCGAAGTGGAAAATGTAAATGAAAAGGCATTTATTTTCAGATATTCTCGGTTCTAATTTCTTGGTGAAGGTCAATATTTTTTAACTCTAAGTTAGCAAGTAGCTTGTATATTGTTAAGTTTGCAATCTATTTGACAGAATGTTCCTTGTTTGACTTCTTCTCAAACGTCAACTCTTTCGATAAAACGAAAAGAATATCAAATTAGTGACAGACTCAATAATTTTCAATACTCTTTCATTTTTAAAAATAAATAACTCCTCAAATTATTAAAGTTTAATACATAAAACTCTAATATTAAATTGATGCATCTTAATCACAATAGAGTAATAGTTATCAGAACTTACCCTTAGTTTGAAAATTGATCACTTGTTTGCCAAGACAAATTGGAATAGTTTGTCTTTAACGGAGTAATAAAATTTTAATCAAATGCACTTGCTCGCTAGGTTAACTTTTCGTTGCTATTACATATGCTTATTCTTTGTTAATTATATCTTTCAAGAGATAAAATAAGAAAAAATGTTTATGCTTAGATTGCGTATTGTAGATACTAATCAGAAGATTTCACCATGTAACTGAATGCAATTTAGTAATTCACTAAGGTAGAATCTAACATAATACAGTAAAGTTCATTGGGTGCATTTATTTTGGGCATGAGCTCTTTTTCATTCTTTTTCGGCCAAAATATAAAAAACCCCCCAAAGTATCCACCAAATCCCACTTTGCACCCTAATTTGAAATTTGTGCGTACAAACACTCCACGTTCCAATTTGTCCCACTTAACACCCTGGCTGTGAACGACGTTAAAAATATTAACGGCCATCACATGCCTTGCACGAGGGGCAATTTGGTCTTTTCTCATTGTCTTCTTCCCAAATTAAAATTAGGCTTTCTCTCTACAATACAATTTCTGTTGCTCAATTGCATCTTTTATCTTTTCCGTTTTTGTTACTGTGTGTTTGAAGTGAGAGATAACAATGGCGTCTTCTACCTTCGTTGTTGTATTGATGTTTGCTTTGGTTGCCGGATCTGCTTTGGCTCAATCTCCAACGGTCGCTCCCACCGCTACTCCTACTGCTACCCCTGCTCCTTCCGTAGCACCGCCAACTACTTCTCCTACCACCTCTCCCGCTGTATCACAGACTGAGGGACCAACCGCGCTTCTCCACCGGCCCCCTTTGGCTCCTAGCTCAGTCCCTCCATTGTCGTGCCTCCGGTATCTCCACGACTCGTGGTGCACTAAAAACACCTAACGCAATTGAGAATCACCGTCACGGATCCACTGTTGTGGTCTTCGCTGCAGCTGCTTGGTGTTTTAGATCTGATCTAATGGAGATTTATTGTGATTTGTACTTTTGTCGGAGTTTGCGCTCCTTCAATCCCACTGCTGTCGTCGACCTCCTCTGTCATCCACCCAGCAACCGACTCTAACCATTTCTCTGTTGGCCGAGATTTTCACCGAACACAATTCCCTCGCATCTTCTTCGTCCTCTCCAATTTCTCTGTTGGTCATCTTCTTCTTCTTCTTCTTCTTATTAGTCTTGTTATTGTTGTGCCCTAGATCTCAAATCTCCTGCAATATCAAACGTTTGAGTCTTCGAATTCGATCTTTTGATTCAATACATAGTTTTTGAGATTCTAGAGATCATTTGAGATCAGGTATTTCCATCCGTGATTTGGATTTCGAAATGCGTAGATTTATTGTATTGAATCTCCCAAATTTTTAGGGAATTTTTTTTGTTTGGATTTTGAATTTCTAATATTTCTGCATCTCCTTGGCGTTACATTGGCGTGATTTTAGTTTTACGTTTCTATCTAATTGTTCATGATTCCAATGATTTCGTGAATTAAGAGCTTTTGGGTTGTTTCTGTGCATGTGTGTGTGTGTGTGTGTGTGTGTGTAGAGAGAGAGAGAGAGAGAGAGAAAGATGGTGATATGGGTGAAGTTGGAAGAAAGAAAAATTTTCTTGTATGAGAATGAGTTGACTCAGTAGGATTAAGAATCAAAAAGACTAAAATATCCATGTTCGTGAGATGCACATGCTACCTTCCGTTAACATAGTAACGGCCGTTGAGGGTAGGGGGCAAAGTGGAACAAATTGGAACGTGGAGTGTTTGTACGCACAAATTTCAAATTAGGGTGCAAAATGGGATTTGGTGGATACTTTGGGGGATTTTTTATATTTTGGCCTTCTTTTTCGTTTTTGTTTTTGTTTTTGTTTTTTTATTTTTATTCATGTTTTAAAGCTTTTGTTGTACTTGATCTACCAACATCACAGTTTAATTATTATAATCTGATGGTACAAAAAAACCCGGGGAGAGGAGGGTTACGTATTTTAATAAAATTATAAATAAAATAAAATAAAAACAATGTACGCCTCTTTTATTTTGAAATGGATCGATCACCAATAGATTTTCAATTGGAGAAAGCCAAGACAAAGACCACTACCAGGCAACATCAACCGCAATGTTGACAAAATGCTGGCTGTTAAATGAGCTAAAGTTGGTCCAATGATGAGTTGTCACCACTATTCCCGCAGATGAGATGAGATGAAATGAGATGACCACCTTACCCCCCACCAAGTAATTTGAACAGAGACCGTATGCTCATTTTGATAGAGGGAAGAATAAAAATCATTTGAATGTTTGACCTTAGCCTTACGTACTATTTCACACACACACACACACACAAATAAAAATCAATGGATGCACATCTATATCTATATATATATAAAACCTAATAAGTCTAAATATGGAAAAATCCCGCCAAAATATTACTTACCAAAAATAGAAAGTTAACTTCATATTATACATTTAAATTTTTTCTCGAAAATACAAAACAATAAATATAAAATAATAATACAATCTTTAATTACATCCAAACAATGAATTGAAAAAGTGGATTGAAAAAAGTTGGAAAAGTTTAAAAAAGTGCATTAAAAAAGTGGCACACACATTCTCACCCCTCTCTCTCTCTCTCTCTCCACCTCTCTTCCCTTCCTTTTCGTATTTCAATCAACTGTCAATGAAAATAATATTTTTAATTATTTTTTCAATTTATGTAATTTTTAATTGAAATATTAATCTATATACACACACACACACACACATATATATATATATATATATATATATATATATAATGACAAGCAAGTCTTAAAATAGTACAATATGTAAAAAAAATTACTTGCCAAAAATAGAACATTTTCATAGAGCATTTAATATTACTATATATCCAAACCATGAATTGGACAAAGTTGAAAAAAGTGACAAACAAAGTCGCCACTCTCTCTCTCTCTCTCTCTCTCTTGTTTTTATTTGACAATATTTTCAATTGAACACAATAAAAATAATATTTTTAAATTATTATTTTATTCCAATTTATGTAATTTTTAATTGAAATATTAATTATTAATTATGTAAATTTGAATATACGAAATATTAATCATTAATTTCTAAAACAAAGAGGAAAAACAAAATACAAAGAATAAACTAAGGAAAATTAAATTATACTCTATAAAGATGTTATAAAGTATTACATTAATAAAAAAAATATTCTATAATTTAAACAAAATTGTATTTAAAATAGAACATTTTTTCTTTTTTTTTCAATTTATGTAATTACCTGAAATTATACAATGACAACTAAGTCTTATAATTATTTTATAAATTTCACTATAATGATTTTTATTTTTTTTATTTATGTAATATAATTTAAGAAAAAGTAATTTATACTATTCATAAATAATTTAATTAAAAATATGTGCTAAAGAGGGAAAACCAAGAAATAAAACATCAAATTTTGTGTAAAAGATTTTTTTTTTTCGGAAACTATAATATTACCGATATATCATTGTATTTCTATTTAATTAGTTGTCTCCAACATTACTTTACCTCCATTTATTCTTTTTATTTTAATTTTCCTCTTTATTTTGCTTGAGTGCTATTTAGTTGAAAAAGATATATGTCCGTGCGTTTAGTTAATAAACAATAGCAGCCACCAAAGGGAGCAAAAAAAATACTACGTCAAAATGTATTTCAGGTCATCATCTACAATCCAGATGATCTCATCACCCAATTCAGGTTCAACAGTAGCAGTACAATATTTTATTACAGGTAATATTTCTTGCAAAACCCCAGTACATCATTGTCTAAGGTGCAACAGTTTCGAAAAAAGTAACCTTCAGTGTCCAACCAAACAAGAACACAGTTTAGCATAAATGCTTGCCTATCAACTTCCCTCAATCTTCAGGAGTGTCCGAGCGGATAGCTGGTACAGAAAACAATGGTCAGAGGAGTATTCAGTAAACAAATGAAACTCAACTTTGATACAACAAGCAATATTTGAATTGCAAATAGCAAAGCAAGCTTGCACCTATTAATCAAAGTTAGCAGTAAAAACAAATCAAAGGTCTCTACAATACCACATGCATGTATGCTGCTGTCCCAGTAGCAATAATCAAGTTGAAAGATATAGCTACTGACTCTAGTAAACTGACGGAAGGTAGAACAAACAAAGTTTTGAGGAACAGAATTACTTAAGTATCTCTGAATTCAAACATCTGTTAACCTGAACAGCTGAAAAAAGAAAAAGAAAGAAGAATTTTCAATTACTTCAATAATTTCTAGTTCCGCACCACCGATCCATTTAGAACAGGTAGACCTTTGACATCACATTAATGCATAATCAACACGACTTCTCCAAACCTTCTGCTTGCAGCTAAAGGGTCAAATGACCGAGGACAAGATTACTGGCACATAAACATAATTGCTATAGCATCTTTTACTGGAGCAGGAAAAGGAATGATGGTAGCTTCAGTAGTAGACATCATGATGCGTAATAATCACCGATGTTGTTGCTTGCGAAAATATGGATGAAGGTTGTATGAATAATAATGAAATTGCAGCAAAAACAATAAGATAGATGACGGGTCACCGGTTAGGCTTCACTCACCTAACGTAAAGATCCCGTTTGGGTTCACCGGTTAGGCTTCACTCACCTAACATAAAGATACCCTTTGATATTACCTTCCTAAACCTAAGGAAACCTAAGGAATGTAATAATCGGAGTTGAACAAAACTTTGTTCTTTGTATTACTTTGCGTAAAAACAAAATCTGCTGTACAAAATCTTAAACTAACCCTTTATATAGGTGTTACAATAATGCTCCCAATCTTTAAAGGAAAAGAAATAACAACTACAGGAAATAGGATCAAAAATTCGTCTGACTCATGACAGGGCGATCGCCCTAGCCCGCTACAAAGCGATCGCCTTGTTTTTAGAAACTTGGTTCGCAAAACTGATGACGGGGCGATCGCTTTCCTCCCAATCAAGGCGATCGCTCTTGATCCAGAAACTTCAGAAAGCCTTCTTCCACTCTTGTATCCTCCCTTGTCGTGCATGTGACCTCCAAATGCCTTCCAAACTCTTGTATCTTCCCACTTTGCATCACCAAAGCTTCAAGAAACAAAGTCAACCCATCTTCACTCATTTGTAACGCATCCATGGTATTGTTTGGGTCTTTGTGTATGGCTTCTCCCAATGCTCCCGCATCATCCTCCCCTTCTTTAGAAAGAATTGGCCTCAATTCTTCAAGAATTTTATCCTCCAAGTATGGTGACAAGTCTCCCACATTGAACGTAGAGCTGATTGCATATTCCTCGGAAAGGTCCAACTTGTATGCACTTTCGCCAAACCGTTATAACACTTGAAAAGGGCCTTCGGCTCTTGACATTAGCTTATTCTTCCTCTTGCTAGGAAATCGTTCCTTTCGCAAATGCAGCCATACTAAATCTCCGGGTTGAAATTCCGGTTGTCTTCGACTTTTATTGGCTCGTTTCTTGAATACTTCATTCACTTTTTCGATTCTTGCACGGACTTGCTCATGAAATTGTTGTATATCCTTCAACTTGGTGAACGCATCCGATTGCTCTTTTCCTTTTCGCGTGGGTACCATATCTATGGGCAAATAAGGATTAACCCCATATACAACCTCAAATGGAGAATGCTTTGTAGCATATGTTGGTGTGCGGTTGTAAGCAAATTCTGCATGAGCTAACTTCAAATCCCAATCCTTTTGGGTCTTCCCAACTAGTCCTCTTAACAGAACTCCAAGGGTTCTATTGGTTACCTCCGTTTGTCCATCCGTTTGCGGGTGATGAGATGTACTAAACAGCAATTTAGTTCCAATTATCCTCCAAAGAGATCGCCAAAAATGACTAAGAAACTTGCTATCTCGATCACTCACAATTGTCTTCGGCACCCCATGCAAACGCACAATTTCTTTGAAGTATAAATCCACAATCAAGGAAGCATCATCCGTCTTGTGACACGGTACGAAATGCGCCATCTTAGAGAATCGATCGACCACCACCATGATAGCATCCTTTCCTCTTTGTGTCCGTGGTAAAGCCACAATGAAATCCATCGACACATCACTCCATGGCTGTTTTGGTACGGGCAATGGCGTGTACAACCCTTGGTGGAATGTACTTTTTATCTTTTGACAAGTAGCACAATGGGAAATAATAGTTTGCACATCTCCAAGTATCTTCGGCCAATAAAAATGTTCTTGCAACAATTCAAGTGCCTTGTTGATGCCGAAATGTCCCACTAGTCCTCCTCCATGAGTTTCTCGTACCAATAACTCCCTTATCGAACACTTGGGAATACAAAGCTGATTGCCTTTGAACAAAAAGCCTTCTTGTAACACGAAATTCCCATTCTTCCCTTCCTCGCAGTCAAGAATAATAGAGCCAAAATCCGGATCTTCCTTGTAGTACTCACTTACTAGTTTGAACCCTAGTAACTTGGCGTCCATCATGGTAAGCATTGAGTATCTTCTTGATAACGCATCCGCTACCACATTATTTTTTTCATCCTTGTACTTCGAAGAGAAGTTGAAAGATTGCAGAAATTTCACCCACTTTGCGTGCCTTGGTTTTAGCTTGTGTTGCCCATAGATGTATTTTAAAGCCTCATGATCGGAATGAAGGACGAAATGATTCGACCTCAAATAATGGCTCCAATGATCCAAAGCTCGAACCATGGCATAAAATTCCTTGTCGTAGGTAGACTAATTGAGTCTCACACCTCCAAGCTTTTTGCTAAAGTAAGCAATGGGCCATTTTCCTTGAGTCAACACCGCCCCTATACCCACTCCACTAGCATCACATTCGACTTCAAAAGGTTGTGAGAAATCGGGTAAGGCCAAAACCGGTGTCTTGCATAACTTTTCCTTAAGCTTTTCAAAAGCTTGTTGTGCCGCCAAAGTCCACTCAAATTTTCCCTTCTTTAGGGTTTCGGTTATGGGACTTGCAATGGTGCTAAAATCTTAAATGAAGCGTCTATAGAAAGAGGCTAGCCCATGGAATGATCGTACCTCCGTAATGTTGGTTGGAGTAGGCCAAGACTTGATTGCTTCGATCTTTGTTTGATCCACCGATACTCCTTCCTTTGAAACCACATATCCAAGGAACGTCACACTAGACTTCATAAACGAACACTTCTCAAGTTTCCCATAAAGCTTGTTCTTTCTCAAGGCTATGAGTACCTCTTCAAGATGTCGTATATGTTCCTCCTCACTTTTGCTATACACCAAAATGTCGTCGAGATAAACGACTACAAATTTTCCCAAGAATGGTCTCAAAACTTCATTCATTAGTCTCATAAAAGTACTTGGAGTATTCGTGAGCCCGAATGGCATCACCTTCCACTCATATAATCCATGCTTCGTTTTAAAAGCTGTCTTCCATTCGTCTCCTTCACACATACGAATTTGATGATATCCACTCCTTAAGTCAATCTTTGAGTATACTATTGCTCCATGTAACTCATCAATCATGTCGTCTAGCCGTAGCATTGGGAATCGATATTTGATAGTGATGTTGTTTATTGCCCTACTATCCACGCACATTCACCACGATCCATCCTTCTTGGGTACTAAAAGAGCCGGTACCGCACATGGACTCATACTTTCCTCCACATACCCCTTCGAAAGCAATTCTTCAATCTGTTTTTGAAGCTCTTTAGTTTCTTCCATATTGCATCTATAGGCCGGTTTGTTGGGGAGTGGCATTCCGGAGATCAAATCTATTTGATGTTCAATTCCTCGCTTCGGTGGTAAACCCAGGGGTAGGTCTTCGGGGAATACATTCTTGAATTTGTTGAGTAGAGGTTTCACTAAGGGGTGTAGTTCCTCCCCTTCTTGTCCTTGGATCACTTGAGGCATGACAAAGATTGCTTGTCCATCCTTGACGGCTTGTTCGGCTTCACGTTCACTAGCCAATAAGTTTATCTTTTGTGGTGGAACTATCTTGGAGGATGGTAAAGGGTTTAACTTGAACTTCTTGCCATCCTTCTTGACGGTGTAAGCATTTTCCCTCCCTTCATGTGTTACGAATCGATCGTATTGCCATGGACGTCCCAACAATATATGACACACATCCATTGGCACCACATCACAAAGTATCTCATCTTGATAATTTCCCATGGAAAAAGAGATTAAAGCTTGACGATTTACCTTAACTTCGGATCCGTTGTTGAGCCAATGAAGTTTATAAGGACGGAAGTGGTTTGTAGTAGGGACCTTCAACTTGTCAATGAGTATAGTGGAGACGGCATTTGCACAACTTCCTCCATCCACAACTACGTCGCACACCTTTCCTTGCACAAGGCACTTTACATGAAAAATTTGTTCTCTTTGTTCCTCGTCTATGGCCACCGGTTTCGTGTGCAAAGATCTCCTCAAGACTAGTGTTTCTCCCTTGATGTCTTCGAAATCAAATTCCTCCACTTCTTCTTCTTCGGGTTCGTCTTCTTGGTCTTGTGTCGCAAGATTGTTTTTTATATCCCGAATTTCGTGCAAAGTTAACACTCTTTTGGTGGGGCACTCAGATTGATAATGACCATACCCTTGACATTTAAAGCACTTGATGGTGTCCTTGTTCTTGATAGATTTCTTTCCTTCGGCCTTGTCGTTAGTGGTACTTTTATTGGACTTCTCCACTTGATTATTGGATTTTGGATTGCTTGGAACCGAGTTGTTTGAAACCGAGTTGCTTGAAAACCCCCTTGAGAATGTCGTCTTGTTTCCCACATTTTTCCTCTTCATTTGTCTTTCACACTTTATTGAGACCTTGCAGATTTCTTCAAAGTTAAAACACGGTTGTAGCTCCACCATGTTGGCTATTTCGACATCCAACCCTCTTATGAACCTAGCGATTTTTTGTTCTTCATGTTCTTGCATGTCACAAATAATTGCTAACTTCTCAAATTCTTCAATGTATTGTGCTAAGGGAGAATTTCCTTGCTTTAATTGTATAAGTTTAGAAAAATTATCTTATCGGTAAGTGCTTGGTAAAAACCTACGATCAAGGTACTTTTTAAATTTATCCTAAGATTCGAGTTTTAGACTTTCCTTCGCGTCTTCGTTGAGATTTCAGATTTTCATACCAAATAGAGACATACCTTGTGAGTTTGAGAATGGCCACCTAGAATTTCTTTTGATCACTATACTCTTCGTATTCGAAAATTCGTTCCGTTCTTCGAACCCAATCAAGATATCCATCTGGATCCATGGCACCGTCGAATTCAGGAATATCACGTTTTAAACCCCGATCATCTTCATCCTTGGGCCGTCCTTGAGGTTGTCTAGGTCTTGGACGTCTTGCTTCTTCCTCATCCGAGTTGGAGTCTTCAATTTCTTCACGGCCTTGTGGTCGTTCCTCCAATAATTGTAAAACTCGATCCACTCGTTGTCGTAGCTCTTGAATCTCGCGATCTCGTCGCAAATTTGCAGCTTGTTCCAATGTTAGTCCACGTGGGCATGTTGCTTCTTCTGCCATGATCGTTCACAAAGATGGAATTTGTGAAAGGCCTAAGCTCTGATACCAATTTGATGCGTAACCGAAGTTGTTGCTTGCGGAAATATGGATGAAGGTTGTATGAATAATAATGAAATTGCAGCAAAAACAATAAGATAGATGACGGGTCACCGGTTAGGCTTCACTCACCTAACGTAAAGATCCTGTTTGGGACCTTTGGGTTCACCGGTTAGGCTTCACTTACCTAACGTAAAGATACCCTTTGATATTACCTTGCTAAACCTAAGGAATGTAATAATCGGAGTTGAACAAAACTTTGTTCTTTGTATTACTTTGTGTAAAAACAAAATCTGCTGTACAAAATCTGAAACTAACCCTTTATATAGGTGTTACAATAATGCTCCCAATCTTTAAAGGAAAAGAAATAACAACTCCTATTCTTAAAAGAAAACTAAATACTTTTCTACCTTTCAAACTAGGAAACTTTAAATCATCACAACTACAGGAAATAGGATCAAAAATTCGGCTAACTGATGACAGGGCAATCGCCCTAGCCCGCTACAAAGCGATCGCTTTGTTTCCAGAAACTTGGTTCGCAAAACTGATGACGGGGCGATCGCTTTCCTCCCAATCAAGGCGATCGCTCTTGATCCAGAAACTCCAGAAAGCCTTCTTCCACTCTTGTATCCTCCCTTGTCGTGCATGTGACCTCCAAATGCCTTTCAAACTCTTGTATCTTCCCACTTTGCATCACCAAAGCTTCAAGAGACAAAGTCAACCCATCTTCACCCAGTTGTAACGCACCCATGGTATTGTTTGGTTCTTTGTGTAGGGCTTCTCCCAATGCTTCCGCATCACATCAAGATATGTGCTTTCGACAATCAGGAATCTGAACATAATAACTAGCTTCAAATCTAAATCAATGTCGTAAAATGTCCAAGGACGGCAGGGGCACACCCATCACCAGAAAATACCCCTTTCTAACAAGTGAACGGCTATAACACTGCCAACTCTTATTGGAGCCATAATACAATTCTCCAACATCATGAACTAAGTCCTCGACCAACAACTAAATCGACTTCTAGACTCGCTTAATTTCCCTAGGATGCAATTCAAATTTTCCCTCAGCAGCAAATAAGTGATGAATATCATTAAAAAGATATAAAGGAGTTTGATTTCACCTAAGATCTTGCTTTTGATAGAATGAACGGTGGAAAACGATTCATCATGCCTCTACTTATTTGGACAAAGGTGGTAGCCTCTACTTAGATTACCCTCATCCTTTTGAATATCACCACCTCCAAGGATCTATGATGTTGTTGTCTTCAACAGAATATTGTTCATTTTCAACCAATCCTCTATTACACTTGTAGAGATGGTTGAATCATGAATGAGGATAGGTTGGGTAGGTTTGAGGAGTGAAAAGGGGCATGTGTCAATTAGAAAGGAAAATTAAAATGAAGAAAGAAAGAAATTGAGAGAATATGTCAAAATGCCAAGCAAGAATAGAGATAGAAAGGAGTTAAGTATATCTTTAAACAACTTTATCCAGCCAGAGGGGGGGTAGGAAAATAGAGTGGCAACATTTGTGTACACGGCACAAGCTGGTTATTAATCATAAAGTACTTGACCCTCAAGAAAGTTTCGTTTGCAAGGCTACATAAAGATGTTCCGAGTTCAAATAATGGATTGAATGTATTTCCCTACCCTTACCTTGGTGTGATGCCAACTTCTCTATATGGTTTAATGCCAGACACATTGAGGTGAGATTCCATATGATTCTAATAATTGTGAGTTTCTTCTATATCATTGATCAATAAGTCCATCTTTTGCAGAGAGACAAGATACCTGAATCCACCCCTCTTCTTCCAATCTGCCATATCTATAATTTGCATGAATGAGACATTACATCCCAATGTTATGAACTTAATTTTATGAATAACTTCCATTGATAACATGCTTTTCAAAATTGTTATAAAAGAAATACCTTGATTTATTTTCTTTAAATGCCATCTTGTTCGCTTTTCGCTCGCCCGCCTCTCATCTTAAAATGTACCTCTCGCCCACCTCACGCCTTTCGCCTTTAATAACTATGTATTGCGCTAACACAAACGGTCTAAAAATGTAGTTTTTCTTTCAAGAAACGTGGGTTAAAACTGCAACACCTCAAACTAAGGGATTCCGATCTGAAATAATGGTGCCTAGATGAATGTTGGACATCTACAGGATATTGAACAATTGTTTTCTTTTTGAGGTTAAATTGAAGGGCATACATTCATACATATGGATTGTGTATACTATCTTATATATGGATCATGAATGGACAAGTTCCCAATGTGTGGTCATGCTTTTTTTGAAACAAAATTGTAACAGTGTAGTGACATTGGTTTTTCTAAGAGTCCCAGCAAAAGAAAAGAAATATCAATCAATCACAAGCTGATTCAGTGGTCAAGCTACTGATTTATGATACTGGAGACCTCGGATCAACTCCCACGCCCCACCCAGGCTTTACATCTTTGCTTATCTGAAAATGATAAAAGAAACTTAACAAAATACTCCCTCCGTTCAAGGCAAAGAGTCCACTATTCTATTTTGGGATGTTCCACTTAAAGAGTCCACTTTAAAAAATTACGCCTATAACCTCTATAAATCTTTCAACAAAACCCACCACATATCTTATAAAAATCTTATCTATGCTCAAACATTTTTGTAATTATGATCAACTTCAATACTACTTATATATCCCTTAATTATTAAACTTTTCAAACGTGGAGTCTTTGGGTGGAACGAACGGAGTACATAAAAATCAATCAATGCATTTATTTGACTCTCCAAGGAATTCTTTCTTTACAGGCATAACTATGATATATTTGAAACCATCAAATCTCACCTAGTTGACAAGGAACATCAACACAAGCTTTAGCCTATCGTGAAAAACTTTCAAGAAGCAAATTGGAACAACCAAATGACGAACCAAGTTACAAAAAAATATGAATGGGAACAAATTGATCTAAACATTGTTAGGATTACAAGAACCCTTCCTCCATAAACTTACATAAATAAAACCCTGCCACGTAGAGATAGATTTTCCCAAACCCAAACCCCTCATCTGGCTATCATACTTGGAACTAGCAGATGGATATGAAGAACTTGAATACATATAGACAGCATAATAAAACTAAGTCCCAGTCTCCCAGAACAGCATTAACCCCACTCTTAACTTGATATTCTCTCATATAAAGAACATCCCGGACTAGTGCCAACATATAAACTAACATGGAGCCATAAAGGGTGCTACAAGGAGACTCCTGCTATGATTACAATCAAATACTTGATTTACAAAGACGAAGAATTGTAACCTGATGCAACTACTTTGCAAAAGTAGGAATAGGTTTTTGGGATGCACTCCCGTTGGGAGTTTGTTGGACCGTTTGGAGGGAGAAGAATCGAAGGGCGTTTCAGTCTATGAAGAATACTCTGCTCAGATCTATATATTTTTGGTGTGGAGGGGTTGAGGAGCTCGATGTTGATTTGTTTTTTCTGATAAGTAAGAATAAATATATAAACAAAGAGTCAAAACTGGTGATGCATCCTTTGTACACTAGGAGTAAACTGTTACAAAATTAGTCTAAGTTTAAGTTATGCACAAAATCTGCAAAAGAGACCCTAGAAAGAGAATGAAGCCCCACTGCCCCATCGCACCAAAAATACAAGATATGCAGTAGAGAGTTCTCCAAAAGAAGAATAGATCTTTCCTCATTTTCGAAAGCCCTGAAACTCCTCTCCCCCCCCCCCTAAAATCCAACACACTCCCAAAGGGGCTACCTCCCAAACAATTATTTTTCTGCATTTGTAAAGAGACCAACAAAGGAACAAATCTTTAATTGATCTCAGCATAGCCCAGGCAATGTTGAATAGAATAAGCAAGAAGTTCCATAATTCCACTACCACCGGGCAGTGCAACAATAAGTGATTGACACTTTCTCCATTCCTCTTACACAAAAAGCACCAGCTGACATAAATCAAACGCCGCTTCCTCAGATTTTCCCACGTAAGAATAGCTTCGTTCGCCGCTTCCCATGCTAAAGAAAGCAACTACCAGGAGCTTTAGTCTTCCAAATTGTTTTCCAAGAAAAGATGCACCTATTTCTTTTGGCCAAAATATTATAATAGGATCTAACAGTAAACCTACAGGATATCGAGCCCTTCCATAGCACTTTATCTACCCTGCTTCCCCCAACTTGTTGAGAATACAGCTTGCCAAGGAGCTGTACCACTTCATCCATCTCCCAATCTTGAAAATTCCTTCAAAAAGTTGGATTCCACGTAGTTCCATCTTCTCCCACATGCAAGACATCACTCACCCTTACATCCTTGTCAAAAAGGTTTGGAAAGGACCTCCACAGTTCTTCATCCCCACACCATTTATCCTTCCAAAATCTTACGGAGGAACCCTCCCCAATGTGTCTCTTAAACAGCAGAATTTCATAATATGTTTTCTTTCCCAAACAGCACTGAAGCCTTAGTCCACTCTGACCAGTTTTCTTCAATTTCCTTTTGAATTTATTGCATTATTAATTTCTAACAATTGTAAATCACAAGTGTGAAGATCAACACCTGCTCAAAATTACCATTGATGATACTGTGAAATCACATTCTTTAGGTTACTGCAGTAGTCAAGTGACCAAATCCATGGCCAGATTAACATATCACCCTCAATAAAATATCACAACAAAAAGTTAAGGGACAGCGAATAAAAACAGTTACCTTCCCTTCCTCATAGGAAGGAACCAGAGAGTTGTTGGGATACTTCTAACAAGTTCAGGAGAATTGAGCACCATTTTCTTTAATACTAAAAAATCAACTTCAAGGACGAAATCCAAAATGTTTTACATAATTATGATTACACAGATTACTGAATGGAATTTCAACATCAATCCGCCCATATCTAACAGAAACCTGAAAACGCTCTAATACCTACATATTTGTACTGCCTGGACAACAATGCTACTATGCAATTTCAAGTATTATGCTTCATAACTCTACAACTAAATTCAGTGATACCGTTATCTGGACAACAATCATCAGTAATACCACTTATTCAGTCCAGATTAGCATTTACCAATCCTTTCCTAAGACACCAAAAACCCTAGATTCAAATACCAATCAAAAGCGTATCAAAAACACCAAATCCAAACTAGATTTAACAATAGAACCAACAACTTTATTAAGGATAAGCATATAAAGGGGACAAATCGCAATTAACAGATAAGCCCTAGATCTAACAGAAACTAATCAACAGATGACCAAGACGATAAAAAATTGATCGGAGTAGATAGAGATAGATGATTACTAGGTTTTTCAGGCTTTCCATCGACCCATTTGGAGATGGAGAAATGAACCTTCTCCCGGCTAATAGCCTCGGACTTGTACGGCTCCTTGAGGCAGTTCCTCACTAGGTTTGCGCATAAGTTTGAGTACGTAATGTACGTCATCCCAGCCGATCTCCAAAACGGCACCGCTGCATTCGACGCCATCTTCTTCTTTTTCGCTTGATTCTCCCACTCTTGATTATCTCTCTTTGTGAGCTCCTGTCCCAACAAATCGGTCTGCTCATCTGTGAGCCGAGCGCCGCTATAAATGGGCGTTTACCAATTTTGTGTCATTCGGGTCGAGTTTCTTCAGGGGTATTCGAACCGGTTATCTTTTATTTAGACCAAAATACCCTCAAAGTGCTTTCGCTGATGTCGTCCTTCCTAGAGAGGGATAGTTTCGTCAATTCGCGCGAACTTCTTTGAATGTATTCCAAGTTCAAACCCTAACTTTGAATTCACATAGGATGCAAGTGTTGCCGGGAGAATGGCAGTGGAGAATAAGGGCACCGTGGCTGTAGGAGGGATCCATAAATCTCGTTTCTTGGTTTAAATAGTCTCCTCAAAATATTTTATTTTAAAATATTTTACTTGAAAATTTTATTTTTAAAATGAATAATGATAGAGCAACCGTCCAATTTGTTGATATGTATCAACCACACGTTTAGCCTATTATACCTTCATGCAATGTACAACACACTATATATGCTAATATGGTCAGTTGCTCTATTATTGTCCTTTCAAAAGTTATAATCTATGGATTCTTTAACTTTTAAACTTTACCTACGTATTTAATATGAATAAGTTGACTATACTCAAATATTTTAATAATTATAACCACCTCTAATGATATTTATATGTTATTTAATTATAAAACTTTGTAAACGTGTACTTTTTAAGTGAAATAGAAAGAGTATTTTTTACATTGCGAAGAAGGAAATGTATGTTGTTATTCGTTTTATTGTGTGAATGAATATTAATTTCTTGAATGTACTCTTCACGTCTCATTTTTATTGACCTATTTTCTTCTTTAACTCTATGAAATTTGAATCATGTTTGGTAGGTATGAATTGAATGAGGATAATTTGGTCATATGTTGAGATTTTCATTCCAATCTCATTAATGTTAAATCGAACCAAAATCAAAACCGCCAAAATCAAAACCAAAACCAAAACCGAAACTGTTCTAGCCACGGCTCGATGCCGGAGGCAGTTTATCATGGAATGGCCAAAGCGTTTATTCCAAACCAATTTGATTTTTTGTTTCAAATTTTAAAAGATCTAATGGCCCAAATTTGATCAAAAAACTATTTTATTTAGCAAAAAAAATTTTAAATCTAAATTCAACATTACAATTTTTTTTTTCAAAATTATTGTAAAAATTATTTTCAAATTCTTAATTCTTAAGTTGGACTCCCTCTGTTCCAGGCAAAGAGTTCACTATTCTATTTTGAAATATTTCACATAAAAAGTCCACTTTTACAAATTATGCCTACAATCTTCATTATTTTATAATTTTAACATCAACATGTGATATAAGCATATTAATTATGTTCAAGCATTTTTATAATTATAACAAATTTTAATAGTACTTATATATATACCTTAATTATTAGACTTTTCAATCGTAGACTCTTTGGGTGAAACAAATGGAGTAAAAAACTTAACACTTTCGAGTTATTAAAAATTTAAAACTTACATTTTTTACACTTTATAGTTTAAATTCAACAACAGTTTTATTTAAAAAAAAAATACAAAGATTAAGAAATATCCACACAAAAAAAAAAAAAAACAAGGAAACATGAACCAAAGAACCACAGTTCGGTTTCGGTTTAGAACCACTGTTTGGGGAACTGTGAGCATGTCTAACACCAACCAGTATGTATGATACAAAAATACCATTAAAATAGAAAAATGTCTCCTTCGGTTGTTTACATTACAATGTACGGTAAAAATCAGACACCCTCGAGCCTAGAAATGTAAATAGGAACAGGTCCCCTCAATACATCGGAAGCATCTGTAAGTTTAACTGTGTTTCTCAATATGCCTGTTTCCACAAAAATTTCATCCTGATGTTCCAGCCGATTCTTATAACCTAATCCAAAGGTTAGGTGATAGTGAACAGACATGCAGAAACAAGATTACGGTTCTCTACAATAAATTGCAAGGTCAAAAAAAGAAAAGAAAAAAAAAAAACATATTTGTAGACGAACGTTGTGCAAGATTACAAATTCTCTACAATAGAGCTAGGGCAAAAAAAAAATTAGAAAGTAAGAAAACATCATATTTGTGGACAAACATAAATAACCGGGAATCCCCTGATGATCCTGTTGTACGTTGCTAATCCTCTCAAACAAGGAGAACTGCATTGATGCAACCATCATTCTCAGGATTGTTTGTCACTTGTGCGTATTTTCCTGCACCATCGCATAGTTAAGTCAGAACAAAATAAATGCAAAATGCTGAAAGAACTCCAAACTTTTTAGCACAAAAATAGCAATCTTACCCCACACAACTTTTCCAGCAGGTGTGACAAGACCTAGTTCACTAACATTTACCTGAAATTTAACATTAATTAATGAAAGATGTTAGTAAGCCATGTTTGGATTCCGTCCAGTGCCAATAGCTACTAGATGGAGGAAATTTACCTCAATAATGGTCCCTTTCGTCATAACACCAAGAGATGTATACATTGGACCATTGGGGTTTTTCTTTACTCCAATTATTTCAAGATTGAAAGTACATTTAAGCTCGGGGTGCGTCACGTGAGCTTTGTTGAATCTCAAACCTGTTGGACGGATGAAACGTTCATACTTGGGAGGTTTTCTCGTGAAACCTTGTCCTACAAATGTGACCTTAGTGATCATCCTCTTCCACTGCTTCGCTACAATGAGAAGACAATTCGGGGTTATCAGATGAGAGACCTAGTCTTGACTTACTTGATTAGTTTCATGAGGAAGATATCAAACACTCACTTTTTCTTTTCCCTGTTCTGATTACTTTAAACATCTCATCTTCAGCCACAGGCCTAACCTGAAAAAGTTCAAACAACATTTAATCGCCACAATATTTTGTGAATGCAAAGGAAAAGGCAATTTTCAACCTAAATAAGAGAGGAGAACAATTCAAAGTGCATGCCTCACAAACTAACATGCCACTCGTCCACCTTTTAGAGACTAAACTTGACTTTGTGCAGTAAAATATTCTTGCATAATACATATAACGGATGTCGATAACTAACTGGGTATCAGGATTCAAATTCACCAAAGTTTATAAGGTGTCTGTTTTATTTCCGACACAATTGCACAAGTGACAAGCAATCAATCAAATGCGATAATTAAATTAACAGTCAGCCAGTTATTGCTTAAATTTGTCAAATGAACCAATCAACCACTACTTAGCCCTATATCTGAAACAGACTTCTTTTCCGGCAGCGGTGGACGTCAATTAATAGAGTCCACCTCTCCGTCCATAAGTCGCCTCTTCCATACTGTGCTGAAAAATATTGAGTGTGACCTTTTTCTCTCTTGAAGACGCATAATAATAAAGTTGAGGGTTTTCTAATTCTTTTAAGATATTACTCCCTTCGTCCCAAAAAGAGTCCATTTTTGAAATTTTCTTTGCCCCAAAATGAGTGTCCCTTTTTGTGTAATTTGTACAAAATTCACCTTTGCTAACTACCGGGTCATACTGTTCACTAGCAATGGTATATAATCGACACTAAGGGTATTCATGTACATGTGCTACTACAATGGCACAAAAGTCCCTTAATTTTTGTGCAAAATAAATAAAAAAAAACTTAGTTTGGGGCGGAGGGAGTAGTAAATAAAGGTGGTAGCCCTAATAGTCAGATTCAATCCTGTTAATAGGCCCTTTTGAGTTTTGATATAGACCCAGCTAATATATACTCTCCTTTCCTTTCCTTCAATTCATTATGCTTTTAATGGGCATTGGGATATACTGAACTTTTTATTTATTTATTTATTTATTTTTCAGTTTTCTCTAACTCATACTATTTGGTTTTTTGCTTAATTTAGGAATAACATAAAGAATTCATATTCATAATTAAAGAACATTTACAATTGCATAAAAAAATAAATTTGATAATACTTTGTTTAGTAATTGTAAAAAAAAGCAGTAAATTACAAAAAAAAATGCTATTACTATTGTTCGTAATTACAAGTACAATAAACAACACAATTTAGAGAACATTAAAATTAGAAGATATTATTTTTTAGTAAATGCCCAAAAAAGAAAATTAAGAGAATTAAACAAGACTAGCTTCTCTTAGACTTATTTGTGATATATATGTATTATTGTACTGTACCATAGCTTTTTGTGTAATATTGTACCAAAAATGTTCGATAGACCACTATTTTATCACTTTGATAATGCTATCTACAATTGATGGTGATTATTGCAAATCCAATTGTTCCATTGTATGAAGGTTGTCATTTGAAAATTATCTACATTTTAAAAAAAAAATTTGCAGTCTAAGCATTTTTCTTGCACATCACCCGAAACCAAATCTAAAACCACCTCCAATCTGAAAACATAAATGCCGAAACCAAGTCTATGAACCATGCTTGAATGTCATTGATTCCTTTTCGGCACTATAAATTTCACTTGGATGTCACTGATAACAGCCATATCGTTCAATCAGCCTCAAGTATCACTTGGATGTCACCGATAACAGCCATATCGTTCAATCAGCCTCAAGTATCTCTTTGTTTACACAGGCAGGATCACACTGTTATATATCCTCACTTTCAAGGTAATATATCTCAAGATTTCCCAAAATATGAAAGAGAAAAGAAATCATATATAGTAGCTTCCTACGGAAGGAAACTGAACACCTAAAGTTTCCACCATTAAACTAGCAACGCCAGACATTTAAATTCTCCTAAATTAAACAAGTTTCATCATACACCACTAGCAGCACGCTCTTCTTTCTCTACCAAACTACAGTTGATAATATGAAAACCAAAAATGTATTATAACTAAAGAGAACTAATTTGCCACTGACAGGGGTGTCTTAGCTCTATTCATGGAATCCACAGTGCACTAGCAGAAAAGGTTCTACCTCGTTTACGCGGTATTGAACCTTTTTTCCTTCTTGTCAATGTTAGACACAGATGGAGGGTCCGAGATGGATCAAAAAAGAAAGGAGGATTTGAAGCAAGCACGATAAAGGTAATAAAGTTGTACCTTGGGTAGCGGCACATCCCACTTCCCAGCTTTTTCTTTCCTCTTTTGCTTTACTGTGTTGCTAAGAACCTTAACAAAGAAAATTAATCATCAGGATCTCAAAATGTAAATTAATAATTGCAGAGAGGAGCTACATGTCAGGTCAACCAATTAACAATATACCTTGGCACGTGTAGTGTTTTCACGATCGAGGAGATAGGCAGGCACAGCTCCTTCATGAACATCATCATCCACCTTGCGTCTGCTAGATGATTCTTCGTGCATAGCCAATCTGTTAACAAGGCAAAGAGTGATTCATGAGAAAACCTAAGGCCAATACATACACATAGGACCAACTAAAGGCAAAAACCTTAAGAAGCTTAAATCTAACAGTACAAAAGATGAAGGTAAAAAACTATCTTTGCACAAATGAATATAAAAAAATATATATATATATATATATATATTCACATAGCTAGTCCACAACTTCAGTATCACATTACACAAGAAAAGCAAAGTGCCCAGAAAAGCCCATCCCCTTCTTATCAAAGGCTACAGAAAGATTTTACTTATTTGCAGTGAAGCTTAAAGGTCTATAAAATAGTGACAGCTACAATTTTGGAATAACTTCTGGTAAAAGCGTAGATGTACAACCAATTTTCTAATCTTAATCTTTCCCATTAAGAGAATTTAGATCTGCTTTTAGACTTCTTGACGAGTACTTGCATAGGACACATATTTGGAAACGGATCATGACCATCTTCGTTGATATGGAAATTGGAAAATCAGTTTCAAACTTTCCGATTGACTTCAAGCTCATCAAAAGGCGCATAAACAACATCATGTATTGGACTATTAGAAATAACATTCCACATTATAAAAGCTAAACCAGTCATGATCCTCCAACATATCGGGCCTCCAAACATCCAAATCACGTGCATAGAAGGTCCCCACAGGGAACCCCCAACCCACACACACGGCACACAAACACATGCTTAATTAGAGAAGTTGCTACCACACTCTTACTGATGGTTGAACCCCATAATCTCACACGAGTCAAGTGTAACCTACTCCTCACAACCGAACCCCACTCTCAACTCTCAGAAGAGCACGACAATAATATGCCAATGCAAGTTGCTGTTCCTCTCTTTATTGCTTAAGAGACCAGCAGCTTTTCAGGTCCAGATTATCTCTAGTAATACAGACAAAAAGTGTAAAGGAAAAATGGCCCAAGATGCAAGCTCATCACAATAACTTGAGAATGTGTGATTGGGAATGGAAGGACTCACGTTTTCTTCATTTGAGCCTTTTCAGCATAGCGTTTCTTGGCGAACATCTTACCCTTGATACCCAATGCCTGTTTCAATCCATAAAATCCCAATTTTTTTTTTTCAATTTAAGTAAAAAAATATATATAGCTCTACATAAACAAATGAGATTTAAAAAAAATTAATTTAAAAGATAGAACCTTTTGGGCAATTTGGGAACGTTTGTGAACTTCACGAGCTTCCTTCTTGCGTTTGCGCTCGAAGTGATCATGGCGATAGCCATTCCTCTTCCTGTGCAGCTCTATATAATCTCCTTGCGGCTGTCAACAAATTTCGCCCACAATTTGACGGAAAGAAATCACCCAGTTAGTTTATCATGAATCGAAAATGAAATTGTTAAGGAGGGTTTGAAGACGAACCATGTTTAAAGACTTGAGCTCTGAATGTTTAAGACAGAGGAGAGAGAGAGAGAGGAGATACTGCAGAAAAAGAGGAAAAAACCCTAACTTTTATCAACGAGCAAGAAACTAAACGGGTTCAAAATATGGGGATGAGTCGGTTGACGCGGTTATGTGAATATGTCTTCTATATGGGCCGTTGGATCTTAATTAACTGGGCCCATAATTACTAGCATTTATTTGCAGAAGAGATCTTGCTGGCTCGTCGCCTTATCAAAGCCACATTGGGCTAATAGTTTGGGCCTAACGTTCATAAAGGAAGTAAATACGGAAAATTACGGTCGGTACCTTTTGTAGAATATTCATGGGTGAATTATAGCTGGTCCCTTTTTTAACATTTGTAATCGTTTCACTTTTAGGGCAAAAAGACTACGATACCCTTAATGAAACCAAAACACTCGTGCATAAGACATCAGGCATCGGGATGCAGTGTCACTTTCTCAAATTAATTTGGGCATCGGGATGCAGTGTCATCTTCTCAGATTAATTTGGGCATCGGGATGCAAGAATTGGGCATCAGGATTCAATTTGAGATGCAAACAATTGGGCATCGGGATGCAGTACCACTTTTTCAGATTAATTAGGGCATCAGGATTCAAGGGGACCGGCCAGCAATTTTCCGAATATTCATTCGCTTAAGTCCACTATATTTATTTTCATTCGCTTAAGTCTCTTTTAAGTAATAAATTGGTTATTTTTTCCAAAACTGCCTCTGTATCAATATATTACGTTGTTTAAGTGTATTTTGTGCATCGTCATATGTGTGAAATGTGCATCGTCAATATATTTTGTGATTTTTTGTGTTAAAAAATGTGCATCGTTTGCCACATCAAGTATAAAGTGTGCATCGTCAATGTAATTTGTGATTTTTTGTGTTAAGTAATGTGCATCATCAAGTATAATGTTGTGCATCATCAAGTATAACAATACTATTTTTCCAGTATATTTTTGTGTAAGAAATGTGTATCGTCAAGTATAATTTTGTGCGTCGTTAATTATAACAGTACTATTTTCATTATAATTTGGTACATCGTGAAGAGGGTTATTTTTGTGCATCATTAAGTATAATTTTGTGCATCCATAAAATTGTGCATATAAAATGTGCATCGCTGTGCAATAAACAACACTTTTTGTTGAACTATTTTACAAATTGGATCGTAAGTTTAATGTTAAATATATATATATATATATATATATATGCGCAGTGTAATCAACACGCATCCATAAAAACTGCATATGAAATTAATTATCATTAGTATTAAAACACCAGAGAATGTATTCAAATGTTTACATGTATTCAAATAATATTATAAAATATTACACCACAAATGTATCTAAAAAGTTTAATTACTAATAAATATATTTAATTAATAACTATTGTCGTTCCATTGGACTCTTTGCACTTCTTCTTCCATGTATTCAAGTTAGTCCTTTATGACCTCCTGATTTTTTGTTGTTTTTCAATTGTAGCTTGTTTAATTGTTTGACTCACACCTTTTGGTTGATTTCTTTCTTGTATTTGAGTCACATATTCACTAGCAACCGTATTATTCACTCAACCCATCGTATTTGGTGATCCAATG
Organism: Platycodon grandiflorus; assembly: GCA_016624345.1. NCBI lineage: Eukaryota > Viridiplantae > Streptophyta > Magnoliopsida > Asterales > Campanulaceae > Platycodon > Platycodon grandiflorus. The sequence continues at coordinate 1,001,392 of CM028362.1, read as the reverse complement.
GGTGCAGTTGTAGCATCTTGTTAATCATCTTCAGAGGCCTCACCAAGAATTTTCATGTCATTGTTTCTCTTTTCCCAAAATAGTTCTTTGTCATCATTTGTTGTTATGTTGAGAACATTATCAAACTTCTGCAAAACCTAGGAAAAAAATAAAAAATAGTCTTTAAAAATTGTGCATCGAAAATACGGTTTGTGCATGGTGATTGTAACACCCTGGTTCCTCCTACGTGTGATTTACTTGTCTTATTATATGAATGACTTGTTAAATATATTTGTTATACTTGTTTAAGTAGCATGTTAATTGATTTATGCCTTAATTCGTTATTTCATTTCATGTCTACGAGAATTGTTGTGTTTATTACATTGTTGAGTTTGTTTCGGACTTAGTTTGAGCTTTGGATCATCTTAGGATGGTTTGAGAGTGTTTGGAATCACCTTTGGACAGCCAAGAATCATGTTAGACAGATTATGGGAGTTATGCGACCGCATAGTGCTGGCGCGCATAACCCCTCAAATCTCTAGAATTTATGCGGCCGCCCCATGCGCCCGCATAGAAGCCATGCGGCCGCTCTATGCGCCCGCATAGCACCCATGCGGCCGCCTTATGCGTCCGCATAAAAGACCGGAAGCTGAATTTAGACTTCATTTTGAGTGAAGATTTAAACCATTTGTGTGGCTCTCCTTGAGCCACATCACCCCTCCCTTATCTGAAAATTTTAGCTCACTTAAATCAAGTGGAGAGAATTCATTCTCTCCATTTTTCCTCCATTGAAGCCATAGTGTGTGTGTAAGAGCTTTGGTGAGATTAGTGTGTGTGCTTGGGTCCCCGAAGATCGAACCACCCGATTGACGATCCGAGACCGTCATTGTGTTGATGTTGAGTAAGGGAGAAACTTGTGTGGCTTTGATTTCATTTTCGTTGGCTTGATATTCGGTTCTAGGTAAGTTACTAAACCCCCTTTTTGTATGTTTTAAGCTTTGATGTGTGTTAGATCATCAATAATCATGTATGACTTGCTATATATGTTGTTTTCATGTACAAATTCCTAGGTTGAGATGAGTACTTGTGGTATGTGTATGTGTTGGATGAACTAGGGTTTGAACATTTACCTTAGGATTTGAACAAATAGAGAACTTGAAACTTGAAATTGAATAATCTTGCATTTAGCATTGAAACCCTAATTTTGTTGACTTTAGCAATGACTCTGAGAAGTTGATTTTAGGGAAGATTATGATTCCCCAAACAATATATTAAATTACTACGAGGTTTAGAGTTCGATTGATCGATATTCTAGTCCTCCGTGTTTTGTTACTATTAAAGTAGAGACTTGTGAATGGCTCTAATGTGTTGATTAGAATTCTTACAAATATGTGTTGAATGATAATCGGTGATAGAATAGAATAATCTACTTGTCATTTGTCAAGTTCACTACTTTTGAACTTGATGGTTATTTGCATTAGATGAGTAAGAACATCTACTTGAGCATTGTGTAAGTCCAGCTGGCGTCGTTGGTTGAGTAAGGTGGGACGACCTATAGTCTTCACAAATTAACGCTTGTGATCGCTATAAGTCGTCGTACCGGAGTTTCACACACCCCTCTTCTGTTGGCCACAGTTGAGAAGTAGCCTCTTCTGTTGAACTCGATGGTATTAATCGGGGACGTCGATACTACATACACGAGTATCGAGGCACATTTGGTTATTTGTGTATTGCAGGAGTAACGCAAGGATGAACAAAGAGATACAATATCCTTTATAATGTGGTTTATTACGAGTACTTATGTGAACATCAAAGTGTTACGTATGATTTATGTGAATTGAATGTCAATGATGATGTTACATGTTCAGTTGTGATATATATACAAATGTATTATCATGTTATGATTACCAGTTGAGCATTATGCCATGACATATAGTTGCATTTAGTAACTTATTGAGTTTCGACTCACCCCATTTGTTGTTTATTTGTTTTCTTTAGATCCGAGCCAGGCAGGGAGTTCGCGGTGAGGCCGAATAGTATTTCGTTTAGCTCACAGGTGTTCTTTTGCTTCGTGAACCATGGCGCTCTTTTGCTATTAGTGTTAACAATTCTTTTGGTGAGGACGATTGGTTATGTAAAGTCATGTAGACTTTACTTTGGGTAGTATTGATACATTGTCGTTACTTACTATTCTTTTGGTAGCCGACACGTGTACGTCGAGCTCGCATACTCTGTTATATTATTATTTCAGTTATCTTCCCAAGCATGTTGTAGCTTGTGGTTTATGTACAGTTGTTCCGGCATGTTGTGGCCGAGGTAGTTGATGTTGTTAATGATTTTCTACAAAACTTATACTTGTGTTTTATTAGTTGGGTTCCGGCTGTAACGTCGTCGATGATTGATTTTATTTCATTAAGTTTTTGTTATTATGGTTTCGTGGTAAGCATGGGTTGTTGCGCCACGTGCTTTTATTATTTGTTATTGTTACTTGCTTGTTGTTTTGGCGCGTCGACTTTGGCATCCGGGTCGGGGCGTCACAGTTGGTATCAGAGCCAGGTTTGCTGTCGCCAGGATAGGTTCCTTGGCCTAGGTGGGTATGGTTTATTGTTGAGATTCTAATGTCGAGTGATGTGTGTAGGTTAAGATGGTGGAAACTAGGAACGGAGCGAGTACCAGTAGGGCTGGTGGGAACGCTGGAGAGGGTGACGAGAGAGCGGGGAATAATAATCGTCCTCGTAACGATTCTCCTGAACTGAACCAGAATGACCGGAATGAGGAAATGGCGAATATGTATAGGAGAATGCTCGAGCTGATGAATGAGATGACTCAGCGGATGAATGCAGGGGCAAGACCACAACCTGAGGTAGAAACACCACAACCGGAGGTAGAGGCACCATAGCCGGAAGTTATTGTGTTAGAACCGGAGGTAAGGCACATAAACAACACCACCACTCTCGAGAGATTCTTGAAGATGAAACCCCGAACTTTTCTGGGAGAACCTGATGCTACCAAGGCAGAGTTGTGGATTGAACATATAGTGAAGATATTTGCAGCTCTGGGTTGCAGAGATGATGAGAAGGTTACATTGACAGTGTTCAAGCTAGAAGGTGTAGCGGAGCATTGGTGGCAAGTACTACAGGAGAGCTGGGATTTGCAGGGAGTACCACATACTTGGCCTAATTTCTTGAGAGAGTTCAAGGCCCAGTACATTCCAGCAGTTGTTCGGGAGAAGGGAGAGAGGGAGTTTTATGATCTGGAGCAGGGTGTGTGAGAGAGCTTTGGTGAGATTAGTGTGTGTGCTTGGGTCCTCGAAGATCGAACCACCCGATTGACGATCCGAGACCGTCATTGTGTTGGTGTTGAGTAAGTGAGCAACTTGTGTGGCTTTGATTTCATTTTTGTTGGCTTGATATTCGGTTCTAGGTAAGTTACTAAACCCCCTTTTTGTATGCTTTAAGCTTTGATGTGTGCTAGATCATCAATACTCATGTATGACTTGCTATATATGTTGTTTTCATGTACAAATTCCTAGGTTGAGATGAGTACATTATACTTGTGGTATGTGTATGTGTTGAATGATGTTGGATGAACTAGGGTTTGAACATTTACCTTAGGATTTGAACAAATAGAGAACTTGAAACTTGAAATTGGGTAATTTTGCATTTAACATTGAAACCCTAATTTTGTTGACTTTAGCAATGACTCCGAGAAGTTAATTTTAGGGAAGATTATGATTCCCCGAACAATATATTAAATTACTACGAGGTTTAGAGTTCGATTGATCGAGATTCTAGTCCTCCGTGTTTTGTTACTATTAAAGTAGAGACTTGTGAATGGCTCTAATGTGTTGATTAAAATTCTTACAAATATGTGTTGAATGATAATCGGTGTTAAAATAGAATAATCTACTTGTCATTTGTCAAGTTCACTACTTTTGAACTTGATGGTTATTTGCATTAGATGAGTAAGAACATCTACTTGAACATTGTGTAAGTCCAGCTGGCATCGTTGGTTGAGTAAGGTGGGACGACCTATAGTCTTCACAAATTAACGTTTGTGATCGCTATAAGTCGCCGTACCGGAGTTTCACACACCCCTTTTCTGTTGGCCACAGTTGAGAAGTAACCCCACTGTTGTAGCAATACGCATGGTTTTGGTTTGCTAGATTGAACTCGATGGTATTAATCGGAGACGTCGATACTACATACACGAGTATCGAGGCACATTTGGTTATTTATGTATTGCAGGAGCAACGCAAGGATGAACAAAGAGATACAATATCCTTTATAATGTGGTTTATTACGAGTACTTATGTGAACATCAAAGTGCTACGTATGATTTATGTGAATTGAATGTCAATGATGATGTTACATGTTCAATTGTGATATATATACAAATGTATTATCATGTTATGATTACCAGTTGAGCATTATGCCATGACATATAGTTGCATTTAGTAACTTATTGAGTTTCGACTCACCCCGTTTGTTGTTTATTTGTTTTTCTTAGATCCGAGCCAGGCAGGGAGTTCGCGGTGAGGCCGGATAGTATTTTGTTTAGCTCATAGGTGGTCTTTTGCTTCGTGAACCCTGGAGCTCTTTTGTTATTAGTGTTAGCAATTCTTTTGGTGAGGACGATTGGTTATGTAAAGTCATGTAGACTTTACTTTGGGTAGTATTGATACATTGTCGTTACTTACTATTCTTTTGGTAGCCGACACGTGTACGTCGAGCTCGCATACTCTGTTATATTCTTATTTCAGTTATCTTCCCAAGCATGTTGTAGCTTGTGGTTTATGTACAGTTGTTCCGGCATGTTGTGGCCGAGGTAGTTGATGTTGTTAATGATTTTCTACAAAACTTATACTTGTGTTTTATTAGTTGGGTTCCGGCTGTAACGTCGCCGATGATTGATTTTATTTCATTAAGTTTTTGTTATCTGTCTTTGAGGGTATTCAATCATCCTTTCGTGGCCTTATTTTTTCTATCCAAAGTGAAATCAATATTATCCTCAAAGCTGGAAATTTTTTGGTTGTTGATTGGTCAAGCCTCTGTCTCAAGATTCGTCGCCCTAAAACGATTACTATTCAAGCCGTATCTTGGTTAAAACCTCCGTTGGGCATAGTTAAACTAAATACTGATGGTGGGAGTCGGGACAACCCTGGGATTAGTGGAGGCGGGGGTGTCATCCGAGACTCAGAAGGTCGTTTCATTTATGGCTTCTCTTCTTACTATGGGGTTTGCTCTAACTCTGTTGCTAAAACTAAAGCCCTTTTCCAAGGGGTACGCTGGCTTGTTTCCCAAGGTTTTCAAAACTCTATTGTTGAGATTGACTCGTCTTTCCTTCTTGGCTGCATCTCTAAAGGTCATTCTCCTCCGTGGCTTGCCTTCTATTATATAAGTGCTATTATTTCTATGCAAAAGTTGGGGAATTATATTTTTCGTCATTGCTATAGGGAAGCAAACTCAGTGGCTGATGGGTTAGCTAACATTGCCATGGATTCTAAATTGGATGCTATCTATTCCTCGCTTAGCCATCTCCCTAATTCTATTAGAGGCGCTCTCCGTATGGATGCTCGTGGGCTTGCTTGTGTTCGTATTTCCTAGATAGGGATTTTCTATTTTGTATTGTATTTTCGAGGTCAGGCTCCTTTGTCCTCCCAGTTATAAGGGCCAGGTTGGTTGTCCCCCTCAAGTTTGTACTCTTTTCTTTATTCTAATAAAATCTAGCAGGGTGCCGTCCCTGTTTCCCTAAAAAAAAAAGTTTACTCCTTGTTACAGATTTTCCAATTGCCACTAAGTGTATTTCAAAACTAAAATTTTGTAAATGGAGTATTGAATAACTTTAACAGGGCCGGAGAACTTAAATTTGGGCATTCTGAAAAAACTCGTCTTACATAATTAAAATGTAATACCCTTTCCATCTCTAAATTATTGTCTTGTTTGACTTGGCACACAAATTAAGAAAAAATAATTAATTTGATTATTAATATTGATATAGTATGTAGTTTTTTTTAATACCAATGTGCATGTGACCCATAATTAAAGTAGGAAAAAAAAAAAAAATGGTAAAAATATTGTCCTAAATTTTTTTTTCAAACAAAACAATTATTTTAAAAAAAAACAATAATTTAAGGACGGAGAGAGTACTGTACTTAGTCCTCCCCATGAGGCTCCGGCTCCTCCAAAGTGGGAGGTAGAAAAACACACACAATAGTAGTGCACTTTGGTTGAGACATTAATGGTATGGAGTGAGTGTGGAGACCTAAAATAAACTAATACTACTCCAGCTTGTCAAAACCAACCAACGAATTGAAACCCCACCTGCAGGCAGCAAGCACAAGCAGCTCTCAATTCATGCATAACGTCACTTTTCTGGTTGGTGTCGCGGCCCCGTGGCCCGTGGGGGACTCATTTTTGGCCTTAATAATTCCTTCCGTCCTATAAACTACGTACGTACACCGACAGCTACCTAGCTACTGTATAATTGTATAGTATATATATGGCTACGTGATATAAATATATATATATATATATATACTGTATAATATATATATATATATACTGTATAAAATATATACTGAATTGGATCATCTACTAGATCTTGGAATTTTATGAATTTACACATCCGGGATATGATGACCCTTAAATCTTAATTACCTTTAGCTCGTGCATATTTGTATGTGTATATATAGTAGGTATTCTGAAAACATGCAAAAACAAATCCAGTCTTTCCGGGATTACCTTTTTGCACAAACAAACGAAACCAACAACCCTACAATAATTTCATCCATCAAATCCATTCTTTTTATATTTTTCGTTTACAATACTTTAATTTGTACCTCTCCCATCTCGTTCATTTTTGGTTTTTTTACTAAAATTTTAAAAGTTTATTTTTAAATCATTTTAATAATATATACATACATACATGTGCGTGTATATATTAAGATCCATATGAGTTATTTAGTAGTCAGCATTAATAACCGGATACGATTAATAACACTAAAGTAGAATGTTTGTTAAGCTTGATCGTTGGATAAAAAGCTTAATCCCCTCACTATTAATATTAAGAATGATATTACTAATTCTTGTATTATTAATAATGTTTATCTTTATTTAACTTCATGTTCACCGATAAGATTATAAGTTGATGCTAAAACTTAATACCCACCTCGTTAACTAGAAAACACCTCCAAACCTTATATCTCTCCTCAAGCCACCTCACGGGATTATCCTTTAAAACCTCTCATTGTCATCAAATTCATACCCGGATCACTAATGGTGGCCATGCCGGAACTAGTATACCTCGATCTTAGCTCAAATCAATTCAACGCCGGCACCATCCTTAACCTTAAGTTTAGTACAAAAATGAAGGGATTGAAGTACTTGAATCTTAAAAAAAAACACGTAATTAATTTGTAAAAGAGTAATGCTATGGGTACCTAAAGAGTACTAAATTTTTTGTACCAAATGATGTATCAGCTGGTGTGGTACAAAAAATACGCCATCCCAGCAGAGTTGCGCAAATCTTGCCTCCAATCATTGCTATCTTTGCGCCAATTTAAAGCTCCCCCAAATTTTGCACCAAATTTCCCTCGCGCTATCCTGCTTTTGCCTTCTTTTTTTTTTTATTTTTTATTTTTAATTCTACTATTGTTTCTTTGTTACTTTTAATATTCAAATTTTGTATTTTAAAGTCTTGTATTTAATTATTTAATTTTAGTGCATTATTTTAAAGCCTTGTATTTAATTATTTTAAAGTCTTGTATTACTCCATCCGTTCCTAAATTATTGTCATGTGTGACTTTTTTTAGTCAAATAAAATACTTTTTAAATACAAAATTGACGTATATTTTTTCATTTTTTTCAAAATTATAAAACACGTAATTCAACTGTACTTTTAAAATACTACGAATTATGTGTTTTATGATCTTAGAAAAAAGAAAAAAAAAACGTAAAATTTACTTTTGAAATATATTATGTTTGACTAAAAAAAATAAAAAAGGACAATAATTCAAGAACGGAGGGGTATTTAATTTAATATAATATGTAAAAATAAGATATATTATTCAAATAATATATATTATTCAATAAATATATAAATATTATTAATTATAATTTGTTTGCATTATTAACATTATTTTAATAGACTAAAGAATATTTTTAGAATATTCTTAAAATATTCGTTTTGATATAAAATTTGAAGTAAGATGGTTGGAGATGGTGAAAGATATTTGGTGCAAAAATTACACTATTATAATCTAGTGCAATTTTTGCACCAAATGGTTGGAGTTGCCCTAACCCAATTATCTACCAATTCTCAACACTTCTATCCCAATTATCTACCAATTCTCGAGTCTTGACGGATAGGGGGGGGGGTTTGAAAGCGAATATTTATTTAAAATGAGGCCCAATTTTTTGAAAACTAAACACTAGAGGTTCACTGTTGAAAGGTGGCTATCAAGCCTAGGGGGTCATCGTCGAAAGGAAAAGGGTTGCCCTTAAAATAGAAAAAGAAAGCGAGAATTGGAACCAAATGCAGGGTTTGAAGTGTCGTGATTTGATTGATCTTGATTGGATTCAGATGTGAAATCGAGCTGTTTGAAATCGGAGCTGAAACGACCTGACAATCCGGAAGCCATTTGGCCTGGTTGTTTATTCTCAGTCATTGAATAAAAGACTCACTCAATATAGTTTAATTAACACCAAAAATCTACTAACATCTATGTGTAATAACCGAGCAATGCAATATAAACAGTTAACTGACATTGTATTGAAACTAATTATTCATTAGTAAAAACAGTTTGACGAACGATATTACAAGCTTGAGCTTGAGTTTATAGTATTTATACAAGCTCTAGTGTTTGTGTTTGTCAGATTAAATTTGTTTACATATCTACATTGTCAGATTAAATTTACACTTTAATAAGTAATTATATGGACATAATAAATTTGCTAAAATCTCTACACAGTATTTTTTTTAAGATTAATTTGTCTCAACCTCCTGACTAAAGCCAAATAACCCAATAACAAATTGAGGGAGCATTTCCCAAAGCCATCCAAAGAATTTCTTAAGTTTAGTTTAATTTCTTACTTGAAGCTAGCTAGCTAGCTAGCTGGGAGGAATAAGTTTTTGAAGATTCCTTCAATAAATTAAGATAGTGAGCTAAGCCTTCATCTCATAATATATAATTTTATTATTATTATTATTATTATTATTGCCGTTAGATACTTCTTGTAGGTAGGTTGTGACAAAGGAATTAATTGCTCCGGGAGGTACTTATGGCAAAAGAGACACATACATATTATTAACAAGATGTTAGTACTTTAGATTAGAACGAGCAAAGTAAACCATGCATATATTAATTAATTTTATTGCTTGTTCAATCAAACAAACAACTACTAAACATTATCTAATCTTTCTTTAGTAAATACTCCGCTATTAACCCACCCCCCATCACAAGACTCCGAAGACACAAACTTGTTTGAAAAGTATTACCACTACTTGTTTTTCACTAAAATTTTGTACAAATAAAGGAACATCTTATGTTCATATAAAAGCTTTATCATTTATAGTATTAAATTAAATACTGATCACGCCAAAATGAATATAGTGACCACGTCGGATCCACGTATGCAGCTAGCTCACGATCAGGATGCCTTGGCTCTCTAAAGGCTCTTCTTGTTGAGACTATATTGTCACAAGATGATGTAGCCTACAATAGTTTGACAGAGAAAAGAAACGTTAGGGGTGTCGGGGGCTTGACCCGACAATTACCCTCCGGTGTGAGAGTCAGTTCGAGTGTATTGAATGAATAGAATGTGGTTGGCAAGGTTCCGTTTCTAACTCTCACTAAGAGCAATGAATGTAGGTTGTAAGTGAGTAAATGTAAGCTTCATTGAACTTGTCCTCTTTATAGTAAATGTTACATTTTTTTCTTAAATGAAAGCGGTACTTGGTATTTATAGCTAGAGGTGACGTATGTAGTGGTATAAGTTTAGCCACCTGCTTGCTGAGAGATGAATGTGTGTTAAGGGGGGCCATGCCGTTGTCAGGATTAAGTTGACAAATAGAGGCTTCCTTCCTGGGGGAATGGGAAGCTAATAAATACCGACAAAACTTCACGCTAAATGAATGTTTTCTTACAGTGAGAATGTCTTGATTCTGTTGGGTTAGGTACTGACAGTCAGTAAACATTTAATGCTATGATGTTGGCCTGTGTTGAGGTCGCGCACTGCTCGCCCCAAAGCCGATCTCGTTACCGGCGAGGTCAATAAGGGACTGTGTCGAGGTCTGGTTTAACCGACGACCTTAGCAACACGACCTTTATTGAAGACTTCATGCGGGAGCGCTGGTGAGAACCTCGACGGGCGGCCTTATTTGCTCTGTTCATCACCGACGGGGACCTCAAGACCCGCCTAAGTCGCAGGATAAAGTTTGATTATGATTTAAACGCGTAGTCGCTTTTACGCTAGTACTCAGTATTCATTAAAGATGGCTGGCATGTATAGGTTGAATCCGAGCTAATCTTCTCTCTCATGACAGAGATTCTCATGCAATAAATTCATTTATTGTTGGTTCATGTCGAGGTTTGGTTTAACTGATGACCTCGGCTCTGTGACCCAAGCCTCCGCTATCAACGGGGATCTCAGGACCCTGAGGCTAATGTGAGGGACACATGTTATGAATATTTGGGAGAATCCCGTCAAATAAGTATAAACTTTTTCATTATTTGGTAAGGCACTTTAATGTGCCAATCGAGAGTGAGCAATCTATTAAGGTTTATTTCTGGAAACTGTCTACCTGTTTGTTTCTATGGAGTAAATACTAGTATATATCTTCGCTTCTCTATTGATTCCGGCCAGTTTGGAATTGGGATCTACGAATTCCTAAGCTCAACTCTTCAATCTTTTTTGTTTTTATTAAGTATTATTATTATTCTAATTAGCTTTTCTGCAACTTGTTATTAGTTGAAAGTAACAGAACTCAATACTACCATTTAATACAGTACCAGGCAGGTTTCTCTTTCTATTCTCACTGTCACATGGTGTGTGTGGACTTGGGTTTTCTTGTTAGTGGGTTTGCTTAGTTTATTATTTTCAACCCGCTTTGCTGCTTTGACATCTTTCTGCTAATTCTGATTAATTAAACTCTTTCTTTTTTTCTTTCTCCCTAATAGAATCTATCTTATCCAATGTACTTCATGGTAATATATAAGGAAGTTGAAAAAAATTAAGATTTTGACGTTAGAGTAGTTGGCTTGGTTTATAGTGAGAATATGCTCTTGTGGAATTCCGGGATTAGGGCAGGGTAGCTACCTTTCCCCCTGTTGGTAGTTTCTCAATGGTGGGTTTTTCTTCTTGAATAACCTTTTTCCTTTTGAGAGAGTGGCAAGAAAGAACAACACACACACACACACACACACACTTTTCTCTCATTCCTTTGCTTTTTTGCTTTGCTGCATTTGGGGTGCAAATGCAAAGACTCCAGAAGGGGCAATTCTCTTTCTTTTCAACAGTGGATCTGTTTTGCTTTAGTTAGAAGTCACACCCTGAAGTTTTGGGGTTCTTTTTATTTATTTTATTTTCTTTTCAAGTTTTGTCTTCTTTTTGTCGTCGTCGACGTCGTCTTCTTCTTCTTTATCTTGAGCTTCTTAGTTTTTGCTTAGTAGGATTCCTTGAGTCTTTGGGGATTTGAGTTGGTTGAATTGGTTTAGTTATGGCTCCAAATGGAGATTTTTCATGGTGGTGGGCAAAGAAAACAAGGAAGGGAACTCCGGTGGTAGTAACCATGGAGAATCCAAATTACTCTGTGCTCGAAATCGATGGCCCTGATTCCGCCTTCAGGCCAATTGACAAAGACAGAGTCAAAAATGCTAAACAGTTTACATGGGTTTTGCTTCTAAGGGCGAATCGTGCTGTCGGCTGCTTGGCCTGGCTAGGCCACATTCTCTGGGCACTACTTGGTGGAATCAAGAAAAGACTCATCTTTGGCCAAGGCATAACAATGGAGAGTGAGAAAACTGGAAAAGGAAAGTTACTATTTAGAGTTATTCTGGGTTTGTTATTGACTGCTATGGCCTTTCTGGCATTTGAATTGATTGCCCACTTTAGAGGCTGGCATTATTTCCAGAGTCCTAATTTGCACATCCCACAAACTTTGGAGATTCGAGGATGTCTGCATATGTTTTATGTTTTCTGGTTGGAATTTCGGGCCAACTACATTGCTCCTCTAATTCAAGGTTTCTCGAAATTCTGTGTTGCCCTCTTCCTAATTCAATCTGCTGACCGGATGATACTTTGTCTTGGCTGCTTCTGGATCAAATACAAGAAAATTAAACCAAGAATTGAAGGGGATCCATTTAAGTCGGATGATTTGGAAGGCTCTGGAAATAATTACCCTATGGTTCTTGTTCAGATTCCAATGTGTAACGAAAGAGAGGTAAACATCTTAATTCCTTGAGCTCTTATGTATTAGTCTTGTAAGTATGAACTATGATTGAGCTTTTTGGTTTGTTTTTGTTATTTTAATTTTATAATTAGATCTGCTTGTTTGAGCTCACTATTTAAGTTCACAAGTACCCTTTACCATGAAGAAATAGTAATGATACTATTTTATAGTAGTAAAAGATTAGTTCTCAGAATGATATAAAAGATTTATGCGATGGCATGACTGTTTCCATAAGGTATTGACTGGCAACTTACGGTTTTGACTTTGGTATTGACACCTGCCCTTTCCTTAGGTCTACGAACAATCTATTTCAGCAGTTTGCCAACTTGATTGGCCAAAAGAGCGGCTGTTGATTCAAGTTCTTGATGATTCTGATGACGAGAGTATTCAGTGGTTAATCAAGGGAGAGGTCTCGAGGTGGAGCCAGAAGGGTGTCAATATCATATACAGGCACCGGCTTATTAGAACTGGTTATAAGGCTGGGAATTTGAAGTCTGCAATGAATTGTGATTATGTCAAGGCTTATGAGTTTGTTGCAATCTTTGATGCTGATTTTCAGCCTAACCCGGATTTTCTTAAACTGACAGTTCCTCATTTTAAGGTATTGAAGTTCATTTACTTCTTTTAAGCTAACTTTCCAAGTGGGTTTCTGCTTGGGTTTCAATTTTGATGAGGAGCTTCTTTAAGGTAGTTATTGCTTTGCCTTGTGTTTCAGGACAATCCTGAACTGGGATTGGTTCAGGCTAGATGGAGTTTTGTGAACAAAGATGAGAACTTGTTGACACGACTCCAAGACATCAATCTGTGCTTCCATTTTGAGGTGGAACAGCAGGTCAATGGGGTCTTCCTAAATTTCTTTGGTTTCAATGGAACTGCTGGAGTTTGGAGAATCAAGGCACTTGAGGAGTCTGGAGGTTGGCTAGAAAGGACAACTGTGGAGGATATGGACATAGCTGTTCGTGCTCATCTCCATGGTTGGAAATTCATCTACCTTAACGATGTCATGGTAATAGACTTTTTCTCATTTTGTAAGCTTCTTTATCAACCTAAAATTCCACACCCTAGAATTTAAATTAAATGGTTTATACAATTCAAAACATTTATTTGGTAAAATTATCAGGTCCTCTGTGAGGTTCCGGAGTCGTATGAAGCTTACAAGAAACAGCAACATCGTTGGCATTCTGGTCCAATGCAGCTTTTTCGTGTATGCCTTCCGGCCATCATTACTTCCAAGGTATTTTCACTCATAAATCCTATCCCTTCTCCCCCCTCTCCCGTTTTCTTTTCTTATCTGCATATAATTGATTGTTCTCTCTCTGAAATCAATTCTGTGCATGATACTGCAGATATCAATCTGGAAGAAAGCGAACATGATATTGCTATTTTTCCTCTTGAGGAAGCTTATCCTCCCGTTCTATTCTTTCACATTATTTTGCATCATTCTTCCTTTGACCATGTTCGTTCCTGAAGCCGAGTTACCTGCCTGGGTTATTTGTTATGTACCCGTATTCATGTCATTCCTCAGTATTCTTCCTGCACCAAGATCTTTCCCGTTCATCGCCCCTTTTCTTTTATTTGAGAACACCATGTCTGTGACTAAATTCAATGCCATGATATCCGGATTGTTCCAGCTGGGGAGCTCGTATGAATGGGTTGTCACCAAAAAGGCAGGTCGAGCATCTGAGCCTGATCTATTAGCTGCAGAAGAGAGGGAATCGAAAGCCTTGAATCTTCCCCAGCTATATAGAGGAGCTTCTGATGGTGAATTATCTGAGCTATACAAACTGAAAGAACATCAAGAAGCAGCTCCGAAACCTCCTCCAATAAAGAAAACAAACAAGATATACAGGAAAGAGCTTGCCCTGGCTTTCTTGTTACTCACTGCTGCCCTGAGGAGTCTGTTGTCAGCTCATGGAGTGCACTTCTACTACCTACTATTCCAAGGTGTGTCGTTCCTCCTTGTGGGCCTCGACCTAATTGGTGAACAAATGAGCTAAAAGGATTTGGAAGAAATTTAGAAGAATATATGTAGATTGAAGAAAGAATAATAGCGAAAGTAAAATAGCAGATTCAACGGTCAAGTAATCTTGTGTGCAGCTGCAAAATTCATTTTCTTTGGCATTACTATGAGGGTGCCTTCTGCTTAAGGTGCGTGAAAACCTAACTGACCCACCATTCAAATAAGCTCCTTTTTTTACAAATCCAGCTTCAAATTGCCCTATAGAATTCTTTTTTCCTTTTTCTTTATCTTTGTTCTTGGAGAACGATTTTCTTGTGAATCATTCGTGACATATATAGGTCAATATTCAACATTGTATGTTCGTTCTCATAGACATTGATTGGTAGTTAAAAGTGATGGTGTTTTCCTATCATTTACTTGTAAGCCCCGCGGGAGGGGTTGTCCTGTTCTTTTTTACACTTGTATTTCTTGTTTATGCGAGTTTTTGTTTTTTGGTTTTTTTTCGTTTCTTAGATATAGTCAATGTTGTAAATCGAGAGTGAGAGTGGCAGAGACTCGGGTGTTTTGGGGTGGTGTCCCAAGAATTGCACACCATGCATCATATTCATGTATAACTAACTATATGTAAATTTGCATAAAAGATTGTTCTATCTCTATCCGAAAGTTTTTCTCTGTGGATTGCTATGGTATGTCAATGTCTCTTTACTTTACTAGCAGGAAGGAGTGTTTATATAATAGTGGAGAAATAGTGTCGGCAGGCATTGAGGTGGTGAAGTTAAAGTGAGTAATGTACAGTATCCGTCGGTGGTCACAGCCAATTGATATGGGTACGTAGGAACCTGTGACTGTGAGTCCCACGTTCAAGGTCAAGCTATATATAATTATACTCCATATGATAGATTTGATTCACTTTTTGAGACCTTTCCATTATTCAAAATCTTTGAGTTGAGAAGGAACAAAACATGGTTCGTGGGCCTGGCTGTGAGTTGAGTTGAGTGTGTGATGGTGATGAGACTGCCTGCTTGGGCCATTCAGTGAAGCTCAGCCATTTACATTAGTCAAGCCGTGGCCATGAATTTATTAATTACTTAAGTTTGGTTCTTATTTACAATTAGTTATTTATTCCTTTTTGTTCCCTTATATTTATATGCTTCCTGGTGGTTCCTAGGTTTTCATTATAAATAGCTATGTATTGGTATTATCAAAGGGGGGGGGGGGATTTTTTAGTAAGAAACTTTGAGAGTTTTCTCAGCCTCCAAGCAATATATGTGTTCTTTGTGTTGTTCTTATATCTGCTCTGCTTGTGTGCGATCTCGTCGAGTTGTAGCTTCTGCCTACGTCAGTGTGTGTGTGTGTGTAGTTGCTGGTATTGGGCATTTGCAATAATAATAATAATAATAATAATAATGATAATGGGTTAGATGATGATGGTGGGCCTAAGAGAATTCCCACCTCCTCCCAACCTATACAAGTTATGTAGGCCTTCCTTGTCCATGGTCCATGGTCCATGCCCGCACACGCACACGCACACGCGCACACACACTCTTTGGAAAATTGGGTTGGCTTACTTATGAGCTTTCTGAGATGGAAGACTAATGTTTATTCAAGAAAGGGTAAAGAAGAGGTACCTTTTTGTGCTTATTCGTGTGTATGAGAGAATGACCAGAAGCCTGGATGGAGCTGTTGGTAAAGCATCTACTAGTATCTTATACTCCACTATGCAAGAAAAGTCAAACCCCAAAATGACAATAATTAAAAAAAGAAACATCATCATAAGGAAGAAAAGTTGAGAAAGAACAAAGAAATTAGCTTTTTAGCAAGTTGGGTAGAAAGGTAAATTACCTGGGCTGTCAATGTTAAGCTAATGGAGTAACTGGGCTGTAGCCTCCTCTTTCTACTTGTTTAATTGATTGTTGTACCTAGAGATGTTAAACGGGCTAGCCCTAGCGGTTTCGGGCTAGTCCTAACGGGTTGTGGCCCTAACGGGCCGCGGGCTAAACGGTCCAATTTTTTCGGGCCACTAATATTGCAGACCTAACCCTAACCCTAGCGGGTTTCGGGCTAAACGGGCCACTATCGGGCCACGATTAAAGATATAATATAACAATATTTTGAAATAGTGAATCGATAAATCATTCATAACTTGATAGTTTCTTATGTTTTTCAAAAGAAATATAAACTAGACATATTTTTTACATCGATGTCTTATAATTTCCAACTTGTTATTCTCAAAATAAATAATGTAATAGCTCTACTTAGTAGTTCTTTCCAACATTTTTGTTTATATTTCAGTATTTGTTCACAAGTATACAAAGAAGACCTGTAGTTCAAGGGATAAATGTGTTTGACTTTGGATTAAATGTTGTTGGTTTTATTTTCACAGTGGTTGTTTTACGTATCTCCTAAACTTTTTACGGCCTATTTAATATTACGCGGGCTGGCGGGCCAACCACGAAACTGCGGGCCGCCCTAACGGGCGCGGGTTAAACGGGCCACCTAAAAGCCACGATTTTAAACGGGCCAAAAATATTGAGCCCTAACCCTATTTTTTTCGGTTTAAACGGGCCAACCCTACGGGCCGTGGCCCTTTTAACATCTCTAGTTGTACCAAGGGCATCAAAACCCTACACAATTCCTTGTCTTCTTTTAAATCCATATATATATATATATATATATATATATATATAAGTTGGTGAGGAGGCCTATAAGTTTGCCACCTATACTATTTTTGTTAAATCTTCATTTTGGTGAATTTGACTCTTTAAATTCTTATTTATTAGGAAAGGAAGTCATTAGGTAATAATATTATCTAATAATATTACCTATTATAAAGAGTATATATAATAGTGAATAGTAATAGGTGAAGAACTTTAGGTATTGACAAGGAAATCAAAAGCAAAACAATATTTGTAATGAGATTTGAACCCACAACATTTTATATATGCATACTCACCTTAACCAACTAAACCAATTATATTATATGTATATTTTTAGAATACTACATATATTATGGTTAAGTGGGGGTCACGAGACTCATGTACTATAATATTCACTTATTTTGATTATTATTTCAGTATATAAAAAATAAACTATTTTGTAAATATAGTATCCAACTAAACTTTTTCTAATCATTGAATGATCTTCAAAAATAATTTTATAAAATATAATTATATTCAATCCTTAAACAATTCACATTTGTTCAGAAAAAAAATATATTTCTTTAATAAATTCTAAAGTAAATATTTTATTTTTAATTTTTAAAAAATTCTTCAAATATATGTCCAAAATATCTTTATTAAGTGCAAGATGAAAACAAAAAGAAAAAAACAAAGCAAAAGAAAAGCAAACCAACAAAAATGTATAAAAATGAAAATACATATATTGACCACTAATAAAAAAAACTTATTTTGAAACAAAAATACTATACTAAACGTTCACGCCTATATCAAATAATGATAATTTTATATAAAATTATTCATAAAATGTATCAATTAAACACAAAAGTTAAATTATACCCGTGTAAAGCACGGGTTCTATAACTAGTATTTATTAGACTCGTGAATGCAATGGTTTGATATTAGACTTGTATTTCCAAAGTTTATTTAGTGTAGCATTTTTAAAACGCAATTTTTTCTTTTTAAATTGGGAAATGGATAATTTATGAGAATGGATGTGGAAAGAGAAGAGGGACAAAAAAGGAAACTGGCACAAGCACTATGTCTGGGGATGATGGATGCACATGACATGGAGATGGAGATGGAGATGGAGAGATAACTGATAAGAGAGGTACGTGTGTTTTAATTACTATCATGTGAAGTCTTTTCTGGCAATTTATTTATAAATAACACCCCGACCGACCGAGGCATTAATTAATTAAAACTACTCCCTCTATTTTTTAATTATTATTTTATTTAATTTGGTATATAAATTAAAAAAAATTAATTTAATTATTAATATAATATGTAATTTTTGTTAATATTTATAATTAAAGTAAGAAAAAAATAAGGATAAAATGATAAAAATAATATTTAATTTTTTTAAAATAAAATAATTATTTTAAAATAAATAAAAAAAAATTTATGAACGGAGGGAGTATATGACATCATCATCCATGTTTAGTCATTCTAGTGATTTGATTGACTGCTTACCTTTAGCTAGGCCTCCATACATACTTGTTCTATCTTTCCTTCTTTCTTCGTTTGTATTGTATTATTATTATTATACATTCATTTATCCATCAACTCATTTATTTACTTCTGAGTAAGAGTTCGTTTGTTTGTGTGTTTTGGTTAAAATATAAAGTTAAAACGCAGCTTATTCTTTAACTTAGAGCCCGTTTGTTCGCGCGTTTTGGCCAAAACGCAGGGTTAAAACGCAGCTTATTCCTTAACTTAGCGTTTCAATCTTTGCGTAAAACGGCGTTTTCAAACGCATGCGTTTTAAAACGCGGAATTCCTAGCTTTTTCCCAAAACGATTTTAAAACGCAGAGGGAATAAAAGCGGCGTTTTGACATAATATCCCAAACGCATTTATAAAGAAAAAAGCTGCGTTTTAAATAATCTGCGTTTTAAAAACGCTGCGTTTTTAAAACACTGCGTTTTCAAAACGCTACACCAAACGGGCTCTTAGTGTTTTAATGCTGCGGTAGAAAACGCTGCTTTCAAAACGCATCTGCATTTTAAAACGCTGAAATTCCTAGTTTTTTTCAAAAACGCATATTATGAATATGCGTTTTAAATAATCTGCGTTTTAGAAATGCTGCGTTTTCAAAACGCTACACCAAACGGGCTCTGGTGTAGCGTTTTGAAAACACAGTGTTTTAAAAACGCAGCGTTTCTAAAACGCAGATTATTTAAAACGCGTCTTTTTTCTTTATAAATGCGTTTGAGATATTATGTCAAAACGCTGTTTTTTATTCCTTATTGCGTTTTAAAATCTACATTTTGGGAAAAAGCTAAAAATTTTAGCATTTTAAAACGCAGCTGCGTTCGCAGTGTTTTCTAACGCAGCATTGAAACGCTAAGTTAAGGAATAAGCTACGTTTTGCCAAAATGCACGAACAAACGGGCTCTAAGTAAGCCTATAGATGTTTTATATATGTCTTTTACATGTTCCTACTTTGACAACCCCGATTCCAATTCACAATAAATTAACGTAGAATCTGGTTATAAATTTGTAACAATAAAGTAAAATAAAAATATCATGATGCCAAATTGCCAATCCACATTTAAATTTATTCATTTTATATCAAATTCTCAATTAAAGAATTCATCTAAATATTATTTTCTTATTTAACATAATTAATCGACAAAAAAGATTTTTTTTCTTATTATAAAGATATAAACATCCACTCAGGCAATAGTAATGCTACGAGAAAAGAAGTAGAGGAAAGATGGCGATGGTGAATTAAGATAAGACTCATGAAATAAAATTTAAAGAAAAATGAAAAATGGGAAAAAGGGTATGACTATGTTGCGAATAAAGGAGCGTTTGGTTAACAATTAATCATGGAGTCCAGTTTCAGTTTACCACAATCAAGAATGAGGGCAACGATTAGCTGCTATTGCCCATCATCAGCTTCAAGTTCATCTTTATCTCCTTCCCGCCAATTCAACCTCCCAATTAAACGGCCGAATTCTCGACCTCGTCAATTAGGGTTTTCAAACTTCAATACTGGTAAGCCAAACACCAAACGCTTCTTCGAACTGAACCCTGTTGTGCTAAACTAATTTCTTATTTTCAAATTTGATGCAGGCAGTGGATTGGGTCGACGGAGGACGGAACCCTTGTTATGCGGTGCAATTGATGGCGGCAATAGCCGGAGAGCCGCCACGACGTCGTCAACGTCAGTCCCGCCGTCACCGTGGGATGATAAACCCTACGAGGTGTTGCCAGGTGGCACAAAATCATACTTGGACGAACAAGACGTAGTCTCATTTCTTGATCCTCCAAAACCCCTCATTCCGTTGGACCCGTCTTCTTTCAACCCCGCCGCATATCTTCAGTTACTTCCTCTCCGCCCTCCTTATTTTTCCTGCATGTTTAAGTAGTTTACTTAGCTGAGCATTTAGGCCTTGTTTGGATAATGTTGTCGTCTACCTGTTTCATGTTTTGTTACTTTTGTTTGAAGATCACTTTTGGAACATCGAATGGAAATTACCGAAGTAAGCAATGCTATACATCTTCTATCAAGTTTCAAGTGTACTCTAGCTTTTGTAATAGGACTGTTGAGAAATGTCTTCCATTTTGTCTCGTTCATAATTCCATCATCATGTGATTTCTGTAGTTTCATGGATTATATATACACATGAGAAAGTCAGAGGTTTGGAAGGACATTACATTTTCGTTTTCTGAAAGTAATTCCTAAAACTAGAGAGGGAAATAGGCTAAGAAAGTAAATTTTTTCTGTCTGTCTAGAAATATAAAAGTAGAATACGAGGAGCAAATATATCACTGCAATTGTTTCAACTTGCTTTTTGATTGAAGCTTTTCCTTTATCCACCACAACATGACAAATTCACTTGGAGCCCATTTTTCTTAATAAATTCAGTTGATTGGTTTTGGTTAAAAGCTTAAAACTCACCCACTGTAGCTCCTCTGTTTTGATCAGGAAGAAAATTGCTGATATTCCAGAAGAAAGGAGGCATCGACTGCTGTCATTGCTCAATCCAGGGTTTGTATTTCAGTTTAGCTATTTCAACTATATATACTCCTTCCTTTAGATTTAAGAACATACGAACTGAGCCCTCTACATTGTTGATCATTGCAAATGTAGTTTAGATGATTGAGCCATGTTAGAAGTCTGTAGTTGTGGAACTTTAGAAATAACTTTTGGGTTTTATAATGTTAATAGCATTCTCGTCTGCCTCTTCTTTTGAAAGCTCCAATGCATATGCCTTACAATAGCTGCCTGAAGATATCCATGTAGATGTCCGTGTCCAATTACTAAATTTCATTGGACTATATTTTGTGAAGTATACACATAGAGATCATAAGCACTTGAAGTTGATATGTTGGCATTCTTGTTTTTTTCTCTCTTTCCTGGCATACAACTAGTGCAGGCTTATTTCTAGAGCTTGGGCAATAGCTGGCAAACGATACGAGGATCCCAACTTAGCAAAAAGAAGTTCATCTGGCTTGTTGGGTAGTGGAGATGGTGTGAAGTCACTTGAATTTTGGAATTGTCGAACTAGTGGAGGTAACTTTACCATGTTATGAAGTTGCTGGAAGAAAGTATGATTAACACAGTTATGTGAAGTTAGGAAGTATGAAATCATCTTTATTATGTAAATTGATATTGTTATGATTATTTATATGGAAAGTATTGTAGAAGTTGATTGTATTCATATTTATGAGCGGCTTTCGGAAGTTTTTCTGGCAGGAAGTTTGAGAAGCATGGTTCTCTCCTGCCAAGGGAACTCCAAGAATTTTGAGGTTCTTACTGTTGATCCGCAGTATTGGACGACACATTGATAACTGATCTATGGTTACACAAACTCAGAATGGCGTAGATACAAAAAGAACTTGTAATCAATATAGTATGAATTATATCAAACAAAAATGCTTTTATGAATATAGTTAAATAGACTGAGCTCAACTTTCTTCTACCTGTTCATTTTCATTTTTTCTTATGGTAGTTGCTACATTCATTTAATAGCTTAATTGTATCGATTTTCATAATTCTTACGATATTGAGCTTTATAAAACAGGGCCGATGGCTGTTGCTTGGATCAATTCGTTCAAGAAGGTAAAATTCGTAAACCTTTATAGAAATCTTTGAACCACGAGTTCCTTACTATTATGTTTTTATTTTTTTTATGCTTTTGAATATAAATTATGCTTGGTCTAAAATTATATTCTGGATATACACCAGGCTTTGTTTCGCAGCGTGGATGGGAAGACTTATGGAAGAATTATTGGTGATTTCACTAAACATCCTGTAGTTTCTGATTAGTTGTCAATTTTTGAAACCAATATCGTGATTTGAAAAACATTATCCAAATATAGCAAAAAAATTTCATACTTGGTTCTTTTTTGTCTCCTCAAAAAGGTTAAATCGTATAGTGAAATAGGTTCACCTTAACTATATACTACCTCCGTCCCAAATTAATTGTCGTTTTAGCCAAAAAAATTTGTCCCAAAATAATTGTCATTATAGGATTTCGAGGAACATTTATCCATATTCTTCCCAAATTACCCTTATTTACTCTACTACTAACAAATTAAATGCTCTACTTTCAAGAAACATTGGAAATATGAACAGTTTCTTTTAAAAAAATAAACAACCAAAAGTCCTCTCAAATACTAACAGCACACTAAAGATAAAAAAGGAAGAAAGTAAGAAAACAAACATGCATTTCGGAGGTAAAATCCAAAATTTAAAATTGGAAAATACAACATTGGCTCCATTCTAAAATTTAAGCAAAATCCAAAATTTTGATTTTGGCTCCTAAATTTTCAAATTTTCTTGTTCTTTGTTTGATTTTATATTTTGGTGGGAAGAATATAAAGAGACTCATCAAAGTGATCGTTAAAATACACAAAGTGAATTGTTAAAACACAGTTTTTTAGAGAAAGTAGGATGAGTTAAGAGGAAAGAGAAAATTAATTGCCAACACAATGATTGGATTTAAATAAGGGTACATCAGTCTTTATATTAGCTTTCTTAATCCATGTGCAAAGTCCTAAAACGACAATTAATTTGGGACGGAGGTAGTACTAAACTAGTTAGTTGTATTAAACTATATGTCCCTGCTCCCTGTGGAGGTTGATAATATTCAATCTTAGAAGACTTCATTGGTATGATATCTACGTGCCCCATGTTATTACTTCTTTTATTATTCCTCATTTCCTCTTCATCAAGATATTTGAGTGTGAGATTTTAATTCCACAATAAATATCATTGAGCTCTTATTCAGTTGTGCGCCCCTTGCGTTGTGCAATGTTTGGATCGATTGGCAACGCCATGCTAGGCAGGGTAGCAAAACATAGAATTGGTGTTGAAGTGGAAAGTGGTTGGTGGGATTCTCCCATGTGTGATATATGACAGAAGAACATGAATGATTTATGTGTTCTATAAAGCATAAGTACAAATATTTTGAGGCTATATATGACAGAAGAATTTGAAATATTTAAGTTCTGCTCAAAAAGGATCCAGATACTTCAAGGCCATAGGCAGTTGCTAAATGACTTATGTTCCTAGTGGAAAATTTCAATACCTGATAGTCGATATAGATTTCTCTAATTAAAGATAGACCACTATGATCTCCTGAACTATCAGTATTACACGAGTTTTTGAACACTGACTCTTTGTTGGGATTCTCCCAAGTGACCTTCTAAAGTTGTGCACAACCAATATGATTAATTTCGAGGTAGAAAAATTCCATTATTAAATAGTGCCCATAGAGCACCCTTTAGTATGAGCCCCCTTTGCTAGCAATTGGAGAGAACACTTGTATGTTCTTGCTAAAGATACATCAAGCTGCTGTAATTAATTTCTTTTCTTTTTACTTTTTAGTTGACAAGTAAGCAGCTTTAGGTCCAGGCAACAACCACAATACGTGTGAAAAAGAACAAAAACAAGAATAATTAAGAAAGTTACTTATGGCAACAGTGGGATGGAGGCGGTGTTGGCCAATCCCTGACAATCTTATGTCCCTGACAATCTTATGTAACTCAAATGGTCTGCAGTCTTTGAAGTCTTAACAGTGGCCAAGAGTGTTATTGAATTGGTGCCTTGGATAACAGTATCACTTAAAACACAAGAAACCTTTTGAGAATGGTTCTTGAAATGGTCACATCACCTCTGCTATCCTGTTATGTTTATAATATAATGGTAGTGTGCGTTGATTCCAGGCTTTATCATCACATATATTTATACATTTTACTTTAGACGTGGTTTATTGGAAATTATTGGTGTTATTTCAAATTTGTTCTTTATAATTGCTCAGGTGGATCAGTTCTTAATAAAGTTTCAAGTGCATCCTATCCATTGTATTTCATGGTGAAGCGAGTGACTGCAGTGATGTCTACAGAGCAGCCATGTGATTTTGCATATGAGTTTGGCGATGGACTCTTTGATCTCCAGGGGTATCCAGAAGGATTTCCGAAACCAGGTAGGGAATAGTCTAGTATCAAAGGCAACAGAGTGAGAAAATGCTATTTGAATGTAGTAATACATATTTCATGCATTGAAACTTGTTTAGGAAATTCATACTTATCTAAATAAAGAAGAGGATTGTGTTACTTTCAATGATCCCATTTTTCATGCATATGCTCAAGAAATGTGTTAAACTGCCAAAAAAACTAAACATATTTTATATAATATCAAGCATTTTCTAATAAAACATGAACAAGGCCTAATCTGAACCGAGACAATACATGCTTTAAATCTGGATGGCAGTTGTTGTAGAATGGGATTCTTTTTTGTAGTCCTAGGGCCAGACACGGTAAATCTGGATGGCCGAATTTGGCTGTATTGTCTTACCAATTTCTGAAGGTCATCTGCTGTTGCTGAATGTCTGTTTAAAATTGGCGGCATGATTTTGTCCTTGTATTGTACATTTCTTGCTTACTTGTCAGTAAATTTTTCTTTGCAATTGCAGGACAGCATCCGTGGCCTTTCAGTGATCAGTTTGTCATGTATGTTCGCAACGTGGGACCGGGTGTTTTGGTTGGGCAAGCTTGGCAAGAAGGAGAAGAGCTGGAAGTAGTCCCTAAGAAATTGTGTGGTGAGATTTTGATGGTAAAAGATTATACTGCTTTAGATGGAACATGGTCAAAATAAGACTTTACCTCGCTGTATTCTTTTGAAATTCTGTAATACATCTTGTCTTTTGAAGTATGTAATATACTCTCATCTCAGTTATTAGCTTCTTAATGAGTGTGGCCATGGCCGACCGTAGCAACCGATTCCTGATCTAATACATCATGTCTTTTGAAGTATGTAATATACTCTCATCTCAGTTATTAGCTTCTTAATGAGTGTGGCCATGGCCGATTGTAGCCAACCGTTTCCTGATCTGTCTTGTGGAACAATCCAATTCCAATTGTTTGGCCCATTTTAATTTTTTTTAGGGTGAATTACGGGCCGTTTTTTTTTTAAACATTTGTATTCGTTTCAGTCCAGTCATCTTTTTTTAAAACCGAAAAAAGGTATTTTTGGGGCGAAAAGACGATTATGCCATTAATGAAAGAAAAATACCTGCGCATCAATAACCCAAGATATCGCGATGAGTAATCCAAGGTATTTCGTGGGTTAATCATCGTGATGAGCAATCAAGGTATCGCGATGAGCAACACAGGCATCGCGATGAGCAATCAAGGCACCGTTTGAATTTCAACTGCTGGAGGAGGGGACTTGATTTTCTAAGGTATCGCGATGAGCAACACAGGCATCACGATGAGCAACCAAGACATCGTGATGAGCAACACATGCATTGCTATGAGTAACCAAGGCATCGCGATGAGCAAACCAAGGCAACGCGATGAGCACCATATGCATTGCGATGAATAACTAAGGCATCGCAATGAGTAAACCAAGGCATCACGATGAGTAATCAAAGCGCCATTTAAATTTCAACTGCTGGAGGGGACTTGATTTTCCTTTACCTTTTGGGGGTGATAGGTTGCATAATATTCATATATTTTGTTGCATTTTTCCCTTGCTTTTGATATTTAATCATGCTTAGCCTTCGAGTTTTGATGTGTTTTTTATTCTTGTAGGAGAATGGAGGGAATTAACAAAAATGGACTCAATTCATTGATTTTGTGGTGGGAGGTCCGTGGCGAACTGGAATAAGGCGTGGTCACGGCTTATCAAATCGGTCTGTTCTTGCTGTCTTGATAGAAGGTGTGGTCAAACTCAAGGCAATTTCGAAAATCTTCAGCAAGTGACGCCCCAGCTCCTAAGAAGACAGTTTTTAAGTCTCCTAATTCAATTCCAAGAGGCCAAGCTTTGAGAGGATGTATCTAGACTAATTGAAGGCAATAATGGGAGGAGTTACTCAAGTTAGTGGGTAGTAATTAGGGAATTGAAGAGACTTTTGGGGGGTTTTTATTTAAACTTTGGTTTTCGCTCTTGTAACCCCAAACTTGGAGAGAGACACGTTCACTAGCATTCCCAGATTTTCTCTTCTTTTCTTTTATTCTCTCACCATGTTCATGCAAGGCTAAGACTCTTTTCCAACCAAAGGATAATTGAAGATTCGGTTCTACATGACTTGTGAGATCTAACTGGTTTTATTTTGTTCTTCTACATCTCTATTATTTATATATTTTCTGTACTTCTTTATATTGTTGTTTTGGTTAGTTGCACAAAAAGGGCCCTTTGTTCAATTGTCAAAATAACAAATCGCCATTTGGAACGTCGAATCCGTAATTGTTTGACTGTTCTAATACTTGTGGCAGTTAGTGTAGGTGATTACAAAAGAGGTGGTCATTCTATGCTATGGAAGTATATAATCTAGTCTAAATGAACCTACATATGCGTTTGTTGGCTAGAATTGGTGGTCTCTCTCATTCTTAAAGCTGTTGATAGATTAAATTCTATGATCGTATTTAGGATTGTTTATTGGCAAGAGAAGTAATTAGAGAACGTTTCCTGATTATCGAGGAAGTAAGGAGAGATAGGTTGTTAGGTCGTACCAACAACCATAACCAATTTGGTAGAGAATAGATGAATTACCTTTGCATCAATGATCAAGTCAATGAACCGTTTCTGAGATTGCTCCTTTGGTTGGATAATCCATCATATTGAATCTCGTTCACTCAAATCATTTTCTTGTTAATTTATTTCGATTACTCAACAATATCCAAACCCCCTTTTTTTTCGTTAATTTCACAATTCACATCAAATTAAGTCAAGCCAATCTCTGTGGACACGACCTTGCTTACCACTATTACAAATCAATAATCTAGAAAAAGCAAGATTTTATTATTGTTGGTTTCGGCAACCATCAATTTTTGGCGCCGTTGCCTGGGATTGGTTTTTATATTTGATTTGTTTTGATGCCCCGATCTTCTCGTGCAGGAGGACTACCCTTGTAAGATCCTGAGATTGAAAAAAACTGCAAAACGTCTAAGGAACGAAGCTAAACTTCGAAAGGCGCAAGAATCCTCATCGTCATCTCCAGTATTGGACATAGCAATTGACGTGTTGAACGTAGCACTTGAGTTGGCCAAATCATCTAGCGAATCTGAGCTAGATCACGACATGGGTGAAGAAAGAACTTTGAGGGAGCTAGCCATTCCGGATGTTGATCAACAACCACTATGCATTCAATACCCGGAAATGGAAGCGAATTTCGAGTTAAAGTCAGGGTTAATCCATTTACTCCCGAAATTTCGTGGTCTTGAGAATGAAGACCCTCACAAACATTTGAAGGAATTTCATGTGGTGTGCTCAAGCCTAAAACCTCAAGGAGTCACGGAGGAACAAGTCAAGCTTCGAGCCTTTTCATTCTCGCTCATGGATGCTGCTAAGGATGGGCTATTCTATCTTCCTCCAGGGTCTATTACTACATGGAATGGAATGTTAAGGCTGTTTCTTGATAAGTTCTTCCCTGCCTCAAGAGCTGCAAGTATAAGAAGGGAGATTTGCGGGATCAAACAAAGAGATACCGAAACCCTTCAAGAATTTTGGGAGAGGTTCAAGCAACTATGTGCAAGCTGCCCACAACATGGGGTATCCGACCAACTTCTCATCCAATACTTCTATGAAGGATTGCTACCAATGGAAAGAAGGATGATGGATGCCGCTAGTGGAGGTGCGATATTGAATAAAACACCTCGTGAGGCTAGAGATTTGATCACCACCATGGCGGAAAATTCTCAGCAATTTGGGTTTAGACAAGATGCATTTTCAAGGAAAGTGAATGAGGTAAATGTATCATCTCTTGAAAATCAAATTGCTAGTTTGACTTCTCTTGTTCAACATATGGCTACAGGAAATATGCAACAGGTAAAGGCTTGCGGGATTTGTGCTGATATTAGACATCCAACTGATATGTGTCCTACGCTTCAAGAGGGATCTCAAGAGCAGGCTAATGTGGTTGGAGGATTTCCTGGCCCACCACAAAATAAGTATGATCCCTTCTCGAACACATACAACCCAGGGTGGAGAGATCATCCCAACTTCAGTTATGCACCTAGGCCTCAATTCATGAATTTTCAGCCTAGACAACTTGCTCCACCACAGCCACACTCAAATTGGCAACAACAACAGCCTTCCTCAAGCTCAAGTATGTCCCTTGAAGATATTATGAAATCCATTGCCGTTAACACACAACAATTTCAGCAAGAGACGAAGACGAGCATCAAGAGGCTTGAAGATCAAATCGGTCAATTGGCAACTTCAATGAGTCGAATGGAATCTCAAAGGAAATTGCCATCTCAATCGGTGGTCAATTCAAAACAGAATGTCAATGCAATTTCCTTGAGAAGTGGAACAGAATTGAAAGAATCTCAAGAAGAGCGACCGAAAGATTTTGTACCAGTTCCTTCTTTCCCTTCTAGGTTATATAAATCAAAGAAGGAAGAGGAAGAAAAAGAGATTTTTGACACTCTACGCAAGGTTGAGGTAAACATTCCGTTACTTGATATGATTAAGCAAGTACCTCGATATGCAAGGTTTCTCAAGGAGCTATGCACCAACAAGAGGAAATTGAAAGGTAATGAATTTGTAAGTATTGGTGAAAGTGTTTCAGTTGTCCTTCAGAAAAAATTACCTCCTAAATGTAAGGACCCAGGTATGTTCACTATCCCTTGCAAAGTTGGTAATGTTAGAATTGAAAGAGCATTGTTAGATCTAGGTGCTTCAATCAATGTCATGCCATTGTCTATTTATAAATCCTTGAATCTTGGATCATTAAAAGAAACTGGCGTGATAATTCAACTTGCCGATAGATCTAATGTTTATCCTCAAGGAGTGTTGGAGGATGTTTTAGTGCAAGTTAATGAGTTGGTTTTTCCCGCTGATTTTTATGTGCTTGATATGGAGGAAGATAATTCATCTCGCCCAATGATTTTGTTAGGTAGGCCTTTCTTGAAAACATCTATGACAAAAATCGATGTGCCTGATGGTACTCTCACAATGGAATTTGATGGCGAAATTATTAAGTTTAATATTTATGATGCCATGAAATATCCAAATGATATGTCATCTGTTTTTGCTATAGATGTCATTGATCCGTTAGCACGTAAAGTATTTGATTTGAGTGGTGATGATAAGTTGAAAGTTGCACTTAATAAGGGTCTCACTTCTGAAAAATCACCAAAGCTTGCGAAGAAGTTTGAAATTGATTCTAACTTAGAAGATGCAATTCATGAGTTAGATTCACTTCCATCCTTGAAGCAGGATGTTTCTTTTGTTGAGTTGCCCCTTTCTATACTAAACTTTTTCCTTCTATTGTGCAAGCATCAAAATTAGAAATGAAAACCTTGTCAGATCATCTTAAGTATGCATTATTGGGTGACGGAGAGACTCTTCCTGTCATCATCTCCAATAAACTCTCCGCATTAGAAGAAGAAAAATTAATTCTAGTTCTCAAAGAGTTTAAGGTGACCACCTATGATGGAGGTGGTAAAGAAAGAAATCTTGAAACAGTGAATTTGGATGTTTCGAATTATTCTAATTGAGGTGCAGCAACGTCTAGCCAAAGACGTTAAAGAAAAGCGCTTTTTGGGAGGCAACCCAAACTTTTGTTTTGTTATTCCAGCAGTTTTTAGGAGGAGAAAAGTAATTTTTGCTCTACTCATGGCAGAATGTGATTTCGAATATGCCGTGCCCACGCTCTATTAAAATTCAGCTTCTGCCTTTGAAGACTAAGTATTCACAAGTTTTCTCCTCTCTTTTTACAAAAAAAAAAAAAAAAAAAAACGTAAATTTTAAATTTAATTGGAGAATTTAATTTTAATTTCAGTTTCATGTTTTCGTGCCCTAAGTTAAGCAGGCGTTTCTCTCTCTCCCATTGCTACCGCACAAGACAAAAGCGGCTTCTCTCTAAGATTCTGTCGTTGCTGTTGGTGCGCCATCGTTGCTGCTGTTTGCCTCAGCCTCCCATCGCGTTCGGCACGTTCCTTCCAAAGGCTTCACGCCGGGCCGCATCTCTCTTCTCCACTGCGACACTGCTGCTGCTCTGTTCTCTTTTCTTCCGGCCAGCTCTACCATCGCTGCTGCTGCCAAATTTGTTCTATCCCGCCGTTGTTGCTCTGCCGTCACTGTTATTCCTCTGCAATTTTTGCTACCGCCGAATTCCTCTCCCCATCTCTTCATCTCCATTAAATTGCTTGCTTTCAATTCCACCATGGGAAGAGAAAAAGGGGGCTCAAGCAGTGTATCAAAATCAAAGCGAGCGGTTCGCCCAAACACTTATTCGGCCACAACAACTTGAGAAGTTTCTCCCCCACTTGAAAAATAGAAGAAATTGGCATGGAATTCGATCCACCCTTCCCTCCATCTCAGCAATAGATATGCATTCCTAGATGCTCTTCATTGTCAGGGAAGTTTATCACTTTTCTTGTTCTTTGATATTTAAGTTAGAGCGTCTATTTTTGACATTGGGGACAATGCTTGGTTTAAGTGTGGGGGGACATTGGTTTCTTGGCATTCTTTTAGAGATTTGAGTCCTGAGCATTCATTACATATCATGCTCCATTTCGTTGCTGTGGGTTGTCATGCAATGTTGATTTTTCTAGAACTTGCATTGTTATGCATGTCTACGTCATCCCCCTTGATGAATTGGATGCATTGAATCGGATGAGGGTGTTTAGGGAAAAAAAACCCCACTTTTTCTTGTCATTTTGGCCTTTCTTTTTCAAGCCTACCCTAAGTCATAACCCCTAGTGAGCCACGTTGAGCCTTAGCCTTTTCCTTGCATTTTCACTGCAATACAAGCCTTGATATCCTTTTTTGTTGACCATCCCTCTCTTTGAACCTTGAATTGAAGCATTGTATAAACTCGTTCGTTCTCACTTTTGATGTTATTCGAGATAGACTACAAGTTGTGAAATTTTAGTGTGTCCAAGGTCTACTGCTTCATTGTTCTCTTCTCTTGGAAATCCCCCAATGAAAAAAAAAAAGTGAAAGAAAAAAAAGCAGCAAAAAGAAAAGAGCAAAAAGAAATGATGAAAAAAAAAGAAGAGAAAGGAAAAAGGGGGGAAAGAAATAAAGAGAAATATAGAAGAGATCGAAAGAGGAATGAATTCAGAATTTTCTTTCTTGGATGCAAATTATGAGATTAAAGTAGCCTTTTCGACGTTGCTTTGCTTTGTTGATTCTTGAGTAAAAAAGTTTGTATTGTTGCTTCAATTCCATTAGCCTAAAATTCCTTTCATCATACCTTACCTCAGCCCCATTTCAACCCATTTTTGACCCTCAGATTTTTGTGCATCTTAATTTGTTCATAGGTGGAAAGGACGTGATATATTTGCAAGCTTATGGTTAAAAAAATCTTCTATGCATTGACATGAGAGTTCATTGATATGTACACCTCATACACTTTTGAGCGTAATGAGTGAATCCTGTGAGACGTTGTTAGATCCTATGTGTTTTACACTCAATCCAATTGTTGGGGTGATTACTCATTGGTGTTGGTTCTTGGGAATTACAATTTTGAACTCATGTTTTTGTTGTGTGGAAAATATTTTGGATGTAGCAAAGGGAATGCATGGAGGATGTTGAGGGTGAAATAATGGCATAAGCTATTTGAATGCTTGAGGGCAAGCATTGCCTAAGTGTGGGGGGAATTGATAGGTTGCATAATATTCATATATTTTGTTGCATTTTCCCCTTGCTTTTGATATTTAATCATGCTTAGCCTTCGAGTTTTGATGTGTTTTTTATTCTTGTAGGAGAATGGAGGGAATTAACAAAAATGGACTCAATTCATTGATTTTGTGAGCTGGGAGGTCCAGAAGCTGAACTGGAATAAGGCGTGGTCACGGCTTATCAAATTGCAGGTGTTGTTTTGCTGTCTTGATAGAAGGTGTGGTCAAACTCAAGGCAATTTCGAAAATCTTCAGCAAGTGACGCCCCAGCTCCTAAGAAGACAGTTTTTAAGTCTCCTAATTCAATTCCAAGAGGCCAAGCTTTGAGAGGATGTATCTAGACTAATTGAAGGCAATAATGGGAGGAGTTACTCAAGTTAGTGGGTAGTAATTAGGGAATTGAAGAGACTTTTGGGGGGTTTTTATTTAAACTTTGGTTTTAGCTCTTGTAACCCCAAACTTGGAGAGAGACACGTTCACTAGCATTCCCAGATTTTCTCTTCTTTTCTTTTATTCTCTCACCATGTTCATGCAAGGCTAAGACTCTTTTCCAACCAAAGGATAATTGAAGATTCGGTTCTACATGACTTGTGAGATCTAACTGGTTTTATTTTGTTCTTCTACATCTCTATTATTTATATATTTTCTGTACTTCTTTATATTGTTGTTTTGGTTAGTTGCACAAAAAGGGCCCTTTGTTCAATTGTCAAAATAACAAATCGCCATTTGGAACGTCGAATCCGTAATTGTTTGACTGTTCTAATACTTGTGGCAGTTAGTGTAGGTGATTACAAAAGAGGTGGTCATTCTATGCTATGGAAGTATATAATCTAGTCTAAATGAACCTACATGTGCGTTTGTTGGCTAGAATTGGTGGTCTTTCTCATTCTTAAAGCTGTTGATAGATTAAATTCTATGGTCGTATCTAGGATTGTTTATTGGCAAGAGAAGTAATTAGAGAACGTTTCCTGATTATCGAGGAAGTAAGGAGAGATAGGTTGTTAGGTCGTATCAACAACCATAACCAATTTGGTAGAGAATAGATGAATTACCTTTGCATCAATGATCAAGTCAATGAACCATTTCTGAGATTGCTCCTTTGGTTGGATAATCCATCATATTGAATCTCGTTCACTCAAATCATTTTCTTGTTAATTTATTTCGATTACTCAACAATATCCAAACCCCCCTTTTTCTGTTTTCGTTAATTTCACAATTCACATCAAATTAAGTCAAGCCAATCTCTGTGGACACGACCTTGCTTACCACAATTACAAATCAATAATCTAGAAAAAGCAAGATTTTATTATTGTTGGTTTCGGCAACCATCAGGGGGCGTTGCCCCCGAACCCCTACGAGGGATGCTGTCCCCTTGACCCCCGCGACTTGACCGGGCAGGTCGATCCCCGTTGCGTTGCCCAGCATACTGCGATTGGTGAATTAAAACTCAAATCATTGATTAAAGTCCCAAAATCAGTCCAAGAACATTTCACTCTGTTTTTGGACAGCACACTGCCAAACTCGATTTGAATTTCAAAAATAGTATTTTTTTTGGTAGAAAAATTGTGCACAAATATAGTACTAAGTTAGGATACCAATATAGGATTGATTTTAAACAAATTCGAAGCTTAAAACATAGATTAAAGTGGTCAAAACAGCCCAAGAACAAGGAAAAATGGGATGAACTCAGAAAATTCGAATTTGATCAAATTGTGATCAAATTCGTGTTCGAGGCATGAAAATTGATCCTCAAACATGAGGGAAGACTATATTAACAACATGAAATCGTTTACAAGTTTTCAGTTTCTTTGATGTAACTAAATATTTTTTATGTTTGTGTGTGTGTTTTTTTTAATGAATCTCTAAAATAAAAGAGTGTTTAGGTTGCATAGAGACATTTTAGGAAGAAATTTATCAAAATGCCTTTTTCCAGTTAAGAAAAAAAAAAAAAAGATGAACTTTAAGGGTTAAACTTTTTAAAAAGGGGATTGGCCAACAATTTTCTGTTTTTTTTTATTACTCTTTGAAAACGTATATATGGTTATTCATGACTAGTGTACTTTCCAAACAATTATATGTATGTTCAGAACATGCTCCATCCGTCTCAATTGATTGTTTTTTTTTTTGTTTAGTTTTATGTATAATTAAGGAGGTCGACTTGTATACCATTTTTGTAGTACATATACATGAAAGACTGGTGTCTATATTATAATATTGTAAGTGTACATGGATGATAGATAGTACCTTAAAAAGACATTTATTTTAGAAATTTCAATAGGAGAACAATTAATTTGGGATAGAGAGAGTAGTATGGACTATGTACCACAAAAACATTATTAAAGAAAGTCCAAAAAAATAAAAAATAAAAAAGATTTCCTTGCCAAGCTACGTGAAAGAGATTTTTGGAAAGAGGGTTGCTATTTACACTTATAAAAATTCTGAATACACCCCAATACAAAATGTCTGTACTTAAATTTTTTTTTTTTTTTTTGTGTAAATAGCAATCCTCTTCTGAAAAAATTAAAATAATGAGGTGCCTTAACAGCTCCAAGTGTTGCTATTGATATACATACATATAAATACATATAAATAGATAGACGAAATACTTAACATTGGATTTCTTATTTATATAAAGAGATATATCTACATGAAAACTAAACATTTGTCTTTCCAACACTTTTCTTGGACAAATAAATTTCCATACAGTAACTAAAATTTACCTTAAAGTAAATTGTTTCTATTTTCGGACATAATTTTTTCATAGGTCATTTTCTTTTTGGAAAATTGAACTCGCACAATAGCCAATCGCACTCCACACGCACTGATCGAAATTCGAAACCTTGTTTCCCTAACCTGTTATCATCATCGTCTTCTATCATCATCCCTGCTCCAAAGTCTGTCGCCAATTTTGTTTGCACCTAGTCTCTCCCTCTCACTCAACGGCTCCCTTCGATTTCCAATTCCCAACGCAGAGAGCCCATAAGAAATTCTTCAAAACACTTGGAAGGCATTGATTCCAGATAGTCAAAATGGTTCCACATACCCAATCTCTCACCACCAACCTCCTCCCTTCAATCCTACCCTCCACAATCCACTTCCCCACATCCTCCTTCCAACCCAATTTCAACCTTTCCATGTCAACCCCATCTCGCAAATCTCTGTTCCAGCCTCTTAGATGTTCGGTCTCTCTAGTTTCAGAGCCACCCCAATTCCAGTTGACCAATAACAACAATAAACCATTTCCAGCTGAAGTTTCCAGAACAATCATGGAGTTGTCTTCTGCGGGCACTCTTTCTACTTTGACCCAAGATACTTGGCCAATTGGTGTTGGCGTTCGTTTTGCCGTTGACCCCGAGGGAACTCCAATCGTTTGCTTAAATGCCTCTAACAGGCACTTCGCTTTTGACAAAAGGTCTAGCCTTAATGTTCAGGTGTTTCCTTGCTTCCTCCCTTCATCCTAATCTTTCGAATTTTCTTTTTCCCCATATTTGTTTGTTATTTTGTGTAATATGAAATTGATCTTTCTGGATTGGTTTGAACCCAGTTTGAGCAATGTGGGTTGCGAACTCCACAGTGTACCATTCAGGGCAACCTTGACAAACCAGCCGACCAAATTATTCAAAAGGTAAACTTCTCTGCTTTGTGTTTTGGCAGCCTTATGGTGCTTGTTCTTTTCCGATATATAGCTCCTAGTCAGTACAAGGATTGTGGTTAGTTCTGGGGCTTCATAGACATAGTTTGAATGATAGGATCTTTATCGACATTAGGGGCCTACTAACTAATCTTTTTGATCAATAAGTTGGAATTTCAGCCTTGAACGAACTTCTATACAACTTGAAAGAAGTTTTGCAACTGAGAAGCAAGCTCATTCCCATGTTGCATTTCGCTGGTTATACAACTATCTGCTTTGGACCAACAAAGAATACAAAAGATGATAGTGGAAATAGATAGTTCAAAAGATTTTTCAATATTTTACATAATTTTGATCCTCAGGTTTGCATCAGTTGTCACCACCATATGGTAGTATGCTGGAGCATAAATTTGTTGTTGTTATCCATTTTGTTTAATCTATTGACTTTGGTATCCTCTTCAATAAAACTCATCATACCTGCTCTTAAACAATCAAACAAATCCCAGCAGGGATTCTGCACCACTTGAAACAATGTGTTATCCAATTTCTGGATTGTTAGTTTGTGACACTGAGCTGAGAGCGAGTCCATTGAATGTATGATTTCTTCATAATTGCACTTGTCTAATAATACGGTTTTGATTTGGATGTCCAAGTTTCCTCTTTTGCCAGAAGCTTCAGTCACTATGGGAGAAAAGGTTTGGAGAAGAAGTGGACGAGGACCTCATATTTATTCTTGCTGTTGAACGGGTACTGCAAATAGAAGGTTTTATGGAGGTGCGTCTGATCATTTGCTTATAGTTGAGATATTAGTAATTGAGCACGTGAG
Organism: Platycodon grandiflorus; assembly: GCA_016624345.1. Taxonomy (NCBI): domain Eukaryota; kingdom Viridiplantae; phylum Streptophyta; class Magnoliopsida; order Asterales; family Campanulaceae; genus Platycodon; species Platycodon grandiflorus. The sequence goes on along the minus strand of CM028362.1, from coordinate 964,779 downwards.
AGTCCTCCCTGCTCTGACTCTACACAAAATCATTGACAAGGAAGATTATATAGAAGTAGTACAAGGACACTAGAAATATCTTCCTGCGACAAGTGTGTGTTAATATGAAGTGTTGTTTGTATGAATGTGCTCATGCTATTTGTAAATCTTTATGTATGTTTATGCTGTACAATATACTCTTATGATTTTATGGCTTCCGCTTTCATCCTTGTGATTTAATCAAGTATTTTTTTGTCTCACTTCTGTTATAATACACTTTCTTAGTTTTCTGCAACAATCATATTGGATTGCTTTAGTGAAACAGAAACCTAATTTAAATATCCAAGGTTTGTTTGTCGTGCTTTAGCTGTAATGTGTTGCAGATGTTCAAGTATAGAACTGAAGTCCAGAATATGGACACGCGGAAGAAGTGTTGACCACATTTTGGAGCAGGGGAAAACTTAAGAGATATTCTTTTATACATGTTGAGCCTCAATTTATAGTATCTTTTGTCTCGAGAACGATCCTAATGCCTTGGCACCTGGGAATGGGTGGTTATCGAAGCAAAACTTGCTATATTTAGATTCTTAAAATGTGTCGTTAGGGCACATGTTTAGCCAAACCTCTTTTATTTGTTTCTTTTTCTTTTGGGTCGGTCAGTGCGGGTGGTGTGGGGGGGAATAATATATAATTGGACATGGGATAGGCTGATCATAGGGTATGCATAACAGTTGATTGGAATTCATAGGTGTAAAATGCAAACTTTAAAACCTTGAGATGGATTGTCGGCTCCTCTAATATTTGTTGGTCTGTCTCTGTTTGTAAACAGTGTCCAGAAGTGTGTCCTACTCACGCCCAACATGTTCAGTTGTCCATTTACACATTACTCACTTACTAATCATAAACCACTATGCATGACATTTATGTTTGGTTTGTAATTTGACATGTGGAAGATAGATAACTATAGTATTTGGAACATTTTCGAACTAATTTCTAATTTTCAGGATGGTATTTGGATCACTTCAACTGATTATAGACTAGCAAGCCCTGATCCACTCCGAGACTTCGCAGAAAAGATTGTTCATGAGATAAACACTCATAACATGGAAGATGTTCACCGCTTTTGCAACATCTATGTGGACTCAGATATCCAGGTTTGCACATATTGCTAGTTTGTTGTTTTTATATCTTTAATTCTTATTAGGAGCTTCACTTTGTCCTTCTAGGATATGGGGTCAGAGAAACTTCTAACAGACGAGAGATGAAGTGAAGATTGGGTGATAAGAGAAGTAACGATGAGTTAACAAACCCCTCCCCCTCTTTTAGATTATCCAAGATAATTTGGGCCCAAGAATTATATGAATGTAACTCACATGTTTTGATGGAGTATATCTATCCCTATGATCACAAATAAAATCTTCCAAGATATAAGGCTTGATATGGGAGACATTCTTGCACTGTCATCTGTTAAACATTAAAGGACAACTTTGGATAATTTAGCAGCACAAAGCTGAATTCTCATGATTTTCTGCCTTAGTTCCGATTACCATGTTCATTTTGAGCAAGTTGAAATAATTTTTTGAGGTGGAGTGTGACATATATCATGTAGGTGTGTGCTGTAATCAGGGGATTTATAAATATTTCTAGAATTCACCAGTGTCTATTCTCCTTATCTGTTTTCCCTCAGTGAAGTGAAAAGTGGAATTGGAGAGTCAATGAAGTGAGAAGTGGAGTGGAGGACAGCGGTGGTCGGTGGAGTCCTGCTCTGGGATGAAGAGGGTAATTAATTGGCCAAAATCATAAAATGATCACCCAACGTTTTACGATTTTATAAAGTGCACACCCATATATTTTTATTTTATTTTAAATGTGCTCACTGAAATGGCTTAACTTTTTGAAATGTGCTCATATCTAGGATGGAACCGTTAAATTGTTAACGGGAGTTACTTGTGTGAGATCATGTGATTGCCAACCAGACTTTTTTGCCGAGTAGACTGTGGCATGGTATTGAGTCTCTACTTTATATAAATATGTATATATAATAATAATATACTCCAATTGACTTATCAAAAAGAAAAAAGAATATGTTAGGAAAATCTTTAAAGTAAACCCGACTTGTACCAACTTCATAATCTTTTCACCAGACCCTCTCTCCACCAAATCTCAAATCCAGAAAACCCAAAAAGATCCCCCACCCACACTTCCATCTCCTTCCACTCCATTTCCCACGGCCGCCATTGACCTGTCTCTCTCTCTCTCTCTCTCTCTCTCTCTCTCTCTCTCTCTCACACACACACACACACACACACACATGGGAACCTCAGAGCTGCACTTATATTTGATCTAGAATTTCTCTCTCCTCTATCTCTCTACCCATCCCCATTTCTCCCAAGCTCGCCACCGCCACGAACTCCAAGCCCGACAATCCTAGTATTTCTAGGAATCGAACGATTGAACTGGAGTGAGGAGCGCCTGCGAAGAGCGAAAAGTTTAGGGTTTCAGATGGTGAGAGTCTGTTAGAAGAGAGGTAAGATGGGAGAGGCTGAGATCAAAATAGACAATGCATTCAACGGAGGGGATGAACTGATGGTAAGATTGGAGGATACGGACGGTGTGGCTGGCTTTCAAGGAGATGGAGGAGCTTGACTACATGTTGTTACTGGGTTGTTGAAGTTAATTGGAATCTTGAGTCGGAGATCTATGAATAAATCATTATTTTTGTTTTGGATTTGAGCAGATTGGATGTCATTAACTCAAATTTTCGTGGATAGAGGCGACCAGAGATGCAGATGATTCGGCAATTGGAGAGGGGAGATAGTGTGCGGACAGTTGAAGACGGATCCTTTTATGTTCCTATTCTTTTTTTTCTTTTTGATGTTTTTTAACTTTTGAATTTGCATACACATTATACTAATTCTAAATCTGATTTCCAGATTAATCTTAATTTTCTTATTCAATTTAGGTGGTGAACACATGTGACTATGAAAGTCCTAATTTTAATCATCTTAGTCATTGCAGTGTCAACATCCAGTCAGATTATATAGCCATGTGTCAGTCTCGTGATCTCACGTGTCTAACTTCCGTTAATAAATAAACGGTTCCGTCCATCAAATGATCACATTTCAAAAATTTAACCACATTAATGAGCAAAATCAAATTTTCTTATTCAATTTAGGTGGTGAACACATGTGACTATGAAAGTCCTAATTTTGTCCTAATTTTAATCATCTTAGTCATTGCAATGTCAACATCCAGTCAGATTATATAGCCATGTGTCAGTCTCGTGATCTCACGTGACTAACTTCCGTTAATAAATAAACGATTCTGTCCATCAAATGATCACATTTCAAAAATTTAACCACATTAATGAGCAAAATCAAATTTTCTTTCAATGGGTGACCACATTTGAAATTGGCAAAAAGTTGGGTGATCTTTTTATTTTTTTGGCCTAATTAATTCAATAATATATTATTCTTGGATATTAAGTATATGAGGTATAGAACACTATCGAACCAGTTTATTGTGCTAGGTTGCCTGTGTTATGTCATATCTCCCCATGAACCATGTGATATGTTCTCTTCTAAGTCTGCAATTCTCTTTTTATTTGTGTACAAGTTTATGACATGTTGAAATGAAACCAAATTTGTAATCAAATGATTTCGGTTATGCAGGTGTCGGAGGCCAAGATGGTTTGGGTTGACCGATTAGGGTTTGACATGCGTCTCAGCTCACCCCAAAATGATGTATTTGAGGTCCGAATTCCTTTCCCCAGGGAAGTAACAGATGAGAAGGGTGTAAAATCTTCTTTTAATTGTATGTCCCAGCTAGCTTGGGAAGTGGAAAAGAATTACCTTGTCCCAGATTTTGAGAAGGTGAAACAATTGAAAAAGATACATTGCAGAGGACGTTGATTGGGAAGTGGAATCCTTTGAATTGTTGATGCATTCAGAATGCATTGCTGCATTTTGTTTGTTTGCTGTGTTCTGTAGATTTCTCGAAGCAGAATGACTCACCAATGCTCAATAATCCAGACCGTAATTACAAGACATGGAGAATATTAGGGTTTGGAGGCTGTTCGTTATCTATAAACTGGTTGAGATAGAATGAGTATGGGATGGATTTTCAAGTCTGCTAACCCATTGATGTTCAGTTTCTTCATAAAAATGTAATTTGGGGTTCTACATGATTCTTTATACTAGACACCTGATTGTTGATTTTTCATTTTGTCAGATAGCTCCCTGATTTCTAGGTTGCTTAGTCTCAGTGATCAATTAACGACATCAATTTTTGTAGTCCTACTCCTGCTACTACATTTGCTATTACATTTGTTGCCTGACAAGAAAATTGTTTTCAGTTTACTTGTTAATGGCATGATTTCAGACTATCCATAGATTACTTTGGTCCCCGCAAAAACTTTGGGTTAGAGCCCTAAGAAAATTGTGAAGGACTTTGATGAAGATTCATCCGGCCTGCCAATACTTGCGCCGATACGAGGTAAACACTTGCATTTCAAGTCCCAATACCTTTTTTTGACTAGTGAAGATACTAGGTTAATGCTATGGTATAGTCTTTGATAAGAAATTTTTTTTTTGTTGCTATGGTATAGTTCCTAGTGCAAGCCGGCTAGGGATGGAACAGAAAGCTGCTATACATAGACTATGGACTGTATGCTTTAGTTGTTGTGTCATTTGTTTTTGCTAAGCTAAGTGTAATTATCTGTGGTGATTCTTGAAGTAAAATTAGGTTGACTGAGGTAAGTGTCAGCAGTCATTGAAGTTTCAACATGAAATAACAGTCAACTTGCATATGCTGCCTAGAACTAAAGTTTCGAAATAATACGCTGTAAGTGCTAAAGAAAGGAAGTTACGTTATTGAAAATGTCTGACAAGGTTTCCATCTCCAAGAGAATCAGAGAACCAAAAGAAAGAAAGTTACATGATGGGAAATGTCTGACAAGGTTTCCATCTCCAAGACTATCGAAACAACCTATGAAAATAAAAGTTTCCATCATGAAGGAACTGATCTAATACTTGAAATTTGAGATTCCAGTGATAAGGAAGGAATTAAGCATCATCACAGACCACAACTGGAACTAAAGCATACTCAGATTCACACTGCATCCATATCTTTTCTCCACTGCTGCACTGCTTGCATTCGAAGTAGAACAGAGTAAACACAACAAAGGTCAACAGGTTGACGGAACAGAAAAGAACAGTTGCACCAAACATAAAAGCAAACCGAGTAATCATCTCAATCTCGTCATCACCATCATCAGCCATTGTGAGGTAGAACAATATACCGATCGGAATGCTTAACACCAGGAAAGTCAACATGAGAAAAAACCCAAAGAGCTTTCTGCCTCCCATGAGCTTCTGAGCTTCTCTAATCGCCTTGGCTCCATAAGAGTCATCCTCCAGAATAGAGATCACTAGTGCCAGAGTCCAAACAGAGGCAAAATAAGGATAAGTTGTTACAAGAAAGATTCCCATTGGCCAAATGCATACTGAAGTATCATTTTTCGTGCCAATTAGGGCTGTCAATTGGACTGAAACAAATGATAAAACCACGTAGGCACTTATGAGTAGTAAAAGATAGAGCCATGTGATGATGGGTTTCTTCCACATCGACGGTAGGATCCACAATAGTAATTCCTTAAGAGTTGCAGGATTTGAAGAATATTTTTTGGCAGATGCATATATTGTTACAGATGTTCCAAACAGAAACACAAGAAAAAACGCAACTAGGAATGGAAACTCAATTGCCACCAGAGACCATACATCTTTTTTATCTAACGAGGAGGAACTCTCGTAGCTGTCCTCAATCTTTTGCATCAATGGGCCTGCTACAAGGTAATGGAGAAGAACGAGGAGAGAGAAGGGAGGTAATATAAGAAGAATTACTTGGAGGTATACCTTCTCAATCTCAACTCTGGACAAGAGCTTGATGGCTTTCCTTAAACCGCCGATCATGTCCATTACTGGAGATGGGGTGAACAATGCCCGAGATGCAAAATCTTCATCACTCATGTTTGATGTTTATTTTCTTAAAGCTTATTATATAGATAGATGTATTCTTTACAGGTTGTACTTGAAAATGAATAATTGTATGTACACTGAAGAAATAAAAAAACCCAAATGATCCGCTTCTTTTTTTTTTTTTAACTAACACATTTGTTTTTGTGTGTCTACTTTCAGTTTCAGAGCAGTCGTCCCTTCCCTGGAGAAGAGTTATATGAGGAAATTGGGACTGAGGAAGGTACTGGCTGGCTAGTGGAAAACTATCTTCCATATGAAATTTCATGTTTCTCTCGCTATTATTTTAAGAGAAAACTGCAACACAATACCTCCTCTGAATTGAGCCTGCGGAGAGAGAGAATATATATCAACCTTTTGTGAGAGAAAATGTTGTGTTATTATATGAATTGAAGGACCACCACGCAAAGTAGAAATACAGACTACTGCATTGGTCATACTACATAACTATACCGATGATGACTGAGTCTGTGATGTGCCATAGAGTGGGGGGGTTTGTCATTTCATGTTGATGTAATCCAGGGAAGAAAGAAAACCCCAAGATGAAACATCTGCCTTGGTTGAAAGTTGAAACTCAGACCAAGTCAAACACTCTCCTGTTTTCATACAAATGTCAACTGAAAGTCACACAGTAGGAGTAAACACATTTGATTCAACTAGCAATATACATCAATCAAGTGCGTATATGTTATATACAAATGTCAACTGAAGACCACAGGAATGCACAAAATCTACCTCTAGCCTAGGGGTAACACTACCTGAGAGATGGATTCCACAATATAAGAATGAAACACATATTATATAGTAAAAAAAAAAAAACAAAAAACCAGAACATTTTACTACAATTAATTTCAACACAAGAAAATAATTAGGTACATAGATTTCTAAACTGTCACGCGGCTGCAGGGGTGGAGGAAAAGTGATTAGCGACGACATTCTTGATCATACCTATGAAATGTGTATACTTGGCACTGTTACCATACTTGCCTAGCTTTGGCTGAAACAGGTCATTCAGCATTCTCTCTAAGCTCTCTGCACTGTATTTCACATACTTGCTAGGACTAGCCCTCCCTTCTTCCACCAAAGATGAGTAATTCTCCATGTAGTTCCTATAAACAGGAACTACGACCTCCACTACTAGCTGGCACGTCTTCCATCTCAAGCCTTTATCACAGACCACCCAGCCAGATTGCTTTCTGTACATTTCATCGAAAACCTCATTAAACCCCTTGATTCTCTTCTTGACCAAGTCCCGAGCCATTGCCCTTCCACCCGAGAACAAGACTAAACCCTCCTCACTTAGCATAGCAGGAAGCTTTCCCCAACTCTCTCGCAAGTATAGTGCCGCATAATACTCCAAACGGTCCTGATGTCCTTTTAACCAAGAATCTCCCATTAAATCACCAAGCTTTGTTCCCTTTAGATTGTTGCACAGGTACCAACGAGTGTTCATCATGAAAAGATAGGACAAGGTGGCATCTTCATATATCTTCACCCACGTCTCTAAGTTGCGTACAAGTGCTTCTACAATATTTTTTACCTCAACTGAAAGAAGATCATTCTCGAATTTGTCACAATGATTCCAACTCCAGTGAATTTCCAGGACTTGGGTCATTATCGGTCTATAATAATCATCGAGCAGCTCGTTTGAATAATCAGTCACAAAGATGACAAGCCTCGGAACACTGCCATCCAAAGGAGGATCTGTTTGTCTTTGTCTCTCAACTTGTGCCGAGAGTTCCCAGAAAATCTCGCAAGCCCCATTAACAACTTTCTTGATGAGATCCCTTGTCTGAGTCTGGATTCCAATACATGCTTTCCCGCCAAAAACTTGATTAAAATCCAACCTCAGCTTGTTCAAGGCGGCAAAAATGTCCAAAAGCTTAAAAAGCTTTATTGCTTCCTTCTTAGATTTGGTAATTGTGTTCCCAAATCTTATGAAACCATGTATTCCCGATTGGCTAGCGATCTTTGCAAAGCAATCCATCCAGACATCGCGCTCAGCATTCTGGCCAAAGACATTGTTGCAGAGTCTGTACTCCAGCTCAAGTAGATGCTTCACGACAAACTCTAAATGCCCTCCCCACTCATCTATGTAACTCTCTATGGTTTGCACACTATCAAATTCAGACAACGATGTCTCGAGATAATCTAAGTCAAGTGTTTGTAAGGTTTTCTGGACATTTAAGCTCCGAACTTGAATGTAAATAGATATGCACCTGTCAAGTCGATTGTTACAAGCCAAACGCCCAATAATGGCTTGAAGCTTTTCAATAATAGGCAGTGACAAAGCTGGTAGTGAGAAAATGCGAGTTTCCTCGCCAAGGGAGGATGATAGAGAAGAAGGCACTGCAAGAGGAGCACTATTTTCTATCAAGAGATGTCTGAATTCATTTTCCAGTTTTCCAAATGCTTCACAGAGAATCCCTCCGTTGCAACGAGAACGTTCCTCAATATCCTGCAACTCCTTCAGTATTGCCAAAGATTTCATGACACTTGACAGGTACCATTCATCAACTATGACAGCATTGTCTACCAGGAATTGTGCCACATCTTCCAGCCATAGAATCACTAATTTGCAGTTACCAGCGAGTAACCGTAGTGCCTCTTCGAGCTGCTTGATTAAAGAGAGATAGCCACGTAAATCAGAACACGGATGGGCTGAGAGCAAGCTCCCGAGCTCATGGGCTGCTTCAAAGACATTGAGAACAGCCGAAGCAGGGCCAATAGTGCAGGCAACAGGATCTCTGATCGTGAAAAGGATGCATTTATGTGCAATGTTTTTGATAGCAGCTTCCAAGGGGGGCACTCGTTGGTTGATATCTGAAACTTTTGCACTAGTTTTATCGATTTCAAAGGCTATATTTCTTGATTGCTCTAAACTACTCTTCAAAACATCTCTAGCAGATACAAGATCTTCGATGCCCTTTTCTTGAGCCATTACCAAACATTTAAATTTCTTTTCTTTTTTTGTTTCAAATATGAGAGAGAGAGAGAGAGAGAGAGAGAGAGAGAGAGAGAGAGAGAGAGATTTGAATTACCTGAAAACAAAGTACGGAGAAGTAAATATTTTTAGTTAAATTGGTTTCTTGTAAACTACAAGTTTCTTCACCAAACTCACCAAATAAGGTAAAAAGCAAGTGTTGCCAAATTCAAACCAAACTTCACACTGGGAGCAGCCAATCCAATCCCAATCCAATTAAGAATACACAGAGAAATCCACAACCACCCAGCAGTTAAAAGCTAGATAGATAGATATCTTGGATAGAAAACATGCTTGCGGGTATATAAATAAATAGCAATCTTTCATTAATTCAACTTTACTTGTACTCATCTTACTTTTGACACCAACCTTGTATGCTTTCCAAACCAAGAAACCTAAGACTCTAAACCACACCCAGACAGTAGTAGGTACATTCGTTTGGAAAAAAACATTCCAGTTGATGTTGTCAGCACAGAAATTGTATTGTATAGGAATCCCAACTACTAGCTAGTACTTGTTATTATTATTATTATTTTGGTTAACCTGATATTTTCACTGCTTCAGAGATACTCACTCTCACATGAAGACGACAATAAAACAATATGCTCTCGGTACAGTTGGGATCTTATTCTTAGTTCCAAAAGGTGCAAAAAACCGCCAGGGGTCAGGTGAGGGGAAGTGTTGTGAGACTAGATCAAGCTCATCCTCAAAAGGGAGATAAGAGGATGAATCCGATCAGGCGGTGGCCGGCCTTAATTCTGTTTTTGACATATGCGGCTGTCCCAAAGAGTGCAAGCCATGCCTAGAGTCTTAATCCTTATTGTGAAATGAACCTCCTCCAGGCTTGCTGTACTGTACGTCTGCTTCTCTCGCTATAACGTCCTCCCCAAAGACAGTTTTGGCAACTAGAAAGCTAGCTAGTCTCTCCTTCCAGACATTTGATATCCAACCAGTAGCACATTAATAATGAGAGAAACCTTAAAGACATTATCAGACTCCACACGCTTAAATACGTTGAAGTCATAAACAATGCATGGTCCCCTTGGGACAAATCAAAGAACTTCTCATTGATGTTGTAACTTACTTTTTTGATAAACATGGCCGGGCTGCTAAAGTTAGAACAGTAGCATAAACTTTTTTAATTAGGCTTGATGTTAGAAAAGAGACTCTCTAAATGGGATGTGCTAGAGATTCTTCTAATGGCCGGGATGAATGGAGGGAGGGAGGGAGGGAGTACAAGTAGTTAGGAAACACAAGACAAGAATTAATGTGATCGTGTGGATATATTAATTATAATATAGGCAGTACTCACTAATAAAAGAACTTTGTGGACTTAATTACCTCAGTAATTATATAGGCACTTAATTCATATTCATTGACCTAATTAATTAGTAACAATGTGATTCAAATTAAAAATTCCTTCTCATCTTGCATAACAGGGCAGGGGATCACAGTGTCAGTACAGCAACCTAAAAGATTTACTGTAATTAGCATATTAATTGAGTCAATATCAAAACCAAGTGCATGCGCATCAACAAATTAACCATGCAGAAGCAAGTATGGGAATTAAAAGAGAGGGAGGGAGGGAGGGCTCCTCCCTGCATGCATGTATCAAATCAAATGGGGTAGCTAGCCTAGAGTCGTGCAAGTCGTCGGATAGACCCATATTTAATTTAATTGAGATCGAATGAAGGATAATTAACTAGCTAGCTATATAAGCTATTTGCCTAGGCCTTCATGAATCAGATAAAAAAACTTGATAAAAGTAGTTAACTAACTACTGTAGATTGTACATGGAGTTGAATTAACTGCATGTATTAAAATATATATATATTTTATAGTATATGTAGATATCAAAATTCATGTAAGATGCATATATATATATATGCAAAGTTTGAAGCTCCATCTTTAATTATAGAAAGCTTGAAGAACGCATTTCGCTTCTGTGCTGTGCTGTGCTGTGCTGTGCTGTGCTGTGGATGACAAAGGCTTGATCCAAATATTACATTAGTATTGCTTGCATTTCTTCGCTCGCACAAAAAGCAAGATGGCTATATATATATGCTCTAATAAATTGGACAAAAACCCAAGGGGTAATTAAGGGATTTATTTATTTTAGAGAATACTACTTAGTATATATATAAGTCATCCCTCCATTCCATTTCTAAACAAGCGTCCAATTTTATTTTTTTTTTTAAGTTTATAAATTTTACATTTCACACTTACATTATGTCTTAGTCTAAACTTTTAAGTTATATGTAGATATTAAAGGTACATGTGCTACTTAAATGTCTCAAAATGCTTACAATTTACACTAATAGTAGAGAACAAGTTGAATTCTTCGGTGGTGAACAACAAAAGATGAAATTAACTGTTATAATGATGTCAATGCAGAAATGAGCAATTCAACAATTTTTTTATTTTTTATTTTTATTCACTTAAAAATACAACTTATTTAATAAAATAAATAATTTATTTACTGAAAAGATCACTAGAAAAATTTACATGATCCACAAACAAATGCTGTACAAAATTATTCAAGCATTTGCCATTATAGCACGTGTAAGAAGAAATGACAAACTGAATAAAATTAGGTGTCACCTAAAATTTACACATTTAAAAAAAAAAAAAAAATTTCCTAATGTAATTATGGAGGAAGGTGGTGGATGACATTCGGTGTAAAATATGGAGGAGGATGTGAAAAAAGATTTTTCCTCCACAATTTACATTAAATGTCAAAAAATAAAAAATTTACCAATCAATAAGAAATCATTTAGGCGATCCACAATCCACTTCCAACATGCTTCCACAGATTTACCCCGTTCCCAACGCAAAGATGCTTCTCCAATGATTCAAAGAAATTTTTGGTCCCCCTACCCTTACATTTTTAATCGTTTAGTCCAACTTCTTTAAAACTTTATGTTCTTAATCTCTCTCTCTCTCTCTCTCACACACACACACACAAACATATTTATCCAGAAAGTACTCTTTGAATCTAATGTGTCAATGGCAAAGTAGTCTTCAGAATCTTCTTCACCTTAACTTCGACTGACTTACTTTAACTTAGGAAAGTCACTTACTTAGTGCGTTCATCCAGCAATAAGAAGAAAGCCTAAGCATCTGAGTCAGCAAGCGCGAACTTAGATCCGCTTTTAAGGCCGTCCGTGAAATTCATTATAATCAAACAAAGATAGATATTAATCCAAATCTACCTTTCTAATACATCTGTTAGACTTGCAATTCAAAATATGCAAATCAAACCCCAATAATTCAAGAAAAAGAAATAAAAATTAATCTAAATCTGAAACTTAAAATCAGGGTTTGCACCCTTTTTCGGATCTACAAGGATAAATGATTCTTGGATTAAAGTTCGGAGGACGATGATGGCTGGGTGATGTGGTGGTCGAGGCCGAAGACCAGGAAATAGAATGTATAGAAAAAAGGAGAGTAAGGGAGGGAAAATTTAGTGATGTTGGCGCACTGATGACGGCTTTGAGGCAACGAAGACGGCTTCGGCCTGGTTGTCAAAGAGAGGAAGAGAAGCGGCGGGCGTTTGGATGGGATGATGAGATGAGAGAGGGATGGCAATGGGCGGTTCGGGGGCATAATATCAACCCTATTCCCTAATTCAATTTTATGCCCCATATTCATCATATTTTTCACTGGATAATTAATTTATTTCCCATATTCATTCTTTACTGGTAACGGTTAATCGGAGAATATCTACGGCTAATTCGTCAAACTAACAATTTAGCTTAAAACAATTTAATGATTAAAAAAAATACTCAAAAAAAACTTTTAAATAACATACTCCCTCCGTCCCTAAATTATTGTCTGAGTTGACCCGGCACACGGATTAAGAAAACTCAATTGACTTGATTATTAATATTGAAATAGTATTGAAAAAGTGTGTTGTTTCCTTTAAAGCCCATGTATATGTGGCCCATAATTAAAGTAGGAAGAAAAAATAAGGGTAAAATAGTAAAAGTGATGTTCTAAAAAGGAAAGTTTCAAACAAGACAATTATTTTAAGACGGACGAAAAAGGAAAGGAAGACAATAATTTAGGGACGGAGGGAGTATTATTTAATAAAATTCATAATACTTGATAAAGGATAATAATTATACTTAAAATTATACCATAATCATATTCGTAAAAACTAAAAAGTCAAGTTAAGTAATTGTGCACGAGTCAAATTCACCAAATATTAAATAATTAAGTGATAAATATTAAATAATTAAGTGATAAAGAAGAGTGAACAATTAAGCGCATTAAGCAGCAAATTTACATAATTGAGAAAAATGTTTGAATTTTAATATTTTAAATCTAACATTTATATACCTAAGTTATATGGTAATTACTTATATAAAAATACGGGTAAAATTATATTAGTATTAAATAAGCGGTTCGGGTAATAGTTTGAGTAATTGGACTGGTAATGGAACGGGTACTGCTAATACCAAAATTAAACCGTTCCTTAATTTTTTTTTTCGGTTATTCCCATTACCCACCCCATATCCAGTCAAACCAGTTAATAACCATCAATTTTAGTTCAATTTAATTCGAATATCCACAGTTCGATTTGAAATTGTCATCCGAATTGAGAGTAGGCGGTGAAACAGGGGACTGAGGGGAGGGATTGTTGTTGGGTTTAGGCTTGAAGTTCGACCACGTTCATAAGGGCGTCTTGGTACATTCATTAAATATTTGACGGTAACACAAAAAGGGATAAACTAATCTCTTGCTAAAATCGAGTTGTAGACCAAATGAATAAGGTTTGAAAACGTAGAACCAAACAAATAAAAACATAAAAGTTGGTGGACCAAATACTTATTTGAGTAATTAAGTCTTCTCCAATCCAATCTATTTTGCCTAATTAATGCCGCCCAATAGCAAGACGACCACCACGAATTGGACTTGTGAAATTTAACTAATAATAATAATGTATTTAACATCGTAATTTAATAATTTAACTTTAAATAAGTAATGTTAGGGGTACAAAAAAAATTACAAAATTTTGACCGCATAATTTTTGTTGCCAGGTATTGATTGGTTATATAATTTATAAGTCCGCCACTAAATACTTAAAAAAAACTAATCAACAACTAATAACTAGAATTTTGTAGACAAAATTTTATGTTCCAAACAAAAGCATTACTCATTAAGGATTTAAAATTTTTATTTTATAATAATAAAAAAGGTGAGAGAGAGGTAAAGAAAAAATTGGTAAAATTAGAAAGGAAAAAAATTCAAAATTACAAAAAAGCACAAAATCATGATAACAAAAAGAGTAGGCACTCTCTCTAAAATACACATAATCTCCTAATACACGGCCTATTTTAATTTTACATCAACCTAACATCTAAATATATCACCCCTATATTTCTTATTTTACCCCCCATCAAATATCACTACACCCTTTCCCCCACTCTTCCAATTCATACCCTCTTTCAACCTAACCCTAACCCCAACCCCCCTTCACGACAAAGAACGGCAAAGATGAAGGAAGAACGAAGAAGGAAGATGAAAGAAGATAGAAGGAAAGAAAAAAAAAAGGTTTGTCTTCCCCACCCTCCCTCCCTCTCCCAATCTGTCTTCTCTCCCTCACTCACTCTCTTCTCAAACTCCTTGAAAAAATCTTCCCAACCCTTCCCTCCTCCCTCCCTTACTCCCTTCTCAAATCCATTGAAAAATCTAGTTCGGATATGGTTGACTAACATGGTTGACCGAACAACGATTCGGTTAGGGCTAACCGAACAACCCCATGACCGAACGAGATTTTTCTAGAAAAGCATGAAAAAATTAAAGAAGATGGTGACTGAGGGAGATTTTTCTGGCAAAAGCATTAAAAAAATTAAAGAAGATGGTGACAGAGGGAGGGGAAGAAAAATAAAAAGAGAGAGAGAGAGAGAGAGAGAGAGAGAGAGAGGAGACAAGGGAGGGGAAGAAGAATGTAAGAAGAAAAAAAATAGAGGGTGAGAGAGCTACCGGTGGTTGGTGGCTGAAATTAGGGAAGAAGAAGAGATTGGGGATGTATTTAGAGGGGCAAGGGTACCAAGGTCTTTCTACAGAATGACATTTATGTAAATAAATTTTGTGAGGTGTATTTAGAGAGAGTGAGAGTGTTAATAGACCCACCTTAACAAAAATAGACTCTAAAACACTTGCGCCTCTATTCTATGTTTGTTACTTTGTTTTACTTGATGAAATTGTCTCCAAGAAATTTGACTTCTCCTTGACGATTTGTCAAGGATTAACAATAGAGTGAGGCTATTAGCACCACTTTTTTTTATTAATATATTTCCTAAATTAAATAATAAAAATATAATTATATTATTAGACATAAATATCATTTTTCTACTAAATACATCCACTTTTATATTAAGACACTTCCTAAACCTCTAAATACACCACCTAACAATTTATCAATGCACCCTCCTCCAGTTCCATACGCCATTGCCAGGGATTATACGTCATTGCCAAAGAACAATCCCATCACTTCATTCCTCTCCCTACGTTAACTTCATTATACTACAAATTTTTCACTCCACTTCGATTTTTTTCATGCATTTACGTATGTCTGGGTCGAAATTTGTTCGGCACTGGTCAATGAACACCACAGTGGTGTTCGGGAAGCACCTGCAGAACAGTTAGGGTTGTAGAACATCACAGGGATGTTCGGTAAGCCTTTGCCGAACACCACTGTGTGTTCCTCAAACCAGTTCCGAATCAAAAATGAGAAGAAACCCAATATATTCCATATACATTGCAACTAAAATAAAATTTAATACAAAAA
The DNA here is from genome assembly GCA_016624345.1 of Platycodon grandiflorus. NCBI lineage: Eukaryota > Viridiplantae > Streptophyta > Magnoliopsida > Asterales > Campanulaceae > Platycodon > Platycodon grandiflorus. Next base: position 948,989 of record CM028362.1, on the reverse strand, counting down.
TTGAAACGAAATTGCTATTTAAACATAAAATAGAATAAATTTCATACTTAGGGCTTTCCTCGTCTCGAAATCAGAGTTGCTCTTTTTCTTCTTTTTCCTTTTTTCTTCTTTCTTCTTCCTTGTCTGCTGGGGGGTTTGCGAATTGGAGGGTTTGCAAATTGTTGAGTTTGAAATTTGGGGCTTTGCAAAGCAATGAAAGTTGAAGCCTGGTTCTCACGATGTTTCTGCTGGCGTCAGTGTTGTGTTTTGGTTGTTGTATTAAGAAATTGGGGTGGGTGTGATGATATTGAAAAAAAAATGAGTGAATTAATTGAGAGGAGTAAAATAAGAAATGTTGGGTGGTGTATTAAGAAATTATGTTGGTGTAGAATTTGTGTAGTGGGTGTATTGAGAAAAATGGTGTATTAATAACTTTTGGTGATGTTAATAGCGTCACTCTTAACAATATCTTTATGCAAATTCTAATGACAAAAAATTAGTTCTACATGCTCCTTAGACCTTTCGTTCCAAAAAAAAATGGTTCCTCTATCATCTTTGATTTGTCCAAAAAAAAAAAAAAATCTCATTTCTAAAAGTGATTATAATAATTTTAGTTCAATTTGAAGAAGATACAAACAAGTAAAACTATAATCTTAAAAAGTTTGATTTGTCAAATGAAACTTTTTTTTTTTTTTAGGGGGTGGGGGAATATGTATAACTGTCTATTGCAATACTATAGTTTCGTAAGTCAAAACTTTTTTCTAGGACCAGTTTTTTGAATGAAGAAAAAGAAAATTATGAAAAAGTTATTTTCTCGCTTGTTAATAAGAGAGTTACAAGAAATTTTGATCATAAATATTTCTCCAACACAAAATTCCATTCAGCGCAGGATACATTTGGCAAAAAAACAAAAAAATAGTTATAAGGTCACCAAATTTTTCTTTGTCATCCAAATGCACATAAAATATAGAAAAGTTGTTATTTCTAATATTTTTAAATTTTCTATTTTCAAACGCAGTCCATAAATTTGTAAATTTAATCTTCAAATAGCATACTCGCCATTAAACAATAGTTGTAGAAATAATTATAAACTTAGCAAAGTTATTTTTCAAAACACCTTGTAATGCTAGTCCAATAGAATTAATATACATCAAAGTTGGAACATGAGTGTTTAAGCCAAGTAAAATTATAACAGAATATGAAAGTTTTGTTAATTTCATTTACACGTGCTAAAGAATTACCCTTTGACAAAAAGTTGGACATGTAAATTGGTTGAATTGCCCAATAGTATATTTATAAAATCAAAATTTTCTATTTAAGTCCTTGACTCAGAAGAATATTTATGCTGTTTCAATTACTAAATCAAAATTTAATACTCCATTCGTTTCAGGCAAAGAGTCCACTATACTATTTTAAGACTTTCACTTAAAGAGTCCAATTTAAAAAAATTATGATTACAATTTTCTTAATTTTTCATCTTTACCCTCCACTTGAGTTGTAATCATCTTGGTTGCACTTAAGTATTTTTATAATTATAACCAACTTCAATGACACTAATATATCCATTAATAATTAGACTTTTCAAACATGAACTCTTTAGGTGAAACGGAGGGAGTATACCTTAATTATGCTTTAGGAAACATGATTTTTTTTACGAAGAACTACAATAAAAATATTATGAATTACAATTTTTACAACTTAGTTAAAATAAGTAATCTATGTAAATCGTCGAACAAAAGTTAATTAATCTCAAAAAATTCAAAAATTGACATTTTAGTTTGAACGAAGAGAGTATTTGTTACGAGATTGCAAAGTATTCGTTTTCTTGGTCCAAATTAAATCACAAGCAAACTATTCAATTCGTTCACAAAAATGATCTATTATGACATTTGAAAGTCAAACTTACTATTTTTCAATTGATTGATACTCCCGCCCTTCGTTTCAAGTAAAGAGTCCATTATGCTATTTTGAAATGTTTCACTCAAAGAATATACTTTAGAAAATTATATATACAATCTTCATAAAACTTTCAACTGTAGAGAATAATAATTCTTATGAATAATGGCATAGCCTTTTTCATTGATTGTAACACATATTTATAGGGTTTACAAGTTAACCTCATACAATAAGGATTAGGAGAAGAGTTACAATACAAGGTAACTAGGAGACCTAACTAATAGGGAAGAATATACCAAATATAGTTACACATATATGGTAACAAAGAGACAACAATATGAAAGGGATATTATGCCCTTATATGCCCCCGCAAGTTGGACCTTCGAGAGGAGAGGCCAATCTTGAGTAGAAGATGGTGAAAGCGAGCGCGAGGAAGCAGTTTGGTTAGAGCATTTGCGAGCTGGTCAGCCGAGGAGACGTGAGATACCCGTAAGATATCGTCTTGAACTTGCTGACGGATAAAATGATAGTCGAGGGCAACATGTTCATGCGAGAATGAAACACTGGATTAGAGCAGAGATTTGTAGCGCCGACATTATCACAGTAGATAACGGGTTGGTGCGAGGAGGTTACACCGAGCTCACCTAGAAGAGAGGTAACCCAGCGGATTTCAGCAGCTGTTGCGGCAACAGCTCGGTACTTGGCCTCTGTTGAGGAGCGAGCAACTTTTCGCTTTTTCGAGCTCCAGAGATGGGGTTTAGGCCAAGATACACGATGTAAGCACTTGTGGAGGTAAAATCATCTTTGTTTCCCGCCCGTCGGCATCGGTGAAAGCATGAAGATCGAGAGGCGACTGACGATGAAGAAGGATGCTATGATCAATAGTGCCACTGAGATAGCGAAGTAGGAGCTTGGTGGCGAGCCAGTGATCCGAAGTGGGTCGATGCATAAATTGAGAGAGTTTGTTGACGACATAGGCAATGTCCGGGCGGGTACGAAATAGATATTGAAGACTCCCGATTATTGCTCGAAACTCGGTAGGGTCAGTCAGTGCCGTGCCCGAAGGGTGAGCACTGGCGAGGTCGCTAAGGGTGTTGCCACTTGGCGAGCTTCAGACATACCAGTGCGAGCAAGGAGGTCGGCTACGTAACCTCGTTGGGAGAGGAGAAGCCCAGTAGACTGAGGAACCACTTCCACACCGAAGATGTAGTGAAGGTCGCCGAGGTCTTTGAGCGAGAGCCGAGTAGCGAGGTCGGTGATGAAGGCCTAGACTGCCTTGGTATCGTTGCCGGTGATGATGATGTCATCAACATAGACGAGCAACAGAAGAGTGATGCCACACTCATTGAAGATAAATAGGGAAGTATCACCCACTGAGTTCGTGAAGCGAACATCGAGGAGAAAATGGCGAAGTTCATTGTACCACATGTTGGGGTGATCAGTGTCGACGAAGCCCTGAGGTTAAGTCATAAAGACTTCCTCGGTAAGGGTTCCCTGCAAGAAGGCATTGTTGACGTTGAGTTGACGAAGATCCCATCCCCGGCTGATCGCTAGGGAGAGGATGAGGCGAACTGTGGTGGGTTTGACCACCGGGCTAAAAGTCTCATGATAGTCAACTCATGGGCACTGATGGAATCCCTTGGCGACCAGGCGAGCTTTGTACCTGTCAATTTTGCCACCAGCAGATCGTTTAATCCGAAATATCCATTTGCAGCCAACAATATTAGGGACCCCTGTGGGAGATACCAGTTCCAATGTGCCATTTTTGAGGAGGGCATCATATTCCTCAGATATGGCTTGTCGCCACCTGCTGTCTTTGAGGGCCTGAGTTACACATGTTGGTTCAAGGTCGATGTTTAGTTGGGCGGAGAGGCAGAGTTTGTTAATTGGTTTGTGGATGTTGTTTCGGGAGCGAGTGATAATAGGTAAGGTGCGAGCTACGGCCTAGGGTATAGGCTGATGAGGAAGGTTAGTGTTTGGTGGGGCGACCTGTGAGGACTCGGTAAGGTCGGGATTAGCCGTGCCGGGCTCTGAGGGTGGTTGAGACGAGGTCGCGGCAGGAGCATCAGTCGATCGCTGCAAGGATTAGCTGCCGATGGTGTGTATGAAGCCACGAGGATGTCATGAGGTGGTAACCAGGAAATGTGGGTGGACTCGTCAAGTCGCTAAAGATTCAGCTCGATTTGAGACATGGGAAACTTATACTCAACAAACCGAACATGGCGAGAGACAAAGAGCTTTACGCTAGTCGGGTCGTAACAGATATATGCACTCTGAGTGAGGGAGTACCCGAAGAAGACACAGGGAGTCGAGCGAGGATCGAGCTTGTGAGTGGTATATGGTCGCAACCAGGGATAACAGAGACATCCAAATGCTCGAAGCTTTAAGTAGTTGGGGGCTGACCCGAAGAGTTTGTGGTAGGGAGAGAGCATCTGAAGTGTGGGAGTGGGAAGACGATTTATAAGATAGGTTGCTGTGAGGTAGGCATACGACCAAAAGATGAGGGGAAGAGCAGCTTTGGATAGTAAAGATAGACCTGTTTCGACAATGTGACGATGACGTCATTCAGAGAAGCCATTGTGCTCGAGCGTGTGGGGGGGCGAGGTAAGGTGCGAGATGCCATTAGTGGCGAGGTATGTGGCCAGGCCGGTCGTTTTGGTGAGACCGGTATACTCGCCACCATTATCCGAGTATAGGGTGACAATTTTTTGTTTAAAGTGGTTTTCGACCAGGGCTTTGAAGCGAGGAAAGATGGATGCAACATCGAATTTCCTTTTGAGAGGGTAGAGCCAGATGTAATGTGTGTAGTGATCGACGAAGATCACATAGTATTTGAAGCCATCAAACGAGTGAATAGGCGAGGTCCAAACATCAGAATATATAATTTGGAGGGGGTGGGTGGACACAATAGTAGATAAAGTAAAATGAAGTTTATGACTTTTATTGCTTAAACACGCATTACAAAAGGATGACTTATCTCGAGAATGCTTGAGAGCAAACCTAGACTCAATATGACTCTGAATTTGGGCGGAAGGATGACCAAGGCGATGATGCCAGTCCGGAGCAAACACTTTCGAGCTCGAGAAGGCAGTGGGGTGACACAGAGGGATTGGGCTCGGCCATTCATACACACCATCTTTATATTGTCCTTCCAAGCAAGGTCCCTGTATGTAGATCCTTCACACGAAAGGAAGTGGGTAAGAATTCAATAGATGCATTATTAGATGTGCATAATTGAGAGATAGAGATGAGGTTTCTTTTCATACTAGGTACAAACAGAACATTATGCAATTGAAAGGTGTGTGAGGGTGTGTGGAGAGAGGTAGAACCAGTATTGACAATGTGTAATCCAGTGCCATGTATCACCAATAACCATGTCATCAGGGCCCGAGTACGGAGCATGGAAAAAGAGATTGCCGAGGTCAGCTGTGACTTGGTGGGAAACACCACTGTTGAGGAGCCAGCTTGGAGTTGTCTTGCCCGAGGTCGTGGCAATGTGTGCTCGCGATTGCCATTTGTTGCCCGCAGACGAGGAGTGAGGCAAGCTGGATGGCGAGGCCAGAATAAGCTGAAAGCTGGGGCACTGAGCGACCGTATGACCTTGTTGGCAGCAGCCTTGACATTTGTCGAGGTAAGGTCGCTGCTGGCGAGGACTATTGTTGCCCGACTGTGGATGCCTAGGAGGTTGTGCGGGTTGCTGGTGGCGAGGATACTGAGGCTGAGGAGACCCTTGTTGCCTGTTCGTCACAGTATTAGTCGTGACGGGGTGGAGAGTGGAGGCGGGGTGTGATTGCTTCAGTACCAGCTCGCGGTTGATGAGCTTTTCATGAAGTTCATCAAAGGGAATAGGAGTGTCCCGTCTTTCAACTGCATCAGCGACATGTCGATAGTCATCATCCAGGCCGCGGAGCACTGTTTATATGAGGTCCTCATGGTCGAGGGGTTTTTCGAGGGCAGCGAGCTCATCGAATTTGCTCTTGATGAACTGCATGTACTCCGAGATCGACTGGGAGCCTTTGGTAGCTCGCTTGAGCTGGTCTTTAATTTGTTTAATATGCCCGCGAGTAGGGCGAGTATATGTGTTGGCCAGAATAAGCGGAACTAAGCTTGTGGAGAGGAAGCCGACAAGGGCGCCAAACAGAAGTTTGTCTTATCGTATCCATGGGAGGTAGTCTCGGTTAGGTGCTTGGACGTTGTTGACGGTGAGGGTGGCTAGCGGGCAGACCGAGGTGCCATCAACAAACCTGTGAAGATCATAGCCAACGAGCGGGGATTTAACCTGAAGTTTCCATGCGAGGTAGGTGGTGGGGGTGAGCTTGGTGATATTTTGGTTGGAGATGTTGATGAGTTGATAGGTTTTGGAGGAGTCTGTGGGATCTTGGACGGTGATCATGTTGGAAGCCATGGGTGCTTAGAGGAAGAAAGAGGTGGTGGGCGGTGGTGTTTGGGGTTGCGGAAGTTTGGTGGTTTTTAGGGTTTGTGGAATCAAAGCTCTGATACCATGTAGAGAATAATAATTCTTATGAATAATGACATAACCTTTTTCATTGTTTGAAACACATATTTATAGGGTTTACAAGTTAACCTAATACAATAAGGATTAGGAGAAGAGTTACAATACAAGGTAACTAGGAGACCTAACTAATAGGAAAGAATATATCAAATATAATTACACATATATGGTAACAAAGATATAACAATATGGAAGAGATATTATTTCCTTATATCAACTTTATCCTCCTCATGTAGTACAAACATATTAACTATGCTTAAATATTTTTGTAATTATGACTAACGTCAATACTACTTATACATATCCTTTAATTATTAAACTTTTCAAACAAAAACTCTTCGGATGGAACGGAGGGAGTATTTTAATAAGCCGTTTGGGAAAAATTCAATGTTGATCATTATTTTTTCTCAGATGGCTAACAGTTGTCCACACTCACATCAGTGTTTTGTGTAGATAAATATGTGGAGATTTAAGTGTTTGAAGGTAATGTGAGACGCACATGTTGCTATTTAAATTTTGTCCGAGGTTGTTGACGGTGAAAGAAAAATAATTCATTAAGTAGCTAGATGAAGATAGAGGAGTATAATTAGATCTAAATTAAATCGAGTTAGTTTTTCTAATGGAATTATCTATATTTAGTAAATAATGTAGTAAAATACAGTGACATGTATTATATTTTTTGCCAATAAGAAAGAAGTTTTCTTATTAAAACATGTCAAATAAGAAAAAGTAGAAAATTGCATTGGAGATAGCAGTGGGATGACTCATTTAAATGAGAAGAAGTGATATGGTTAACCGAACCGAAAGATTATATATATATATATATATATATATATATATATAGTGGTCAAAATTGTCCTTTTCTTTTCATTAATCTTTGTAAACTTGAGTACAATATAAATATAAGTTTTCATGACTCTCTCGATGGGTAAGCAACATTAACCTTCTAATTAACAATGTGTGTGTTGTGTACAAGTCCGACTGATCACTCAGCTTGCATCTATTCAATCTAGATTAAGGGGGAAAAGAAATTAAATAGCAACATAAATCATTAATATGTGGCTAATTTTATGTAACTATATATATATTGCCTTATTATACCAAGAAAGTGCAAACCGGGGCCCATATATATATATATATATATATATATATATTTCTATAACATTGCTCATTCTAGAAGCACTTGTTTAGAATCAATCAAATATTCAAAAAATATTTTATATTAAAATGACTCTCAAAGCATCAAAGTAGTTGTACGTGTAATGTGATCATAATTATGGTGGCAATTTGAGGCACGACACGAATGAACGAAACAAATACGACACGAAATTATAGAATTGGGCCGAGCTTTATCGGGTTTGGGTTGTTATTGGGCGGCCTGATAACAGCTCGCTAAAATTGGGTCGTGTTTCGGGCTAGCCCGATAAGATGATCATCCGTGTGATATTATCTCTGGACAAATCTTAGTTGTTGATTAAAATTAATTTTAATAAGTCTTGGCCGTTGATATTATCGGGTTTGTGCCGTGTTTGGGCTAGCCCGATAAAAATTAATGCTTTTTGGGCCTAACAGACCTGACGGGCTTGCCTGAACTAGTATGACAATCGTAATTATCGTGCCTAATGGGCCGTGCCAGGCTTTTGTGCTTTAATCATGTCGTGTTTAGGTTTCCATTATAGACCCGTTAAGCTTAATGGACCGTGTTCGTGTTTAATCTTAACGTGCCGTATTTTATCGTGTCAGCCCGTTAACAGCCCAACACAACTGAATTGCCACCCCTAATCATAATGTCTATACATGAATAAAAAAGTACGAGAGTTGATATAAAATTTATTCCTAATGTGCACGCCATTGTTGATGGTAGGAAAAAATTTCACCTACTTTTCTAATTTTGATCACGAATATATATATATATATATATATATATATATATGAATTGTTCTATTTATTTATATAAAAAAGCAAATAAGTAATGAATATTAAGCTACATATATAATCAGGTGCTACTACTGCTAGTTTAGAGAAACATTTCCTTTTTCTTTTAATTTAGATACTCTATGTAACGTACACTTAATAACCTTAAGTATTGACTCATGTTGTTGTTCTACTTAACCGACAAAACTAATTGGTAATTAATGAAAACAAAAATGTTGCCTTTTTAATTACTGTATTTCATTATATATATATATATATATATATAAACAATATAATATGAAGAAACTAAAAAAGCAAGAGAAAACACTTAATCTTTCTCCCCTGAACAGAACTCTCTCTTTCTCTAGATGAAACAATGAAGCTGTGATGACCAATTAAAACATGTCAATTAAAATTTTGATCGGTACAGTACACTTTTAGTACAAGTAACGTTACTCTAAAATTAATGGCTAATCTTTAGTGCAATGAAGCTCCAATATAAGGTATTACTTTGATTCCTAACTCATCTTTGAAATGTTAGATCGAGTCAATTAGATGGATTAAAGAATTGACATTAATGGTTTAGATAATATTGTAGAGTATATATTTTAGGTGGGTGTCACTGTCTAATCTCTATTTTCCTTCATTTACGCCCGTGTTTGTGGTGTTTATCTACTGTGCACTTTGAGCGACTTGAAAAAATAATTCACTCTAATAACCATTCTTCTTTATACAGTCCTCTAAAAATTATTCCCAACGTCCCTAAATTATTGTCTTCCTTTCCATTTTTATTCGTCCCAAAATAATTATCTTGTTTAAAAAACTTTCTTTTTAGGACATTTTACTCTTACTTTTTCCCTCACTTTAATTATGGGCTACATACATATGGACATTAAAAAAATTATACATTATACTAATATTAATAATCAAGTCAATTATTTTTTTTAATCCATATGTCGGGTCAAACAAGACAATAATTAAGGGAAGGAGGAGTAAATCACTTTTATCTCAATTAACAAACCCAACTACTATTTTATTTTTCCTCTTTTTTATTTCTTTTTTTTTCACAACAATTGGAATAAAATATTTTATATTTTAAATTTTATGAAAAAATTGTTGTATGTTTTAATAATTTCAATTACGGCTTTTCAATGCAACTGTATAATTTAAGTAAACTCTCATAATTAAATTAAAAGATGCGAATAATATTCGCGTTGAGTTGTGATGGTGAAAGCAAGAATTGATTTGGGATCAGCAATTGGAATAGTCATAGTTGGAGAGGTTAGAGAGTTGGCATCATCCAAGTCTACTACCAGGAAACATACATCATTTATATACTCCCTCTCTTCCAAGAAAACTTAAAAATAAATAAAATTATAATTTTTTAAAAAAATTTACTTATTGATCGCAAGTATTATAATTTTATTTTATTTTTGGAGGAAATTAAGGAGTATTTATATATAAAAAAGATGCATTAAAAAGGTTGATGGGAACCTAACAAATAGCTCCCCTGTTCCAGGTAAATATTTCACTATACTATTTTAAATTTAAAACTTTATGTTTATAATTTTCATAAAATTTTTAATTTTATTCTTTATATGTGGTACAAACATATTAATTATGCTAAAATATTTTTATAATTATAACAAATTTTAATATTAATTATATATCTTTTAATAATAAAATTTTTAAACATATATCATTTGGGTGAATCGGAGGAAGTACTGGTCGCAAGAGGCCATTTATAAATCATGGGAGAAGAAGAAGGCGGCAACGGAGATAGCAACATATTGCATTAATTAATGGTTTAGATTTCTTCTTAAAGGCGACTTTTGATGATGCCTACATCACAACTTTTATTCAATTTCTTTCACATATACAATTAATCTCCCTCTGACTATCATTTTCACTTTCACTTTTGATACTTATGGATGCATAATTTTAAAGTTTGGAATTAAAATTAAAAGAATAATTTAAATTTTATATCTAATTTTAATTTTAAAGTTTGGTATTTAGGCCTCGATTGGTACACAAAAATGAAATTAATTCTGAAATTAATTACCAATAATGAGATTCTACAGAAAATAGATTGCAAGATGATTCCTAAAAGTGTGTTTGATAAAATAAGAAATGTGATTACTAATGTTGTACAAATTTATATTATATTATTTAGTAAAAAACAAAACAACTTGTAATACAAAGATAAAAGTAAGGTAATTGACAACATTACCCCAATGTAGACAAGTTATTGTTAATGACTTTCATAATAAAAATTACTATAAATTAACGTTATTACTACTCCAAAAAATAACAAGTTCTTCATTATTTTTCAATTTTTGTGAAAATTTTAAATTATTCAACATCAATAAAGTAGGAAAAAAAATATTATATTAAAATTAAAAAAATTAATGTTATAATAAAATTAGTTCAAATAAAACTAGTTTAAACATTTGAAACAAAATGAACAAATACTTGACCTAATAAAAAGAGTCGAAGAACAACAATGGCGATGAGTAAAAAAAAAAACACGGTCATAAATTAGTTGAAACCAAATGAAATATTAAATATAAAACAAATATTTGACCTAATAGAAGGATATTATTGTCCTTTTACATGGATTTTAACTATTAGGAATTCAAATACTACCTCCTTCATGAAGATTGTGATTCCTTAAATTTTAGTAATTCATTTCTACTCCAAATATAATTCTTGCACCACCAAATATTATTAATTAATTCCATAAAATTGATTATATTTTCGTATTCCAATCGAGGTCTTAGTAGCCAAACATAGTCTTTGTCATTTTTCAATTACATTTTCTTATTCAAGTATTCGCGAGTGTAAAAACTACAAAAAGAGCCCCACTAAATAATAGTCTTTTTTTTTTCATTTTTTATTTGTTTCAAAAATATTGTTTTGTTTCTAAATTTTTTTTTAGGAAAATACTTTTACCATTTTACTCCTACTTTAATGATGGTCCATATACAGATGGTTTGTAAAAAAAATTACATATCATACCAATATTTATATTAGAGTCAATTAATTAATTTTTAAATTTGTGTGGACAGTTAAACAGAACAATTATTTAGTAACGAAGAAAGCAAGAGTTAAAAAATAGAAGGCCAGCTGAGCAGAGGAATGAATGATAAAATTGGGTGGGGACTAGGGGTGGGGGTATGACAGATTCATAGTTTTCATGGTTGAAAGTAAAATGTGGAAGTGGTTAATGGTAGAGTTACAGATTGTTAAAAAAAAAACAAAAAAAATGAGAAAGTGTGATAAAAGATAATTTATAGTAATTTTTAGAATTATTTACATAAGCAGCTACGTACGTTTTTTGCCTTTGTTTTAATCAATTGAGTAGAAGTAATTGAAGGATTCCGGTAATAATTTTAGTCTCTGGTTGGGACTTGGGAGGAAGGGATTGATTCCAACGTAATCTAATTGGGTGGTTTTTTCCATTCCATTCCATATTAGTCTTAAAGAGAGAGAGAGAGAGAGATGGATTAGATCTGGAAAAAGGAAGGAAGGAACTAGAGAGGAAGAACACGTGAGGAGCACATGGAAATTACAGTGGGATATGTGTCTGGTTGTGATGATAAGACAGGAAAGGAAATGAGTGGAAGGGATCTCCATTCTCCTCCTCCTATGTATAATTATTAAGAGTAATGCTTTGGTTAACTAAATAGTATTAAATTTTTTATATTAAATAATATATTATTTGATGTAACAACTGGTGTAATGCATTAATTATAATTTTTAAATTTATTTTTTATACCATATCAGCTGATATATGAAAAAAATTAATACTTCATACTAAATTATTATAAAAAGGGTGGAGCCAAAGGATCCAACGGTTCTTCTCAACCCTAAAAAGAAAAAAGGTTAATTTTACCATTGGTCCCTGAAGTTTGAATTTATACACCAATAGTTCTCAATCTTAGAGTTATCTTCCCGTTAATTAAATTATTTCAGTTTTGCATACCGTTGGTCCCTATAATGGCCCGCGTTAGGTGGGGAACCGTTAAATGGCCATGTGATCTATCACGTGTCTTTTACTCAGGGCAAAATGGTCATTTTAATGCACCTCTCTAGCTCTTTCTTTTTCTTGCTATGGAGTTGCATTTACTTTAATCTGGAAAACTTACCTAGTGAAAATCCATTCGATATTTGTTTATGTTCCTTTTTAACATGATAAACAGAAAGCAGGCACGAGCGGAGGTGAAAATGTAGATCTGAGCTCTAAGATAGAGATAATAACTAAGTTGATAGAAGAGAATCAGGAACTTAAACAGAGGTGCATTAAATTGTTCTTATGGATCGAGAGACAATATGTTATCTGGATATAATGTTTTATAATTTCATCTGTTTAACATTTTTTTGCGGAACCGTACCACCATTTCAACGAGTTTACTCAAATGTCGTCGCGTGGATAATTTTATCTGACTCATCCTCAAACCAAGCCATGTTGCAGACCAAATTTGGGGGTTCTTTGCAGAAACGATGAATGTCACCATACCATTTTAAGATTAATGGAAGTTAACTGGATGAAATCAGAGGAGAACGATTTGGACGCTAGAGTTGAACTTATCTAAAACCTTACCCAGATCAATTTTGTAGGAGAGAGAGGAGAGAGAAAGGGATAGATAAAACCTTATGTTGGACCAGGATTGACGACTGAGATTGAAGAAGAGGTCGGAGAAGGCATCTCTGATTTAATCGACTATGGTGAGATTAAACGAGATATTTTGATTCTCCGTTCCACCATTATTACTTCATACCACAAAGTTTGTTGCCGTAAGTTTCATAATTCTAGCGATGAACACTATGGTTGAACATACATATATTGATAATGAAAATTTAGTGGTTGCTAGAATCGTTCAATTGGAATTCCAATGGAAGATTTGAATCTGAAAACACTGAGTATAAAAGGGTGTTTAAATGTGTGTAATGAAACTTGGAAATTCGAAAATCTTTTGGCTCAAAGTAGCTCATCATTGATAATCGGTCTATGGCTCTGCGATTCCTTGGCCCCGTTCACGTAGATCTCGTCGATCATCTGGTCGGAGACTTCGTCGTCGACGTCCATGGTTTGTGAGACATCGTTTGAAGAAATTGGGGTTTTTAATTTTCTCTCTCTTCTTTGTGTTAGAGCCCTAAAAGTGTGTAGAGTGAGGAGGATGGTTGACAGAGAAAGGGGAAACAACCTAAGAATGGAAAATGATTCTTTTGCCCCAAGTAAAAGGCACGTGAGAGATCACATGGCCATTTAACGGTTCACCATCTAACGTCATTCATTACAGGGTCCAACGGTGTGCAAAACTGAGATACTTTGGTAAGTGGTGAGACAACTCTAAAATTGGAGACTATTGGTGTACAAGTCCAAACTTTAGGGACCAATGGTGAAATTAACCCAAGAAAAAAAGAAAAAAAAGAAAAGGAAAGGAAAGGAAAAAGAGGGAGGGAGGGAGAAGAGAACACAATCAATCAGTCGTATAAGTATAATCGGAAGACTGTCGGTGATCTACTTATTGTTATTGCTGTTGAGACTTGTCAGACCCTCCCCTGCTGCTGCTGTTGCTACTACACTACACTACACTTCTCTTCTATCTCTCTCTCTCTCTACACACACAATTCTCTCTCTCTCTCTCTCTCTCTCTCTCTACCCTACATATATACGCAGCATATATATATATATACACCAAACTCAGAAGACATTGTTCTAAGCTTCTAGTTCCGTTCTTCTATTAGAGTTAGTTTCCTCTCTCTCTCTCTCTCTCTCTTCAGAGCTTCTTCTTTAGACTAGACAGAGCGAGAAAGAGACAGAGGTACATTCTTACATTGAATTAGGGAGGGAGGAATAGCAGCAGCAGCAATCAAATCTAAAGAAAGAAAGAAAGAAGAAATGGGTGGGGTAGATCCCAGACATATATTGGCTGGAGTTCTAACTGTCACCATGTTTCTAATGCTTGGCAACATGATTAAGCGAGACCACTTCGATCCTCCCCCCCTTCATGTATGTTTCTCATATCTCTCTCTCTCTCTCTCCATCAATCTCAATTTTATAATTCCCCCTTTCTTTCACTTAATTCTCAACTCTAGCTTCAATTCAACTTCATTTCGGATTTCGAAATACATTACCTGCACCCCCATTTCCCCTTTTTCATTGCTGCATAAAAGAAATCTATGGTATTCAATTCTTATGCATCTTAATATACATACATAGATAGATTACTTTCTTTAATTTAACTGCTATCCATTTTTCTGCTTTTCTCATTCTAGCTCCCTTAATTTGTAGGTGAAGCATTCTGTTCATTATGATGACCCCAAAGATTCAGAGCAGACCCTTGCTACTCTTTCTCAATCCAGTTCTGACGATGGCCTTTGGAAAGAGGACGGCCTTACCCTCAAACCTTGTTGGTCTAAACCAACTCTGGGTGAGTGCACCTCACTTCACATCTTGGCAACATCACCATTCTGTTCCCTTCGTCTCTAACTCCGTTTTGGATTTTATTTTACATGTATCTTCTCTTTTTGGCTAATAGAAGAACCCCAACAATCGCAAGGTTTTGTTACTTTCTCATTAACTAATGGCCCTGAATACCATGTCTCCCAGGTAAGGTATCCTATCCTATCCTATCCTATCCTATATATTACCATCCCAACTTTTACTACGCCTCTTACATTTTCGTACTTGTAATAATTTCATTTACCCTATATTACATGAACCTTCTCCGCATTTATTCTGGAATGTTTTTTTAGATGGATCAAGTAGTAACCCAAACGGCAGTTACTCAATGTCATACCATCAACACAACAGTATGTCATCCTCGAGAGACCAAGTCATAGGCCTCTTTGGGTTTCTCTGGTCGATATCTAAACCTGAATGAAAATCTTTTTAAGGACCTTTCTGTTTTATATCACCATAAACTTGAAACCTAATATGATGACTCTCAGTTCCACTTCTTTCCTCAACCTCAGGCATCGAAAACGTAGTGAATGATGGTGATTGAGGAGTTACATTCTGTTTACAAAAATGTATTCCCTCCGTTCCAACCAACGAGTCCACTTTTGACTTTTTTGGGTCTATATTAATGAAAGTTTGACCGAGGATTTACATAAATTTATTTGTTTTTACAAAGTCATAAAATTTGTAATCCATAGTATTCTTAATGTAGTTTTTTGAAATGAGATTTTATTTCCGAAAACATAATTCAAGTATGTTAAATTTGATTTGATTTAGTCACATGTTGACATTTAAAAATGTTAAGTAGACTCTTTGGTCGGAATGGAGGGGATAGTTACTAACTTTGCTAAAAGGAGAGAGAGAGAGAGAGAGAGAGAGAGAGAGAGAGATATGCTTTCTGCGTCTCCCTCATTGTAATACTTTTTCTCTTTGCTGCATTCTTTCTTCCTAATCTTTTCACCGTTGACTGTTTTCTGTCAGATTGCTGATGCAGTGGTAGTGGCAAGATACCTTAAGGCAACTATTGTACTCCCAGACATTAGAGGAAGCAAACCTGGTGATAAGAGGTCAGTCCTCAGCTTTAGCATTCTCTGAGCATTAATGCCGTCCCTTGCTTCATTTATTTGTATTTTCTTGTTCCTGAAAGCATCAGTTTATGATTGCAAGTACAATGGCATGAAAATGCAAACAATAGCGTGTGAATTTCTTGGGGGAGAAAAGATCATATGGGTTGGGTTGAGTTGATTGTGAGAAAAATTAAAAAAATGCGGTTAGAAATCATATCCCCGGAGCTCATGACTCAACTGGCGTTGTATCGATCTTGAAGTGAATGTCCTTGCTGTACTACAACTTCTTTTTTAACAAGAGGTGGCTGCAGCACCAACCAAGCTAGAGCTTGTAACGGTTTCTTTATGTCTTTTCTTCTTTATGATATCTTTTTTACTTATCTCTAAATCTGTTTATTCTCTTTTTTACCCTCTTTTAGTAGCTTTTAGTGCATGAGGTTTTGTTAAGGTTTATCCGTTTATTGCTGCTATATTCTATCGCTTTAGGGTTAATTACCCAAAGGGCTATTACAATGTAACTCAATTCTCACCATAAGAAATATGTGTTCAAATGGAACTACATTTACATATGACCTCCAGCGTACTTCTGTTCTGCCAGTTTGTTGCTTATGTTTTGATCTCTTGCTTGTAGCTCCCTTTTCTTTTTGGTCTTGTATTCTTATCTTATAAGATGAACTTTCTTAGTAGAATAATTTAAACTCAGCTTCAAACATGACATTCAAAATTAGAAGCACGCTTCTTCTCATGCTGGATAAATATGCTTCTTTTCATTCAAAAATATTAGCAGCTAATTATTCAAACAATCCCTCTCTCCTTACAAAAAGCCCCTCCGTATAATTATTTCCCTTATTAGTAGCTGTGAGATGTTTTCAGTTACATCAGCTGGTGCAAGAATCCTAAGCTGTACCTCTCATTATTTAAGACTACGTAACATATCAAATTAACATTTAACATTTTTCAGGAACTTTGAAGATATTTATGATGTTGAGAAGTTTGTAAATAGTCTAAATGGGGTGGTCAAAGTAGTAAAATCCCAACCTTCTAAAGTATCAGCGCGAAATCTCGCAGTCCTGAGGGTTCCTAATCGGGTGACAGAAGATCACATTGCAGAAAAAATTGAACCCGTTTTTAGAGAGAAGGGAAACATAAGGCTGGCAACGTACTTCCCTTCAGTAAATATGAGAAAGACTGAACAAGATAACAATGTAAACTCAGTTGCATGCTTGGGAATGTTTGGAACTCTACAGCTACAAGCAGATGTCCAGGAAGTGGTTGATTCGATGGTTGAGCGGCTTAGAACTTTAAGTCGCAGGTCAGATGGGCAATTCATAGCAGTGGACTTGAGGATTGATATGTTAGAGAAGAAGGGTTGTCAAGGAAATGGTGTTGGTGGTTCAAAAACCTGTTACAGTCCTCAGGAGATTGCACTATTTTTGAGGAAGCTTGGTTTTGACAAAGACACTGCAATCTATTTGACCCAATCAAGGTGGGATAGCAGCCTTGATGCTTTGAAGGACCTATTCCCCAGAACTTACACAAAGGTGAGAATTTCTGCATCCCATTAACTCAACATGCTACTGATTATTCTAAACTTAATTTGAACATGGGTTTTGACATTTGTGAAATCTAAGGTGGCATTTATAAGGAGTACAATCAAGACAAAATCCATTCATTCTCACAATTGAACGACTGTGATTGGCAGGAAGGCATAATGCCCATGGATAAGAAGTCAAAGTTCCTTGATGAAGATGCTTCCGAATATGAGAAGGCTATAGACTTCTATCTTTGTTCCCAGAGTGATGTTTTTGTACCAGCTATCTCGGGCTTGTTCTATGCAAATGTGGCCGGCAAGAGAATTGCTGCTGGCAGGACTCAGATACTTGTTCCAGCTAACATTCCTCCTTCTTCGTCCGCCACAGTGGGAAATTTTGTTTCCCCATATGTCACCAAGAAGAACCACTTGGCCTATTCGTGTTTCTGCTAACTCTCAAGAGAGTGCCGTGTGAAAGAGCATTTGAAGAAAGCATACGTAAAATTTAATCTTTTCAAGAAGCAGCAGCGCAGTTTGGCAGTAGAGTCCACAGTTTGGTCACGTTTCTCTTCTTTGGTTCATTTTTTTTATGAAGGTTACTTATTAGAGCATTGAAACTTTGCTAAGATGTTGTTTACATTGTTTTGGTACGCCGCCATACTTTGTTCAAATATTGTTGGATGTGTTGTAGAATTTTGTATTTTTATCAACTGTGAACAGTTGTGAAACCATTTTAGAAGTCAACTGAATTATACATCGTAGAATCTCAGTTGTCAACCATAGTGGAAACTCTTTCTTGCAGACAACTTGAGCTTAACCATTTTAGAAGTCAAACTGCATTATATAGTAAGTATCTTTTAACAATGGCAATTGCTGAATTAAATTGACAAGCTTGTTCATTGATTTTTGAAATCAAATTGGAAGATGGGGAACCCTACCAGTTTACTAGCAAATAACTTTCAATGAAAAAGAAAGTGAAATTCTGTTGCCGGGATCCAAGCAGAGATTAGGGAATTCAGAAAGAAAAACTGGAAATAAATCATGCTAACGTCTTCTACAACTTGATGCCAAAGACAAAAAGAAACCCTCGCGATTCAATTCCGTGCTATTTGAACACTTATATAAAATGAAAATTATACTAAAATGAGATAGAAGGGAAAGAACATTATTGTGTACCAAACGAGCACTAACTTTGGTTAAATTTCACTTGGGGGAAACCTTTCAAACTCTCGAAACTAGTTAGGTTAGCAACATCTCAAGAAACACCACCCCCTTTTGGTTTTGAGCAATGATCTTGACCTACTTTTTCTCAATTCCGCAAACCACTAGTAGTAGTTTGGAACGTTAAAAGTCGCAACTAACAAAATACTTAAATAAAGGGGTATCTAGGAATTAGTGGGAGTAAAAAGATGTTGAAGTATAACCAGAAAATAGTTTCACTTCCATTTACAATTTCAGAGTACATATGATAATATTAACACTTAGAACTATGTGATGCCCAACTATATCGATAAGAAATTACAGAGCAGTTTCAGAGAGTCGAGCAGGGAGTCAATAGTAATCCCAGTGGAGGAGGCCGTATATGTATATATCACGGTTAGCATCTGATCTTCAGAGTGTTGTGTAGCACTCAGCATTGGATGATTGAATTTAAGCATTCCGTGCAGCAATACAACGCTGATATGGCCTAATAAAGACCTTCGCTAAGGGAGTCTTTGGAACTGGAATCATCTTTCCAACAATCGCAAGTGGCCAGCTGAGAGGAGACAGGCCCACGGTAATTTATCAATTGTGTGAACATGCAGAGGTAATATTTACCCAATTCTCATACACAAGAATTGTTCTCAAGCACAGTTATATTTGGAACTACAGCTCCCAAGACAATTGTGGAGATCAAACAATTCACTATGAAACAGTCAATTTCCTTCCCAGTGTGCTACCATAAAGTTTAGAATGTGTACAAAGAAAATGTGCAGGCGTAGATATTATCATAGTAAGCTATTTATACACGGTAGAAAGTAAAACATGTACTAAGTGATTTCCAATGAACCAACCTGAAAAGTCCTACAACGAGAGAGATGATCCATAGCTTTAAATCAAGTCTGACTGTTGAGGTGAACTTTCCAAGGAACTCGATAATGATTATCTATTTCATAACAGAAAATAGCCTCGTTAATGTAGAGCATGTAGAAGTGTACCCCAGACCAAAACCACAAAAACAGATATCACCTTCAAAACAAATTTGAAAAAATGACAATTCTATGGCTAATTAGACCAACAAAAGTAACACTGAAAACAACAATAATAACGAATTAACGATAGCTCACCTGAAGTATAAAAGTTCCTCCCACAATCCCCATAAATAGGGGGTTTTTAGTCACTCCAGTAAAGACGTTCATTTCTTCAGGTTTTCGAGCATTGAACTCATTGAAGATCTGTAAATCAGTAAGTTAGAGATTGAGATCTGCAGTTAAAGATAATCCAAAAGTTGAATGCCAATGGCATCTTCCTGTTTCCATCTTAATGAAAAAAAGGAAGCAAAAAAAAAAAAAAGTAAAGCCTCTCATTTTCTAAACTATTTTTTTAGTTCGAAGTTGGGGTTAAGGGATTACTTGACATAGGACAAATCCATTGAATATCAAGGTATTATTCAGAGTGTGTGCATATCCCGATCCATCGTCCTGTAAGTTGAGAATGCTTATACCACGGAAGTTGAAAACAAGGAGGATACCAACTTGATACAGAGCCTGCCAAATCCAAAACAATGAGTTGGTGACCAAGAAATGCAAGCATGACGTTGAACATAACAGAGAAATCTACAAAGTGGGCAAGATATAAGAAATATGGTGACCTGTATAATCAAGTTCCTCCACATGATATTAGTCACAAGAGGTTCCCTGAAGATTCAAACAAAATAAAGAATAAAAAAATATTTTTAGCTCAATAGACTTTATTTTTTCTGTTGATAGTAAAAAGAGAATTAGCATATATCATGATCCTAGCATCAAGAGCTATTCTCCACAATAGTGAACGAGAAGAGTTACCGAAGTTCTAACAATCATACCCATGATGGCCTCTTTACTTCTTGTCAATCAAGCATACTAATTGTAATTTAGGGCCAGATTACGCTCAAAATTAACAAAGAGGGTGGAGCAATCCATCTGATTAAAATTGCACTATTGGCAGAATATTGTTCTCCAGACTCCAATACATCAAAACCACTAATAATGGCATGTAACAAGAAGAGAATCTAGTTGTTTTCAGCTAAGAAGGCATCAAGTTAAATCTACGTTAATATTTGGAACCTAACAAAGGTTTAAGTAGCATCACTCGGAAAGGATAAATCTGGAATAACAAATCTTTTTTACTACAAATACGTATTGCATCAAAGCGACCAAACTTAAGATAATACATACTTCATCAGCATTTTCAAATCATCATCATCTTGGAAACAAAGAGGATGGCATTGGGGTTTGTGAAGGGTTCAATGCAGCCTTACACCTACAAGTAAATATACCACTTCCATAACTACAAAGACTGTACCAGAAATAAAAATGAGCACACAAATAAAAGTCAATTTCATTGTTAGTTGAACACATCAGCCAGTGAAGAAATACCCGAAAAATGGTATGAAATGCCAACTTTCCGGTTTGCTCCCTTAACAAAATGTAGGGAACCTATCAATCCACTGATTTAAGGAAAACATGCGTACATAGTACGGAGAACCACACTCAAAAGGGAAGAAGGATGGATTACATATACAAGTTCTATAGAGAAATTAATAGCCACTCCAAATATACATAGATCACAAAAATATAGTATAGATTGCTCAACATCAGACGGTTGAGTATACTAAGGTGGAAAACAGAACATACACCAGAAACCTCCTGCATGTCTCTTGAATTGTTGGGAACATGAGAAAAGAAAAAGAATCAATTCTTCTATCAACCAGCCAGATGACCTATATGGAAGCATATATGTCCAAGACATGATGCAACTCATAACATAACAAAATAAATATATCTCCAATTTTGAAACAAAAAGAAGACCAAACTTTAGTTATTCTTTTTTATATACAATGTACAGCCACAAATTCTGACCTTCGACCAACAGGAGATCGATGCATAAGATGGTCTGTTGGTGGTTCGGTAGCCAATGCCAATGCTCCAAGAGTATCCATGATGAGGTTAACCCAAAGAAGCTGCAACAAGAGGATAACATTTCAAGAGAATAAGTGAAACAAACAGTCATTCCAACTCTCCCCTGGGTGAGGTCTTCTTTTCTTCTTGAAAATCTCAGGAAGGAAGAGAAAGGACAAAAGTGTGCTAGGGAAGTGAATAGAGCAATGATTACCGAACATTCCTAAGGGCTCTTTCAATATATATATATATATATATATATATATATATATATATATATATATATATATATAGAGAGAGAGAGAGAGAGAGAGAGAGAGAGAGAGAACCTGCACTGTATTTAGAGGTACGTCCCCAGAAGAAATTGCTGCCACAACATTAATTACAAGTGCTGCAACATTAACTGTGAGCTGGAATTGGATAAACTTCTGAATATTAGCGTATACAGAACGCCCCCAGCGAACAACCTATAAGGAGAAAATAAGATCTTGTAACTCCAAGTAAGTTTGATATTAACTTGTCCTAAATAAGATTTGACATGGGTAAGGGTGAGGCCTTTAGGGGTAAGAAGATATCAGGGGCTGACTATGGGAGCTCATTGTCTTATATGGAGTACTTATTCGGCTTGATGATTAGCATCACTAGCCTGAAACATTCTTTCTCATCCCCCTATTTAAAGCTTTCTTTCATTGGTCGACATTTTCTATTGTCTCTTACCAAGAAATAACTTAAATACACCTCGTCTCAGAAAAACTGTAACATCTTCACATCACTTTTCCTTTAAGGAATCTCCACGAGCGTTATGACATTTTTGACCTCCCACATAGGAAGGTTTTCCCAGATCTCTTGTTATATTAATAAAATATAAAAAAATAAAAATTTACTATGAAACATTTAGCTGTAACGAAATGAGAACGGAACTTGAAGTGGTGATCGTCATTATTTGGTGTTAATTGTATGCACTCAGATATTGTCTAACAATGCAGCCTACAGATATCTGAATTCTAGCCATCTATGGAAACTTAACTGATAAACCATGATTAGCCAAGAAGGATCTAAGAAATCCCTGAAGCTACAACTAATCATTAGCAAGTAAAAAAACTTTATAAAAGGGAGCCAAATATTAGCCAGCTACTCTGTTAAGGTAATGCCATTATTTATGCTCATGGTAGTACAGAAGTGAGGATGGAGGAAGATACGAATAAAGATTTACATCCAAAAATGAAGGATTATTAATTTACACATATCGAGTACTAAAGTGGTCATACTGACCTTTACAACCGAAGAAAAGTTATCGTCCAAGATTATAATGTCGGAGCTTTCTTTTGCTACTTCAGTTCCTTGAATGCCCATGGAAAGACCAATATCGGCCTAACAGCAGAAATGCAGATTTTCAGCAGCCAAAAATAAAATTAAAAGCATAACAAGGTAAAGTGGATCAATAAGCAAAATATATGGCAGAAAGATACAGTGTAGCCAAATATTTAGCTGGGCAGCAAAAGATTTGTACCATTAGAAGCCCAATACAAACAGAATAAAAATCAAATTGAAAGGAGGATTTTTTTCTTCCTGCTCAAACACAAAAATAGTAATAAACATTTCCTATTGAGAGTCTCACATGAAAACTTATTTTTGTCCCTACTTTTTGCCTTAGTGATGGATGAAGTAACTAAGCATGTAAATGTAGTGCATGTTATCTGCCCTTACTGATGAGATATAGGAACGGGTGCTAAATCAAAAAAGTGGAGAGACGCTCTGAAAGTAAAGAGGTTTAAAATAGGTAGATACATGAACTGCAACTTTAGCAGCAAAAAGGATTAGTAAGGAAGACACAGTTCAGTTAGATGGCCAAAAATACAACAAAATGACCAGTTCCATATTTTTGGGTCAATTGTTAATCTATATATCAAGCAACATACCTCGCGGTTCATATATGTCCAAGTCACCAGTTTAACAGACACACTACCCTTATTGTTGAAACTTGAAAGAAGGAAAAAGAAAAGGACAGAATGCAGTCAAACCTCATGAAGTGCAGGAGCATCGTTTGTTCCATCTCCAGTCACAGCAACAACTTCCCCTAGTTTACGCAGCGTCTGAACGAGTAAAAGCTTGTCGCTTGGCGAAGACCTTCCCATCACCTATGACATCACCATATATTATGTGTCTGCGAAATACATTAGCATTTCGTAACAGCAACAAAATTTAAATTTAATCAAACCATACTGATATTTTTTTGGCAACTTGTTCTCTTTCTTTGTCAGACATCTCACGGAATGCCTTTCCCTCAATAATATTTGGTTCAGTAGCATCTGCACCAGAAGCAAGTATTCCACACTCAACAGCAATTGCTTTTGCTGTTTGAAGATTATCCCCAGTGACCATGCGTACCTATTAGTTCATAATAATATCAATGTCAATTACCTTTCTTACCCCTCTCTTTCTTTAATTAGTAAATTAAAAATTTATGCAGATATGGAAAATGATGGGAAACAGCAATGAATCAAAAGCTGAATTTTAGAAAAGGAAGTTGTTGGTTTGACTTCAGAGTGAAAACATATCCCCAAAACCAAAAAGACTTCAGGTGATTCTTCAAGAAGTTCCAACTTCCGATAGATACTGGAAGTTGTTGTTTTGACTACAGAGCGAAAACATTTCCCCTCTCTTATCACCACCATTATGTTGTCTCAACCAGTCAATAACAAAATAGAATCGAAACATCCATTACGTGAGGTTGAGTTTTACAAGGATGCAACCAAGCTCTTTGAAACGACCATTTATCATCAGAATTATTTTGTTTATTTTGTCGAGTGGTTAACAGAAAATTCTTCAAGCTCACCCAATCCCCAGGAAGCATATCTCCACTACACTAGTTTGACAGGGGTCATCCTCTGGCATGATGAACACGGTCTCTATAAGAAGCTTTTAACAGCCCAGCCTACTTGTAATCACTCAGTTGAATTGCAGAACCAACAAGAGGGAACTAAAAGAATCAATTAGCTAAAGACTTGGTGATTGGAAGCGCTAACGCGTTACCCCACAACACAATAGAAGGCTCTATAATTTTTTTTGGATACTTAGTTAACATAATTAAATCCTTGTAGCCGATGCAGTTACAGGAGATCTGTAGATACTTTGCTGAATCTGACATATTACCAACGATAACTCATGTTGCCCCAATTCCAAATTGACGGAAGCAAATTTCATGTCCCACTATTCCATGCACAGGAAAACACAGTTTCTGGTATCATTCGAATTGCCAACAAAGTCACATGACAACCGATACTCGCATTTCTTCATATATATGCCGGGTCAATCTAGACGTCGTATCTTAAAGCTTACCGATTTCTGATTTTCAAATAAGAGGGAATGAACAAAATATGACTATTCAAGTCAACAGGCAAAAGATCTCAACAGGTTGAATCATAATAAACCACAAACCTCCAGTTGCTGGCTTGAGGAGGCAATGCCTCTAAAAAAATCCTAGACAATCAAATGTAAGGCCTTAATTTTAACAGCTTTTGCCCGCAAGAACATAGGAAAGATTCCTTCTGTTACACGGTTACACCTAGCCACACTAACAAGCTACATAACTTAAGCAAACCAGTTTGTCTCTAATTTATTACTGTTTCAGATTACCAAAAGGCGTAAAATACAGTGGTTCCATTATGGCATGCATATATAGCCAGATGAAATTATTACCTTCACACCAGCATCAGTGCATAGTTTCACTGCATCTTTAACACCTGGACGGCAAGGATCCTGCACATGGAGGAAGATTTCAGGTAACCGGAAAGTTGTAACATGACCAATTTACAGGATCTTAAGTAATTCTAGAACAGGTAGTATAAGATTTATGTAAAAAAAAAAAAAGCATGCACCTGAGAGCCCAGACAGAAAAAGAAGAAAGAAATAATACCACCCAATTGGGCCATTGACAAGGTTTAACATCAATAAAAACTGAAAGCAACCGATTCAGGCCTACATAAGACATTTATCCTTGTGATTTGGAAAGCATAATCAACTATGACAATAATATCTCTGCTCAAAATTAGATAAGCAAAAGAAGCGCACCTTTAGGTACAAACCATATACATATGACCACACGAATTATAATAAACACAAATGGCCACTTGTTTACATGTAAATGATGAAAAGATATTGTAAAAAGTGAATATATCTAAGTAACCAAACATCTACTTTGATGTGTACCTTTATACCAACAATGCCAAGCAAAACAAGGTCATCATCGGGTAAAATCCATTGAGCCTGCTGCTCTTCTTCAGCAGGAAAATCTATTTCATAGTTTCTGTATGCAACGGCTACACACCGCAAGCTCCTTGCAGCCATATCTTCAATAGCTTTCTGAAAAAACTCCTGCAAAAGGAAAGGTACGTCATTTACATAGGCTTCTACAAGAGTGTTTTACCTTCGCTATTATTGTTCTTCTTTTGCAAATATCCCTTCATATTGGTCTCCAGAAGTTAATACAATTTGTGTCTCTTTCGACTAGTAAACTACTACTTCTTACTGACCCTATCCTTTTCAATTGATTGCAAGGAACCATTTGTGTCCAGATATCCTGTACATGAGCTTAGAATTATTTCAGCTGCTCCTTTCCAATGTATACGAACTTTAGAGTCAGCCTGCCATACATAAAAGAGCTGATTAGTCATTGAATGTCAACATCATTTTTTGCTGGAAATCTACAAAAAAAACATCCATAGAATGCAGTGAGTGTGTATCACAGATTTGTCAGAAGCGCAACATACACATACACGTATAAATTAGGGACAAGGGGACAAGCAATAGCACTACCCAAAACATCACACTTAACTCCAAAACTACCAGAGATTTCAAACAATCAACCTCAAATTACATATTCGATTCCAGGAAAATCAAGCTTGACAGTTCAATGAGATAATGAAAGATGAAATCATGAACCACGATTTGGAAGTATACAAAGCAGTTGGGAAAGAAATAAGACAAAAGAAAGTGAATATATTGAAGGAAGTTGATACTATTCCTTCATCTGTCATGGGACATTTGGTTGTGTGGTCAAAGAATTGCTTCCTAATTAAGGTAAAAAGAATATTTGATATTTTCCCAGAACTATCCAGGTATTTAGTGATTACCAAATTAAAAACATTAAAAAGAATATAGGAAAAAATCACTTACCCCTTGTAATGCAATACCACCTCGCTTTTTTGCAGAATTAAAAGGAGAGACATGAAGGACTTTAGATCCTGATCTGACAGCATCAAACTTCATTCCAATCTGCAACATCAGTTTCGCTAGTATCAACATCAACATAGAAATGGATTACTACCAAAAAGAAAAACATCAAAAACTGAATGAAGACAGATGCTAGAATAGAATAAAGAAACAGACCTTGACCCCCCAGTGAAGAATAGCTTTTTCTGTGGGAGATCCAGAAACCTCTATACCTCCACCGTCCTAATAACAAAGACACAATTATAGGTAGATCCTAATGCTTGAAACATGAATTCAAAGAGAACATAATGTAATCTAAGAAAATATTAAATTATAAATGAAGAGGGTGCTACTCATTCAAGACTAAACCTCAATAATTCTTTCCCACACAAACGTATAAAGCTACAAGTGTACATAATTCGTTAGTATTTCCTCAATTCACGAGTCATGATCACCCACCGCCCAATTCAAAATTCTACCTCAACCCCCAATTTTTGATAGTAGCAGAGAATTGATGAAGTAGGAAGATTATGATATCTTAATTCCAACACTTCAAATTAGTTCAAAAAGCAGGAATGTGGTGGATAAACACCTCCTGATTGCATGCATACGCTCATAGTACCTTAGAGGGAAAAACGCTTCCTGAAGTATTCTGTGCAATGCCCTCATTTAGCATCGACGAAACCAGTGAATGCAACTGTGAGCCATCTTCAGGTGGGTTAATCTTCTTTCTACCAACATAAGCCTCAACTACAGTCATCTGTGACAGAAAATAAAATTCAGGGAAAAAGAAAAAAATGTTATCAAAGGTTTACAAGCAGTACTGCCACTGGACAAAGTACACCATAGACTTTCAGTTTTTAATAGTACTTAAGGGTGTAGAAGAACTAACCTGATTCAGGGTCAAAGTTCCAGTTTTATCACTGCAGATTGTAGTTGCAGACCCCATAGTTTCACAAGCTGAAAGCCTGCGCACCTGCATTCTAGTTGCTGTTAACAACTTCATACATGCTTCAGAATGACAAAAATCTGGGTTTTCTCTTAAAAAATAAAAATAAAAGAGAAAATTGACACTTGCCAGGGCCTTGTCTGCCATCATTTTCTTCATTGAGTAGGCTAGGCTGCGATAGAGTTTAAGACACTTGAATAAGAGAACTAGAGAGAAGAAAGAAGAAAGAAGATGGAAGTAATTGCTGCAATAATACCAGATATATGCATCATACTTACGTCAATGTTACAGCCAAAGGAAGCCCTTCAGGTACTGCAACAACGACAATGGTGACCTGAATAGTTCAGCAGTTAAGATAAACAAAATACTGATTCAAGGAACACACATACACACAAAAACAGCAACTTACTGCCGCTGTAAAAATTTTTATGACATCATCTACTGTTTTACTGATGCTGGTCTTTCCACGGACAAATTGGGTAGTTCCATCAGCGTCCTTTGAATGCCCAGTAAAGAATCTGAAAAAATTCAAATTGGCTGCTATGATTAAATATGAATTGCATCATAGATCAATATATGATTATTTTGATGACATTAACATTTACCTAGCCAAAAGAACGGTGAGCACAAGTAGAGCTACTGCAAGCCCAACTATACCTATAAAAGTTGCTACCCCATTCAAGCGTACCTGTCACATGTCATCAACAACAGATGGAAATGAGACTATAAACTAAAAGAACCAGTATCATCTGAGAAAATGATAACCTTTCTGTCACATGTCATACAAAAACAGATTTGAATGAGACCATAAACATATATTTACTGATGATAAGAAGCAGTGTCAACTGGGTTGAAAGGAAGAAAAACGAGCAAAAAGAACCTGCAAAGGGGTTTCTTCACCAGTATCTTCCGATATACTTGCCATCAACAATCCCCATTCAGTATTGATTCCCACACCAGTGACCTAAAGATCGTGGAAGAAAATCTGATATATAATTACTGAAAGCAGGGCAAAGTTACTAGAAATCAAAATAAAAATTCAGAATAGACTCTGGGAATCCAGAAACATGAATAATCGATCACTCTTTTAGGCTTAAACAGAAAGTTCATGCGACTCCAATTATTATTTCTGCAAACAACATAAAGGGCCACAAATATTTCAGCAATTTTCCCTCACTTTTCGTTCCGTCTGAGTTGGGCAGATCTGGGAGGATGGAAACTTTTGTTGCATGAAACTTTTGAAGTTCCTCACTCTACACTTCAGCATTTAAAATAAAACATTTTTTCCTATTTATACGTATTCTAGACTCTAGCCTCCCTCATTCATCTTGAACCCAAAAGTATAATGTTAAATTACTTACACATCGAGCAAGTTTTGTGCTGATTTTGGATTACTTTTGTGGAATTTTTTGTGCTGATTTGTGCCATTTTGCAGATTTTTGTCCAGTGTAAATGCATTTAAATGCAGTTTTTCTGCAGTTTTCATTCAGGGTTTGTTCAGTTTAATAAGAGCTGTTATTATATTATTCTCTGTAAATTTTATGCAGTTTTTACGCTGTCTACACTGCAGTTTTAAGCTATTTGCAGGGCAGTTTTCAGCTGTTTACGGGGCAGTTTTCAACTCTTTGAATTACAGATTTTTGGGAGCAACTTTTTATGCTACTTTTTTATTTATAAAAAAAAAATATCCTGAGCAGTTTTGTGTTCTTTGGTGCAACTCTTTGCATTACTTTTTGTGATATATTTTGAAAGCTTTTGTTTGATTCCATTGAGCAATTAAGGTCGAATTTTGGTTTGCGTGAGTAGCATGTGCGTGTGTGGAAGGTATGAATAGTTTGATCAAGAGCTAAAGCAGTGAAGGTAAACTGTATCACACGATACTATGATAGTTGTGACTTTGCCCAAATTTGAGTTGTTTAATGTGAGGATATGAAGATAAATTTACAGTCTTTTCCATTATTTTCTTCTCAATTCGCAAGCACTATGATGGGTAGCGACTTATAATTCTCTCTTAAACTCCCAAGCATGAGTAAAGAATTCTAAATCCCTTCTTCCCCTCCCTCCTATGTTTACCTTTCCTTCCATCCTTAGTAAAATCCAAAGGAGAGCCAATGGGGATATTATGTGTCTGTTATAGAGAAGAAGTCAAGAGTACTGAAATAAGTCTAGCCTTCAGAGAGCACTACGATCAGAGTGAGTTCTCTTTGCTCTTCTGTCTCTCGCCCTTCCAGAGCCATTTGTAAATCTAAAGTTGACAAGGATGTCTATACTTAGTTTCAGGAGAGAGGAAAACAAGTTCTATGAAAATCATAAGCAAAGATAATTCAAATAAGAAAATAGTTGCCAAAGAGTAGTAGTAAGATGACGCCATAAAAAATCATCTAAAGATTAGAGACATCGACAAGAATTCTACTCTCTCATTCCCAAAAAAAAAAAATGACCATCTTTCCTATTTGGTTTGTCCCAAAAAAGTAGCCCCATTTCTGGAAAAGGATGTAGTTTTAGTGAAATTTAAAGGAGGTTTATTGGGACGGAGGGAGTAATATGGGTAGCACTTTCAGAGGAAATCATCTATAAAATAATGCTGAAACAATTAACCGTACAAGCCCACTGAAGTTCTCTAAAAAACCATGATAATTAATGCAATGATCAAACTACCAAGTAAAAACATGTGGCACTAGACCAGATAAGAGATATCAAATACTGCATGTAATGGTGAAACAAAAAAATAATGTGTTAGTTACCAGCATAGTTCCAGCTCCATCTGCGACCTTGCAGCCAGACATCAAGAATGGTGCTTTTTGATCCTTATGCACCTACAACATGATATTATACTTGAGAGCGACAATTCAATAATCTGACATACATTTAGCAAGAAGGTCTAACCAGCTTACAATCTTGCTTTCCCCAGTCATGCTAGATTCATCAATGGCAAGAGAATGACCAGTTATTAAGATTCCATCAGCAGGAACCTGGATAATAAACCAACAGGAACAACTTAATAACGAAACATCATAGCGTTTATGAAAGCAAGCCCAATTATTAAGCTACACCCACCTGATCACCAATGTTCAGAGGTATAACATCACCAACAACAATGTCATATATTGAAACCTTATCTCTTCTACCACCTCTAACAACCTGCATGCAGTTTGAGCATATATAACAATTTCAAATCCCAGACAACAACTAAAATAAAAATAAAAAGAGGATCAATCCATTGCTGTGGATACCTCCAGAGTTATATTTCGCTTTTCCTCGTTCAAATTTTGAAACTGAAGGGATTGTCGGTAATCACTGATTGCTAATGAAAATAACCAACCAAAAGTAAACACCATTAGTAACAAATGCAAGCTTCACAAACTTTATTTATGTCTTATATGATGACTATAGTAATTCAACCCAATGCACTAATAAACAACAAGGCAAGTAATGCCAAATAAGCTGTATCACTTTCTCCAGTTCTCATACTAATCAACAAGAAAATCAAAAACCATCAACAGTAACGAAAATCAGAAGATCATGCTCATCAGAACCCCCTCCCCTCTCCTCCTCCTCCTCCTCAGAGAGAGAGAGAGAGAGAGAGAGAGAGAGAGAGAGAACCAAGACCATATATCACCTGTAACAGATATAACTAGAAGAACAGCAAAGCCAATGCTTCCCCCATCATACCAGCCTTCTTTCAGGCCCTGCAGAATGAAGGCGTGAGGCATCAATCAAAGTGGAAACTAGAACAAGGATCATGATCCTCAGGAAACTTTTGAGCAGAACCACATTAAGGAACATGAAAGATGCCCAACAAAAAAGAAGACATTTCAAGTGTACCGAATACAGCAGATTAAAAAGCACAATACTTAATTATCCTAGCATAAAAGAGGAAATGTTATATTTACCCATAAATAAGGCTTCATCTTACTTTAGCAAAGAGTCAAACACATTTATTCTGGTTCGGCCACATAATTCATTGTATAATGTAACTCCCCGGCCCAAAAGCCCAATTTGCTACACATGGCCCACATAGCTCTTGGGTCAACTAGGCCCACAAGTCCATGGATGATGTTAGTTCCTAGTGGTAGTGGGTGGCCACTTATAAGGTACACACAAGCCCCACATCTAATCGATGTGAGTTGGGGGTATTACAATCTCCCACACTTAAATCCTCAATGTCCCCGTCAAGGCCCGATGTGAGTTGGGGGTATTACAATCTCCCACTGATACCATTTGTAACACCCCGAGCCTAAAAAGCCCGGTCCGCTACATATGGCCCTGGCCACTAAGCACATGGTCAACTAGGCCCACCCAAAAGTTCATGGATGTTGGTTCCTAGTGGTAGTGGGGTATTACATATAATGACCAGGATTCACATTCATTAACAAGGACCAACCACTTATATTTCATGATCAAGCATCACGGCCAAAAAAGAAGGAAAAAAAAAGATGCAAGAATTAAATGGTTATTAGACAGTGGCAATGGTAGTGAATACATTCAGTTGCTTTGGACCAAACAGAGTAGCAGAAGTGGATTCATGTAGCCGATCCCAAGTAACAAAACCAAGTTGAGTTCACTTTTGCTTAATTAATAGACTGAAATTCCATGAGGCACATCCATCATTCTAGTCATTAGACAGCACCAATCCATATTTACAGTTTTATACCTAGCAATACATTAACTTTTAGCAGATACCATCCATCGAGCCATATCTCCTTTTCTTTTTATTAGTTTTATAAGATTCAAGATGTTCCAAGGCATCTATTTCGAATTTCATTTGCAAAAGAAATTTGAACACGAGAGAGAAAGTAGAACTCAATTTAATAAGAAACTGAAGTGTGTAAACATAAGAATGTGAAAGTTTTGAGGTGATCAGTATGAGGTTAAACAAAGCCATGTAGATTACGTATAAGACAATTTTCTAAAAGTTTAAAGGATTGTGGTTCCCCCTACCCTATCATGGACTTGCCCCTGCCACTTCTTAATCCTTTAAGACCCTACTGAACCACACCCACACATGGGCTAATTTGATGATGCAACTTGCCCTAGCTCTGAGATATAGAACTATAGAGCTTAGAAGTATTGACTACAGACTGTTGAACATTCAACCAACCATGATTATGTTTCGTACTAAAAATTACCAGATGTAAGATTTTCAAACTCACCTCTGTCTTTATTCCTAGTGCCAGTGATGCTACCGCAGCTACTATTAAGATAATCAGGGTTAAATCTTGCCAAGCTTCCCAGAGGAATCTCTATATCCAAAGAAAAATGAGGAACTAATGAGAAAAGTGAGAGAAAAGGATCTCCTCATCTGAAAGGAACAGCTACTAAGAAATGGACTGCCTGAAAGTAAAAATTACCAAGAAGCTCCGTCCTTTCTTCACAGGATATGTATTGGATCCAAAAGCATTTCTTCGCTTTGATAATTCACTGTCATCCCCAACAACTCCCTTGTCCGGATCTGTTCTCAACATCTCAGATAACCCTTTGACCTGGAAAGTTATGACATTAAAAAGTCATACAGGTGGATGACAATCTGAAATAGTTGAAGGAAAAATAAGTTCAATGAACTTGCCCCGCAATATTGTTGAAGAGCAGATAGATTATGTTCCCTGGTCATTGAAACAAGTTGTTCGAGTGCGATTCCATAATCACCGCTCGGAGTTGGAGGAGTTACGGTGGTGCCTAACACTAAATCAATCAAACATGATCAATATATAATGTACAAAACATATATGAAATAAATATAAAAATGCAGAGGGAAAAATATTCTCCTAGGACAAGGGAAATGACAATAACATTGACCCTCTCTCAATATCGTTCCTTCAACAAAGAGATCCTGAATGGCTAGGGTTACATCATGCCCAACAATGGCAAGGATTCTCTCAATATCCCAGTTGGGTTGATCTTTGGAGCCCCAAGTCTAAAGCAGCTTATTGCTTATTGGAAATTGCATTTTATAGTAAGCAAGAAGTTATGCAATTTGATAGTAGTTACACTACGCAGTTAGTAAAGATCAATGGCTTGTGGTTCTTATTCCATAACCCGATCTTCCTACTTTGTTTTCCCCATGCAAAAACTTGTACTCAAGTCTGTTCCTAAATAATTGTCATGCTTTCCTTTTTTGTCCGTTCCCAAAAAAGTTCCCAAAAAATTGTCCTATCTCTAAACTTTCCTTTTTAGGAAAACACTTTTACCACTTTACCCTTTCTTTTTCTTCCTACTTTAACTATGGCCACATGTGCAAGGACTTTAAAGAAAACTACATATTATACCAATATTTATAATAGAGTCAATTACTTTTTCTTAATTCGTGTGCTCATTCAATCCGGACGATTATTTAGGAACGGAGGGAGTACAAGACATGAAATTGTTGTTATAAATGTTCGTAGACTCTTGTAGGAATGTCCTAAGTAAATTCCTTACCAATTAAATGAATGAGACCAATCATTTGCATCAGGAATGAAGTCGAACACAAACACTTAAATGATAAGAAATATTTTGCTAGATGATAAAAATATTTTGCTAAATGATAAGAAAAATACCAATCGCTCGTTGCCCAGCCAATTTGAAAAGCAATGCAGCCTAAAACGAAAGTGATCAGACGTTAGAAAGTGAGTCAACAATATAAAAACAATAGGAGAAATGTCCTCAGCATTACCCTTATAACTTGAGCATGTGCTCTGATCATCCTTCTTCTTTGGTCTTTATCTTCTTCCTTTTTTAAGTCCAAAGTGTACCGGAATCGACGTGAGGCATTAAGTACAAGTGCCGCTTGCTGTAATGGGCAAGACCTCATTAGTTTCATTTAGGCATTAGGTAATCATCACTTAAAAGCTACATCTTCAAATAGAAGACTTGATACTAACATATATGCAACAGTACATTTTGCTTAGTAACAAATGACAAAATAAAAATCAAAAGCATAAACATGTAATAAGAGGGAAAGTCTATTTGGCTTAGAAGTGAGAATATTTTTCCATTGCAATAGCAACAAAGCAAGCAGCACCAATGTCTTTCAACTTTCTATAATAATAAATATGCTATCTGCAAAAGTCCAAGTGTACTGCAGACAAGATCCATGCGGCTTTTATACAATCATATGGCTAATTTGACAAGGATTAAGCAATTTGCCTGATACACATTGCGACATTAAGTAAGAGGCAATCAAAGCCTAAGACTCAATGCGACCATTATCAGATTTAGATACCCCGTAAGCATAATGAGATTGGTTTACTTTTCTCTTTTTCTTTCCTTTTTTAAAATAAACCTGACGTGCTAATGAGGATCCACTATGTGGCTCCACTTCCTTGAAGCCAATATGGCACCATTTATTTGTGCGTATAAGTCTAGCAGTCAAATTATGAATAAGCCAGTAAGGACCTTAATGGACAGTGTCATGTGATTTGCAAGTTGCAACATAAAAATGTTAACTCTATAAAAACAACTTTCAAGGACTTGCGAAAGAAGAAATCATAATAGTGTTTTGTTAAAAACCTTAAAATTTGCAGCATTTCCACCCAAAGTTATTCGACATGCCTCAATATGTCTCTCACTCTAACATCCGGAACTGCAACAGCAACTAGTTCAAGCATCGAATCATCTTCATTTTCTGATCTTAGCTATAAACTTAGCTTTCCATTGTTAAGATCATAGATATGGCAAGTCTTTCCGAATCGTAAAACTCCCTCCGTCCTAAAATTGACTTTACACAGGTTTTAATATTTTAGTTGAATATAGGTGATATTTCTTTTATACCCTTAATATTTCTTCTACCGGTGTCAAATCAATGGGCCCCCATTTCTTTTATGATCTCACAATCACTAAGGGTACTACAGTCAAATGGCTTTAAGAATCTTTCTATAAAATGAAAGGGGACAATTATTTTGGGACGTCCCAAGATGGAATATGGGACACTTATTTTGGGACGTAAGGAGTACATTGTGAGCTTAATTATTTTCATTTGGCAATCCATTGCAAAAAAAAAAGGGGCATAGGAAGGGATCGAACCTGAGACTCACACGTTGTGAAGCCCCAACTCTACCACTGTGCCACCCCTTGAGGACATCCATTTCCTTAATTTGTCAATTCGTTTCCCCCATATTTCCAACATTTTAAGGCAAAACCATGGCTGAACTTTCCAGCTTGAAATATAATCATTTATAACCATTAATCAAATGTTAATCCCATATCATCCGAGAAGAACTTGCTTATACAACGTAGATGTCATAATCCTACTTGATGATAAAATTTGTCCATATTTTAAAACAAAACAACTTAAAATGCTGATTGTTTTGCACATGAACGAACAATCTGAAAGCAAGAGAAACATATTGCATTGTTTGTATATTTCCGCTGAATTTGCAATGCAAAACTTTCTGATGAAAAATGCACGTTGTGCACAATTAATTCAAACGAAATATGGAAATGTGGCATGAATTTTGCATTGCCACTCTAGCAAATTCACTATCTTTATATGACCACACATAAACTAATTAACTAGTATAGTACAATCATATCATTGCACACATTGAACAGGCACAACAAATGTCAACGTGAAATGGAACATTGGGAATTCGAATAACTTACCCTCCAGCGTTTGAGGGTCTCGACGGAGGCATTTTTGGTGTTGCCAATGTCAAAAGGATCGGAGAAGTCTTCGCAACCCCAGGCATCGTCAACTCCATCGACAATGCCACCAGCCTCGACATCGTGACGAGGCTCCGATGAAGAATCAATTCCACTCGTCATGCTGGCCCTGTCGCACTAGAGATGGCACCGCCGCTTAAACGGAGCCACCCCGTGTTAAGCAAGTAAGAAAAAAGAAAAAAGACAGTGATTCTGAAAAATGTCTTTCAAATCAAATCTATTAATTATTCAATAACACATTTCTCAGGAAATTTTAAAATTAGTGTTTTTTATTTAAGAAAATGTTATCTGAATAAAAAATAAATAAAATGGTTAACAAGGAGGGGAGCAAATATTCTTCTCCTGGTCCTAAAGGTATTATTGTTTGTTTGGCTAATGGCGAATAGAGAGAGAGAGAGTCGTTTGAAACGTAGGGGATAACGGTAATTGCGGGCTTAATCATGTTTTCGTTCACGACAGACTGTCCATTTTTTTAACTAAATATGGAAAATGAAAAATACAAAACAATAAACTAAGGAGAATATACATGTACAGAAGAACCGCATGATCGATGTTTACTTTTACAGTAATCATTTGATTGTAATAAAGTCAAAATACCGTTATATCGTCTTCACCGTAGGATTGTTCATGAGCTGATGCACCTGCCGGGACTGGATGATAATCGATTCACAGTCGCTTTCTCCGTCTCGCCATTGATCTCGCGCATGCTTCCAGGAATTGAAGGACCTCTACGGTGTGTGTGCGTGAGAGGGAGAGAGGGAAAGACTGAGAGCGAGAGTGGGTGTGTGCGCGTGTCTCTGTGTGAGAGAGAGAGAGAGAGAGAGAGAGAAAGACCGGTCCGAGAGTGACTGTCAGAGTGTGTGTGTTTACAGTGTGAGGCGAGCGAGAATAAACAATAATATTATGAAGGTTCTTGGAAATTTCCCGCGTGCAACAAAAGGGAATTACGAAAAGCCCACCCGTGGTTTAAAATTTGCGCCAAATCACTTGCAGTTTAGAAGTAGTATTAGAGTTCAAAGAAACAAAGTAGTGCTATCGACTAAAAAGAAATTAGTGCTAACAAGTTAACTTATACGGAGTATAAATTAGGGTGAATTACAGGTCGGTCCCTTTTTAAATATTTGTAATCGCTTCAGTCCATTCATCTTTTTTAAAAATCAAAAAAGGTATTTTTGGAGCAAAAAGACGATTATGCCATTAATGAAAGAAAAATACGCGCGCTTCAGTAACCCAATGCATCGCGATGCACCACTTTGGCATCGCGATGCACCACTTTTGGCATCGCGATGCAACAATTGGTGCATCGCGATCATCGCAGCGCGCTTTAGGGAACTTGATTTTCGTTTACCTTTTGGGGGCGTTGCCCCCAAACCCCCACGAGGGACGCTGTCCCCTCGACCCCTGCGACCCTGACCGGGCAAGTCGAACCCCGTTGCGTTGCCCAGCATACTGCGATTGGCGAATTAAATCAATACAAGAACATCTTCCTTTGTTTTCAGACAGCACACTGTCAAGCTTGATTTGAAGCTCAAAAATAGTATTTTTTGGTAGAAAAATTGTGCACAAATATAGTACTAAGTTAGGATAATAATATGAAATTGATTTTAAACAAATTTGAATCTTAAAACAGAGATTTAAGTTGCCAAAACAGCTCAAGAACAAAAGAAAAATGGGATGAACTCAAAAAAATTGAATTTGATCAAATTCGTATTTTATGCATGAAAATTGATACCCAAAAATGAGGAAAGACTATATTAACAACGTGAAATCATTTATACATCAATTTGAATCTCAAATCTGAAGCAACCATGTTGAGGGTATTTTAGGAAGAAAATTTTCAAAATGCCTTTTAACGATTAAAAAAAAAAGGTGTTCTGGAGAGAAAAAAAGTTTAAAAAAGTGAACCGACCAGCAATTTCTTCTATAAATTATTGGTAAAATTTTAACCTAAAAAAAAAGGCTTCTTGCATGGATGGAGAGTAATTTATTCTCTCTTTTTTTTTTTAAGAGATAATAAAAAAAATTCCATTGGGTTTATCCCACATCGATCATTGTACGCAGGAGGCGTTTGGTTAATAAGTGTTTGGGAAAGTTAAAACTAGCTTTTTAGGGTTGAGAAGGTAAATAACACTCAACAATGGTAGAGCCCATATATGGGAATTCAGTGAGAAAAAAAAATACAAAATACAAAAAAATCACGAGCCATAGAAAAACTACTTGGGCCAATAGAGCCTGCATATTTGTGCAAATTTAGGTGTCTGGGAGCGTTTTGTTTTGTAGTTTTCGATGTGGTTTATGATTTTCCTTCCTATATGTTTCTATCGGTGAATTATCTATCTATAATACAGTATAGCTTGACTCTTACGTATACAATTAACTCAAGTTAATTATATGCTAGAATTTTTACATCTACTAAAATCTTACTATCACAATTTAATTCAAAAGTTCACATGTGTGAAGGTAGTTATACTGTTTCATAACGACCCCTCAAGTCTTTCAGTTCAACCTAAATTACCTCCATTTTGCACAATTGTCTCCCTAATTCCTAGACTCTCAATAACAACATTAAAAACCTTTTTTGATATGGTCTCATGCTAACACCGTGTCATAGGTACGGGTTTAAATCACTAGTCTATATTACAATACACATCGGTTCGTACGTGTATAATTGACAAGGCTAATTACAAGTTAAGATTTATCCATCTACTAAAATTCTACGACCACGATCTAATTCCAGAGTTTGCATGTGAAGGTAGTTATACTATTACACAACGACCCCTCAAGTCTTCCACTTCAGTCGAATTGCCTTCATTTTGCATAATTATCTCTTTAATCCCTAGAGTCTCAACAATAATATTAAAAACACATATTAGCTAACGCTTCCTAATACCTCGAACATACATTGATCCGGTCTCACACTGACATCGGACTCATGCTATAGACACGGGCCTGAATCGCTTGATCCGATCTCATACTGACACCGTTACTAGTAACTATTATTTTTTATTTGATAATTTGTATGTTTGTATTGTAATATAAGTAATTTATGGATTTTAAACTCTTTAGTTATTATTATTATAGATTTAGTAGCTTTCGGATAAATATTTTTTAAAAGTGAGAG
Organism: Platycodon grandiflorus; assembly: GCA_016624345.1. Classification (NCBI taxonomy): domain Eukaryota; kingdom Viridiplantae; phylum Streptophyta; class Magnoliopsida; order Asterales; family Campanulaceae; genus Platycodon; species Platycodon grandiflorus. Next base: position 909,563 of record CM028362.1, on the reverse strand, counting down.
AAATGGGTGATTATTTTATATAATTAAGAAAATATATATTATAATAATAGGGGTAAATTTGATAATTGAAAAAACCAAGAAAATTTCATTCACTTTATATATAATAGTAAAAATATCGCTCTTACTTTTTTCCAACCACCAATAGTTAAAATTGGAATCACAAAATATCACCTCACACCGAAAATACCTTTCATATGCTTTGGGGCTCACTTTTCCACATAAATGTAGTTAATTTCCGTAGTTGGGTATGGGTCAACGCAGACAAATAAATAAATAATCAACATGTGACTTTGATTTATTTATTTATTTTTGTTACCATGGTATGGCTCAAGATCAATCTGAGTTAGGTAAGATAATAAAGGCGAATCTAAAATTTATGGTTAAACTAGACTACGATTTGATCTACGTATTTGATGGTATCTTCGGGCTCAAATGTCTAAAACTAATTTTTGAGCTGATAGGAACACGAGCGGTAAAACCCACGATTGTTGACTTAAACTTAAAACCTTTAGTTAAGTTAGTACAGTCAACTGTCTACTTTTTCTTTTTGGTTACCAGAAAAAAGACTAGTGAATAGAAAGTTATCTAACTTCTTTATCATTTGTGAAGTTGTAGCTTAGATGAATATAAGAATGCAATTTTTTTAATACTGGGCTATTAAAAGAAAGAAGGTTTGAGATTGATGGGGTGGGTGTCAATAGCCAACGGGATTAACTAGCGGGGGTCACCTTGTATTTCTATGAATGTAGTGGTCCGTCTTGCAAACTGCAAAGTGTTCATTGCGTCCGCTTTCTAATTGCAAATTTAATGAACGGACAAGATTCGCTCACAGAATCATCTTCGATCTGAACCGTGGATGGAGTTTGAGCCCAAACAAACAAAGTTGGCGTACAAAACCCTAAGTTCACAATGAGCTAAACCCTAAATTCACACAACTGGTGCCGAATCCGATATCTTCAACAGGGTCGACGTATCTCCGGTAAGAACCGTTTTCTCGCTCCCGTTTATCAAGTTTTCAATCGATTTACGAGTTCCTCACCTTTCCTTCATCCGTCATTGTAGTTGATCATGGACTAGTTTACATTTTTATCTCAAGTTTTTGATTTTCTTTTTTACGTTTAATTCCTGTTCCTTTCTCTATGCTTGCGTAGAAAATGAAGAGAAAAGAACCGTATTTGAAAATCTTTTCTAGCGACTTTGTTTTTTATTTTTTATTTTATTTTTTCTGTAATTAAATTGCAACAACTCCCTGATTGTTACAAGTTTAGGACATGGTTTCGGCAATAATCCTACTCTAAGGCTTTAGCACGTAAAATTATATATTTGGTCATGCCAGTGACCACTGAGTCCAATTAAACTTTTAATGGGCTGGTTGTTTTACAAGAAATTCTTTTCATAGACTGGTGGTATTTAGATTTATAAGAATATCCGCATTTTTGGTTTTTGGGGTGGGGAGGGAATCGGGAAATTTTATAGGTTTCTGGTTTTTGAGCTAAAGAGATAGTGTGTGGAAATTAAAGACTTCACTTTTTTGATGATATATGTATGTATAGAGATGGCTGAAGGGCAAGCCAAGGGAGGGCTTGTGATACCGGAGTCAGTGTTGAAGAAGAATAAGAGAAATGAGGAGTGGGCTTTGTCAAAACAGCAAGAGGCTGAAGCTCTGAAAACAAAGAATGCTGCTAACCGGAAGCTAATTTACAACAGAGCCATGCAATACAGTAAGGAGTACGAGGAGCAGGTATCTTTTTGATGGTTCTTTCATGCCTTAGCTCTTTGGGTTCAGTGGTTGGTTTTTAATAACGAGTCTTGGTTTCAGCAAAAGGAGCTGATTCAACTGAAGCGCGAGGCGAGGTTGAAAGGTGGATTTTATGTCAATCCTGAGGCTAAGCTTTTGTTTATCATTCGCATACGCGGGTATGCCCTCATGCGTTTTACTGAAATTTGTACCTCTTATCATTATTATTATTTTGACGACTCAAAGGCGATGCTTAACCTATAATGCAACATTGCGGTCTATCTCATTTTTCAGTATTAATGCTATGGACCCCAAATCAAGGAAAATATTGCAGCTATTACGTTTGAGACAGGTAATTGACTTGTTTCCTTTAACCACTCTTCATTTTCTGTCTTCCATTGACAGAGTTTAGAGGTGGAAAGTAGAGCTTTTCAATGCCTTCTCTTGAAATATCCATAATTTGTTATTGGATAATGGGAAATATGTGTCACCTTTATGGAAAGAAATTTGAAGGCAACAAATTGGTGGTGTTAGTATGCTTGCCTACTACCAACTAACCTTGTCAAGAATTTTGGCTTGTGTAATGCTGAGATTGTCTGCTGTATATGTTCTGTTAGGCTATGTTTATTAGAAGAAAGTAACTACCTTTTGGTTTGTTTCTGGTTGTCAGTCATGGATTTTCTTTTCATTTTGTTTGTGTTTTGGGAGGAGGGGGGGGGATGCTACTAAGCCATGTTTCTCTTAAATAAATTTACTTATTGTTTACTAGCATTCTATTAATCATGATTCCGATGATGATGAACCTGTAGTTAATGAACTTGATCTATCTAAGTTTGCAATGTTCTAGGATAGCCATTCATATTTGGTTAATTTACATAGTTGAACTGTTGAAGTTATTATCATTAAGGTGAAAATACAGTGTCTATGTTTGGGTGTAGTGTGTTCTAAGTAGTCTTCTTCTCTCAATCCAGATTTTCAATGGTGTATTTTTGAAAGTCAATAAAGCAACAATAAATATGCTCCACAGGGTTGAGCCTTATGTGACATTTGGGTAAGTGTTTTACTCCGGTGATTATGAAATTTGAAGTCTTTAAAAAGATTCTTTCCCCTAAAATTGCATTTTTTTTCTTAAGATATCCAAATCTGAAGAGTGTTAGAGAATTGATTTACAAAAGGGGCTATGGCAAGCTAAACAAGCAAAGGACTGCCTTGACCGACAATTCAATCATTGAACAGGTTGGTTTATTTGCACTGCACGGATGTTATTTCTGGTTGAACAGTTTAATTATCACTAATTTCTCTTATCTTATTGCTAATGTTCCATTCTGATAACAGGCTCTGGGAAAGCACGGGATTCTCTGCATTGAAGATCTGATCCATGAGATCTTGACAGTTGGGCCTCATTTTAAGGAAGCAAACAACTTCCTCTGGCCATTCAAACTCAAGGCACCATTGGGCGGCCTGAAAAAGAAAAGAAACCACTATGTTGAAGGTGGTGATGCTGGTAACCGTGAAGATTTTATAAATGAGCTCATCAGGAGAATGAATTAAATTATGGTAGTACTTGGTGGGTCTAAGGTTTAGTGCTGTTTGGCTTATTGGAAATTGGAATAGTTATTGCCTCAAGATTTATTCTTCCAGAATTGGGGACTGTTTTTTCAAGTAAAAGACCTTTAGCAATGTTGAGAAATTTTGCCGTCCGATTTATATTAAAGAAACTTTATTGCCTTCCAGTTATCATTGTTATGTATGGCAAATTGCAGAATGTGTAGTGTTAACTTTTCAAGTCTTTAGGCCTGACACTCCTGATGGGCAAGGCTTGATCCAAGTGGTTGAGTTCTCTAATGGAGTTGTCACTTAACTAGTAGTGATGGTAGTAGTAAAGGCTTGTTTGGTATTGTGGGATCCGGCTAGAATGGAAGGGGTATTCACTTTTGACTAGTGTGTGGTAGGCTAACCGAGAGTGGTAAGTCTATTCTGCGTTTTTGGCCATTCAAGGAAAAGGCTAGAATGGTGTTTCCTTCTCTTGGACATACATGATTGGTCGGTCATTGGTACCAAAATCAAATTATTATTATTTTTTAAATAAATTTCATTCCATTTCTTCTACCATTCCACATTTGCAGCCAAACAATCAAATGAAAAAGAAAATTCTATCCCGTCTTTATTTCCATTATAGTATCGAGATTCATTCCATTCCAGCTTTGATTGATTCTCGTGAATTATTTTAGATTTGCTCTATTTTGAGTACCAAACATGGCTCAATAGTAATGCTGACTGAGGGTTGTTCTTCTCTTCTATTTCTGTTAGAGAATTGCTATTTACACCCATAGAATTGTTGAGTACACCCCCTAATAAAAATTACAAAAATGTCATTGTAAATTTAAACCTAAATACTTTTTTTTTTTTATTATTTTTTTATTTTTTAGGCTGTTTGGCACCCCTACTGAACATTACTATTGGCTGTTCGGCACTCCTACCGAACACCCACAGTAATGTCAGGTAGGGGTGCCGAACACCCATAGTAATGTTCGGTAGGGGTGCCGAACACCACTATGGGCATTCGGTAACCCAGTGCCGTGCCAAATAAACTGTTTAAAAAAAAAAAAAGGAAGAGAGCGGGTTGTGTGTGGGGTGGGGTGGGGGAAGGAGGAGGAGAGGAGGTGTTCAAAAAAAAAAATCAAAGCAAAGGTAAGGCTGGGTGGATGTGGTGTGGGTGGTGGGGGGTGGGGAAGGAGGAGGAAGGAGGCACTGTGTGGGGGGAAGGGAGGAGGTGGGGTGTACCAGGAAAGAGAAGGATGGGGTGAGGTGGGGTGTATTTAGCATTTTGGGGAAAATATTAATAAGGGTAAAATACGAAATTAGTGGTAGGTGTACCTAGTATTTTGAGAGGTTGAAAATATTGGGGTGGGGTGTACTTAGTAATTGAATGTACTAAATAATTTTTTGGGTATAAATAACAATCCTCTTTCCGTTATTCGTGCTATATTCACCTCTGTTTTCTTAAGAATGATACTTTGCTGTATACTGTTCTCAAGAATGATACTTTGCTGTATTGTATACTAGAAGGATTTGATCTCCGCTTGTTGGCTGATAGTGTCAAGCTCCCCCTCAACATAGATGCGCAAGGTAGTGAGCTCGCCAATCAATTCATCACGACATGACATACATCTCTCTGTCTTGTCTAGAATGGCGTTGTTGATCCCTCTGGTTGTTTCTCCGCATCTTTTCTTGATTCAGATTTCAAGTTCTTTCTCTGCATTTGATTCAGATTTCAACTTCATCTTCAATGGTATCGATTAACCAACTACCAATCCTTCCTCTTTCCTCTTTCCCTAGAGCCACCAATCAGATTGGCTTCTCGTTAAAGAAGTTAACAAATTGTTCTATATCCATTTCCATCAGTGGATGTTTAAGCAATTTCAAGAAACCCTCGCAGCGAACATAGTGGAACAGTTGCAATTAATGTAAAGCAAGACCACAAGCACTTCTGCTAACTCTAATGCAACACATGCACTTCTTTAGACAAGTACGGACACTAAAATGCGCCTGCAGGTGCTCCCGTTTGAACTCATTTCTCATCAAGCAACAAGTGCGAGGTAGCTACGTGGTGCACGCCCATGCTGCCTTAAAATGAGGTAGCTATGTGGTGCACGCTCATGCTGCCTTAAAACTCCATTTTTAGTTTCATTTGGACGCAACAGAAAGCTAAACAGTTAACAAACAGACATCTAAGCAGGCCTGTTATATGCTGCCCTCGATACTAAAAGCTGCTTAGGTACGACTGAACCTCAGCTGGCAAAGGAGTCTCCTTAAAGCACCCAGTGCAAAATAGCACCTCCCCTACAGTCTTAGACCTGCGATTCCATCACTTGCCAGTTCAAAGTCTTGATGCATTCGAAGATACCATAAGAACCCCTACTTATTTGTTTTTCTCTGCATCAAAGGCTCATGCAAATAGTAAACGAAGAGAGGGAATGCTTCATATTTTCTCCTAATGCAGTGGTTCTAGTTCTTTCCATGTCCAACTCAAAAAGAAAATCTATCCAGATCCATCTTTGTGAAATGAACAAATTTTCATAGCTAATGGTCTCATACACGAAAGAAACCAAGATCTGGCTGTCAGCATTTACAATGACATTGTAGGCTGGCTTCCTATGGCATTCTACAAGCCTTGAATGTCAAGTTCTTTCCAAAATGTTTGAAAATAATAATAACAATAACAATGCTGAATTTTTGAAGGCACAACTGCATACATAAGAATTTAGTAGATCATGGAGATGGCACAATTGGATTGTGGGCTTCAATATCGACGTGTCTAATACCAGGAACAATTTCCTGTATCTCCTTCTCAAGCCTATCAACTTCACTCCCCAGTGCAGTAACCACTTCTTCACCTGCAAGGAATCAAAATTGGTTTCTTAATGATGTACATGACAGTTGAATTAATCGATCCAGGAGATGAAATTACATCATACCATAGTTTGACATGATCTTGAGCAGTTCACAATCATCCCCTGCCTTTGCCGCTTCTCGAAACTGTGCAATCAAGGAAAATATTCATGTCTGTAAATAATCTGCATGCCCACAGTACTAGGCAAATATGCTATACATGAAACCTCTTCATAACTTCTCTATTGCTGGTTGCAGGAAAAGCTGTTTTTTCAAGCTTAAACTGGATAAAATACTATCTGGAATAAACAGAACTGTGCATTATGTAGGAAAATATTAATGTCGTATGAAGAATCTGTAAGCTCACGGGCAAATATGCTATAAATGAAACCTCCTCATAACTGCCTCTTACTGGTTGGCAGTAAAAGCTGTTTTATCAGGCCCACACTCAGATGCAGCATCTCAAAGACTGAGCTTACAACGAGGGCTACTATGCTAAGGAAGGAGGGGCAAAAATCACAACCCAATGAGAAAAGATACTCCCTCTGTCCCAAAATTAGTGTCAATTTCTTAAAAAAAATGTCCCAAAATGAGTGCCATTTTGTAATGAAGTCACTAAATTCACGTTCGCCAACTAACATGTCCATGCTATTAGATAGACAACAAGGGTATTTATGTATATTTGCTACTAGAATGGCTTAAAAGCCAACTTCCTTAATTTCCTTGAAAAATCAAAATTGGACACTCATTTTGGGACTGAGGGAGTATTCCCTTTGTCACAGGAAAGAAAATAAGTCATTCTTAGAAGTCAAATCCTTTAATAATGTATTTTCACTTTCATATATACTTGAAATTATACATATGTTTGAAAAGAAAGGAAGAATTTGGTTAAAGCATTTTTCGAGGCGTGCCTATTTCTATCATGACGAGGGATTGTCTCTCGATAGTTTGGCTTCAAGATTTCGTGCTCTGGGTTTTATTTTTCTTTAGATGCTCTTTGTAATTTTCCTCACTTCTAATATGTTTTTTTATTATTTTATATCAAAGAGTATGTATATATATATTAATGTAGGTCAAATTAAAAAAATTGTTTTACAGTGTTTTTGTTTTGTTTTGTTTTTTTTTTTTTTTTGACAACAAGTAGGTTATGGACGAAATTACAGTTAATACTCGATTAACTAATAATTTCTCTTAAATAATGCTTTTGGTCGGTCCCGACTTGGGGATAACGTGCTAAATTAATTATTCACTAAATTTATAAGATAATACATATGTGATTGCTCATAGAGACCCCATGCATTATATAAATTAATAACTCCTCATATATTGCATAATAGTGATTTATGGATACTTCATAAAAAATGACTCGATTATCTTTTGATTTTTGTTGAAATTGATGTCACATTGGATCTTATCTCTGATTTTTCTTATCCTTGTGGTTCTTGCATAATGTTCTACGATTTCCATCTGTCATTGTTGATTTTTTAACACCTTTAAGATGAGAAGCCATTGTTGTGTGTAACTGTGTATGATATGTTTGTGTTAATATGATTGTTCTTGTGTTTAAATAGGGAATACTACCTTCGTCCCAAAATAAATGTCATTTTAGCAATTTACACAAAGATAAAAAAAACTTGCATAAAAATTGATCTACCCTTTTTTAAGTTTATTTATTATAGATAAGTTGCATGAATTTTTTTGTTCTTTCCTCTTAACAACCTCTTTAATGAGAATAATAAATAAGGGCAGTTTTGATAGAATATGAGTTAATGTTTCTTGAAATCCTATAATGACATTTATTTTAGGTCAAAAAATTTTTGCTAAAACGACAATTATTTTGGGACGGATGTAGTATTATTTAATGTTCAAAAAGTAGTACATTGAACAATATAATACATTGAACAATGAAGCATACTAAATTAAGTGGTAGATTGAAGGACGCATAGTAAATTGTGTACTTTATTTGAAGAAATAGTTACTTGATAAATTAATAAAATATTAATTAATTGTCTTGTTTAAAACTTTCCTTTTTATGACATCACTTTTACCATTTTACCCTTACTTTTTCCCCTACTTTAATTATGGACCACATACACATAGGCATTAAAGAAAATTACACAATAGTAATAATCAAGTCAATTATTTTTTCTTAATCCGTATGCCAGGTCAAACAAGACAATAATTAAGGGACGGAGGGAGTATATATTAATAATTATTAATTTATCAATTAATTAATATCTCATTAAATTAATAATATTTGCTAGTGCCAAGGACATTAATTTATAGAGTTTTAACTGTAGATCAATTGGACGAGAGTTTTGAGGTTAGTGGCCTTGGTGTGAAAGTTGGTTAAGGGGCGGTAATTAAGTGAGAAAATAAGAGGCGACCAAAGGGACCAAGTGGATGGAGAGTTATAGAGAAACTAACTCGTTCCTCCTACTAGATAAACATATTTTGCTATGATTTGAGGAGACGGCAAATTGTGTAAAAGCATTTGCATCGGACCCAAAGACAAGCGTTTCAACATGTGTAGACACACAAAACTAGGGTTTCTAGAAATAGAATTTTGCTTCATTGAAGGCCAACTAATCTACCATATTCTCTCAAAGGCTTGGTTATTGATATCAAATGAAGATATGTTTAGAAACTATTATATTGGTGTGATTAATGAAGCTTTTAGAAGTGCTTCGGCCTGTTTGATTTGGCTTCTGGGAACGTGCTTATTGCTTATGACTTACCGCAAGTTGTTTTTGAAGCGTTTGATTTGATTTTGGAAAGATAAGTCATAACTCATGTACAAGCTACTTAAAGCACATATAAGACCATAAGTAATAAACACTAGGGCCGGTGCTTATTTCTACTTTTCAAATTACATAAGCCCTCTTCTTTAGAGAAACTTTTTATATTCCAAAATTACCCTTAATAATAATATTATTGATAATATTAATATTATTTATTAATATTAATAATAAATAATTATAATAGTAGTAATAAATAATAATAATAAAATAATACATAATAGTTGTAAATATGAATAATAATATTATATATAAGAATAATATTAATAATAATAATAAACTAATACATAATAATTTTAATAAATAAAATAATAATACATATAAATTTAATAATATTAATAACAAATAATAATAAATAATACCCCCTCTGTCCCTAAATTATTGTCTTCCTTTTCTTTTTTGTCTGTCCCAGAATAATTGTCTTGTTTGAAAACTTTTCTTTTTAGGACATCACTTTTACCATTTTATTCTTACTTTTCCCCCTAAATTATGGACCACATACACCCTGTCACAAATCAAAAGATATTTTGGTGGGCCAGTGGCCACAGCAGTGTTGTGGGGTTCAAACCCCATCCCAGCACCCATTGAAGAAAGAAAGCATTATGCTGTTACGGAAGTTCAAATGGCCCGTGCATCTGAAGTCAAAAAACAATGAATGCAGATGTTTTCCCAGGATTAAGGGGGAGAGGGGAAGGGTCAGTAGTCATCCCCAAGAAAAGCAGAAAACGATTAAACTCCAACATTCATGGTTTGACAATACATTATATTATATATTCCCCCCCCCCCCAATTTTATTTATTTATTTTTTAAAATTAAATAAAGTAAAGATGACGCAATACACAATAAGAGAACGGGTAAAATGTAAATTAATGAATGCATTTGGCAATAACCTGTCTAGCCCACTCTTCACGTCCAGTCCTCTTTAGATAATTCTGCACTAACACCACTCCATTGAAATCTGCAGCAAAATTCGTCATTTACATTGAACTCCAAAGAAACTGAAACAAAATGTTTATATCCCCGTATTTGATGTCAAGATTTTTCTACTTCACTAGAAAAAAATTCTATTTCCCACTATATCAATCAGCTAAGTTCCACAGTAGTTACTCATACACTTACTGATCCATCCCTAGAATACAGCATTACAACCTTCATGCCTGATATGCACTTTTGTTTCGGGGGTTGGGGGGGGGGTGCAATAAGGATGAGAACATACATAGTTATATATGTACAGTAAGCTATTGCAGTCGTTATTGGCAATATATTACTCCCTCCTTTATTCTTGAAAAAAAGTCCACTATTCCCTTTTCCGGATGTTCCCAAAGAAGTATCCAATTTAAAAAGTATAAGATATTTTCTGTTATTTTTTCAAAAGGTTAATGAAATTATAAAGTAACATCCACATATCACATCAGCTTTAAGGGTAAACTTGAAATGCAAAATATATGCATATAGTTATATTATAGTCTATCAGCTCTCAATCCGTATTCCCAATCAAAGGGAAACACTTCTTTTGGCCGGGGGGGGGGGGAGAGTAATATTATTGCCATTCTCAGAGATTTAAATGTCATTCGCTGGCATGTTAAGATGCAAACAGGTAATCAAATCAAGGTCCTTAAAAAGGGAAGAAAATATATCAGGAGGAGCACCTATTTCTGCCTTGAATCGAAAGAAACCTGGCCCAATCACTTCGCTTTTGCAATCATATACAGAATCTACAACCTACAAAAAACTTGGATGTGTTAAGCCTAGTGATCACCCAATCATCGAAGTAGGGTCATATAGTGCAAATTGTACCGGGTCATTCTTCAAAAACTGAAGAACTCTTTCCATATCATTGTCATCAATCGCTCTACCAATCAAAGCATGACGATTCCTCTGAATCAGAAATATAGCCACCTGCACTAATAATTCCAAAAAATGAGCCTTAAACTTGTTCACCAATAAAAATAACCACATACTATTAAGTATTTTCCCTCCCAACCGGACCCCATGGAGGAAATCATTATAAAATGAAATTTAAAAACCAATTTCAAACCGCTCAAGTGAGATTAATCAATTCATCTAGCACACTATCATAATCATGTCTGGTTTGTATAATTGTGCTCATCCTTTTCCTTTGATAGCATTTCATAGAATGGTTTACTATCATAATATAATATGCTCCATCTGTGTTTATCATAGTTAAAAGTTCCTGAAGCTGTCTATGCACTGCTAGTGGTTAGTAAGTCTATTTCAACATTTAATTATTACAAATATCCGCCTGGAACTAATTAGTATGGGAAACTACATATATCCTCAATCAAGTTCTACTTAAATTTATCTCTTAAGTTTCTCTAACTGCACTAATAATAAGAGTAATTCCTGAATGACTTTGTTTTTCTGTATGTCTAACATGTAGAAAGGAGGTGTTGAACGAAGGGCCATATAGATTGCTATACTATGTGGTATTATCATGTAAATGCAGTAATGTGACTTTTTATTATAGAATCTTGGGAAGTAGCTAGTTCTAACAACAGCATTTGAGGCAAATCATCATTAATCGACGCAAAACACATCATTACCATGGAATTATGTTATATTGGAGCCAACTTTCCAAGCATTCCCAATATGTAAGTTGTTGGGGAAGAAGCAAGCTTAGAAACATTTATACGAGGATCTGAAGGTGTCTAATCCAAGTGTCCAACATGGCATCATTCCACATTTCATTCTTCCCTAGAAGAAGAAACCAAGGACATTCTATTGCAGATGATGAAATACTGAAGCTCTCAAACTTATATGAGCGAAATCAACAACTGCCTTCACGGTTTAACTCTATGATAGGTTCGGATTACTGTTAAAATATAAGCATCACAAAGAACTTACATAATTAATCCCTGTCAACTTTCTACTTGTCGAGCACTAACTCACTTGACAAAATGGTACTTTGACTGGGGTTACAGAGTGTCCAGATTAAATGCTGGTGATGCCAATATTTTAAATTTATCTTCAATTATAGAATAATTTTAGAAGAGTACAGAAAGTCAAATGTTATAAGGGGGAATTTACTTGTATCAAAACAACTATGCAAGAAAGTAACATAGATAAAGTGGTTTTAGAAATTTGGAAATAATTATGAGTTACTACATGCGTTTGGGCAGTAGCATATTTGAAGCGTGGGACTCATATCATTCTTAATCCTTGTCCAAGAATGATTGCCCAGTATAGAAACTTGATCATCTTGAGAATTAGATGGAACATAGCTTCCACCGTGGCCGTATCACCAGTTTTCTTGGATGTGAGGTGGCTAAAAATAGTAATATGGATTTTAGGTTGATAACCTGTTAGTCTATACTGAAATCAAGGCTCGAAGAATGCCTTTATTTTTCATGATTTTACTTGGACTCAGTGTTATGTTAGCTTGATGAGTTTATAACAAGATGGGAAATCACGAAGAGAAAGATGTATTTGCATATCCCATACCACTCCAAGAAGGTTGCCCACTACTATTGAACCTATGGGATCATAAATTGCATTTCCAGTGGTATTCACAGCAACCAGTGAAGCACCAGCAATGAGAAGGCCAGTTACAGCAGCACCATCCTGCAGATAGGAGATCATTTGAAACTCATAAAAGAAAGCAAGAGGAACAGTATTAATCAACTCGAGAAAATATGAGTGTCACTCCAAATTATACAAAAAGACCTAATTATTAAAATTTGCTACTCAGCCTAAGTCAACAATTTCTACTACATATTCAATTTTCAATTTTCACTTTGTATGATCTATTTTTCATTCAGACTAAATTATTACTCCCTCCGTTCCTAAATAATTGTCGTGTTTGACAGGACACACAGATTAAGAAAAACTAATTGACTCTATTATGAATATTGGTATAATATGCAATTTCCTTTAAAGCCCATGTGCATTGGGACCATCATTAAAATAGGAAGAAAAAATAAGGGTAAAATGGTAAAAATGTTTTCCCAAAAAGGAAAATTAGAAACAAGACAATTTTTTTAGAACGAACAAAAATGGAAGGCAGGGCAATTATTTAGGAACGGAGGGAGTATCAATAATTCTCCTAGCGAGATTTCCAAGCCTTGAAGGAGGCCCACTTATTACGCAAGCTATGCAATCACCCGTTCTATGCGTCAATTAGATGTATAAATAGGTGGGTAACCATCAGCTGTACCTCTTCATATCTTACCCGTGGGTGACAGTTGTTAAACAATGATGTGTTATCAGAAACCTAGCACACTTTAGACAAGTATTTTTCCTTCGAAGCATGACGTAAATTGAAGACACAATCAGATCCATAAACAAAATTACCATTTGCTATTACCTCTGTCATTACTGCAACAGCAGTGGGATCATGACCACGCCAGACATAGTCTCTCACTTTCATGCCTTCTGCAGCTGCACCTTTTCTGACAGCATGTACGGCCACAATAAGAGAAGCACCTACGAAAATGTCAAGTTATTATGAGGAGAGAAGATGAAAAGGAAGCACATGAATAAGCCAAATACTACAATCCATCAATTTTCAGTATTACATGGACTCACCTTCGATAATAAATGAGCCACCAATTACCAAAGCTGCATAAGTAATATTCTGAGGGGGCTGAAGAAAAAATACATATGAATCGATAAGCCTCTGTTGCATGTAATAAGAAAGACCAACTAAAATACGAGAATGACAAAGCTTGATATTTGTGAAGAAACTATTTCAAATGACCTGTGAAGTCCACAAGTTTTGAACTCCATGTACAATTGTAGCACCAGAACCAAGACAAAAGATTCCAACGGCAGATATCAAAGACCAAACAAACCTTTCCTTGGAATAACCATATCTGGCAACAAAAGAAAGAGGACTGAGCACATATATTAGAATTAAACATGCCTCTACATATGCCTATTAGAGTGCAGCAGTCACCTACACATTGTTCTGATGCATTATAAAGAATGAAAACTGTTCACTTTTTAAAATAACTCTCTTGGTTAATCTTTTTAAATCTGAAACAGAATATGATACGGCAGGGTTCTAATTGGATTTACAAGCCCAACGAAATATCTGTCCCAAAATGAGTGTCCATTTTTAAATTTTTCTTGTCCCAAAGTGTCCATTTTTGATTAAGTTCACTAATTTCACCTTCGGCGCCTATCATGTCCTAATTTGGACTTGCAATGTTATATGTGAACACTAAGGGCATTAATGTACATGTGCCACTAAAATGACACCAAAGTCAAGTTTCTTTAATTTTAGTGAAAAACTAAAAATGGACATTCTGGGACGGAGTAATATTTAATAAGTTTAACAGTTCGAAGCCCAAAAATATTCGAGAGGTATCCTCCAAAGTCATAGGCTTGAAAAAAAAGCATGAGCGAAGCAGCCACATAATGTGACGTGACAGATGTAAAATGCGGGCTTTGAGCATATGAAACCATTTTGACTTCTAATGCTGGGAAACATGAATTATAAAATGGAAGACTCACGGATGGAGAGCATCTGGGGCACGCTTTGAGCTACTCAACCCATACGAAAGAAGTGCCTAGAATGCCAGTTCATGTTAGATTCTTTGCAATCATTAGTTGAGATAAAATAACAATGAAGATTTAAAAAAATATAAGGGAGCTCACACCAATAATACAATCAGATCAACTGCAGAATTCACCTGATTCGCAAAATCTGCAACTGAATGCACAACTTCAGCAAGCATGACATGGCTCGAGGTGACTAACCAGACCCCAAACTTGAGCGAAAAGACAAGAAAGTTGCACCATAATGCTGTTGTCACTGCTCGCTGGCTAGAAGAAAAAAGATGGAAAGACAGAGATGACAAAACCAGAAAAGAAGATTAAAAAGGTATTCTAGCATTTTTCTCAATGTACAATTTTTACTCCAAGGACCATCATTTGGATAATACTTTTCAAAGGCATATTCATAGAAAATAAAAATTATGCTTAATAGTTACTAATCATATTCTGTATTTTCTATTTTTTTCCTTTTTGTTGTGGTAATGACAATTGCACTCAATGAATCAACAAATTAACATGCTGAAGAAAAGCAAGTTCTGTAGGCTAGTTCTCTTCATTCAGCATACATATAAATGCTTATGTTGGTTCTACAGGGGGAGCAGCCTTGCGCCTCCCCCTCTTCCTGAAGTGAAATACAATATGGGTACTTTCGAGGAAATATCATTGAATTTCCTTGTAACAGTCTCCTTGCCATGGATGCCATATTCATGAAAAGACCGAGAAACCTACAGCCAAACCAGAATTCGAGAAAAAAATACAAAATGTAAATTCAACAATCCTACCTCCTTTTTGGCAGCACTCATCTAAGTGATCACTTGACATTTTAGATATGACACATTTTTCATTCACTCGTACACAGCAAACCTTCTAGATGAAGTCTCATTCCGCTCAAAAGACAAGTGTTTTAACCTCCCTAGTGAAAACTCAATGAACTGAATTCACCCCTATGCCTAGAGGCTAGAAGAGAGTCAGCAAGCCAAATATCCCTAGAGAACACACTTTTCCTCTTTAGGGCCTCCACAGTAACAACAAAGCGATGAGTGACAATTTATGATTAAAAAACCAACAAAATGGTTCTCAGTCGGCAACAATAAGAAATGGGGTGGGCACGGGATGCTAAACCAAAAGAGGAATATAAGTGCGAGTCAATGAATATCAAAAGTTTTTGTTTTTCTTTTCTTGAGTAGATAGGGTAGGTATGAATGATCCAGCCACAAATTATAAGAGCAACCGATCCATATATACTTGAAAAGATGATTATTATTATTATTATTATTTGATCATGAACATTAACAAAAAAGGATAGTCAATTTGGGACGGAGGTAGTAACCCACAGTGTAGAGTAAAGAAGATGGAGACAAGAGACAATACCTATGATCAACAACCTCAAGCTTCTTTAACTTTTTAGCTCTCGTGAGGAAACCTGCAAAAAAAGAAAAAAGAAAAGATATGTAACACAAACTCAAAATTTGTTAGGTTGATGAGAAAAGAATTAAAAAAAAAAAAAAAAAAAAAAAGAGAAATTGCAGATGCAACCAAATGGAGTAAATAAATAACTAACCGCGATAGGAAGAATAGTCGTAATTAGAATCGAAAGATTTAGAAACGACTTTGTGAGAACAAGTGGCTATTAGCAGACGACGGCGGAATTCGATCGGGGAACTGAAAAAGCGTAGGCCGGGGGGAGCAGGGACATGGTTGTGATTGGAGAGCGGGGAATGGAGAAATTGGGTGAGAAGAGAGGGAGGAGAGTAATAATAAGAGGAAGAGGAATCGCGGAAGCGATAGAGAAAGCGAGAGGTTCGCATCAATGCAATGGCAATTGCAAATGCAAATACAAGAGGAGGAGATTTGGTATATTTTTATCTTTTCTCTCTCTCTCTGCGCATAATATCTAGTACACGCGACACACCACCAGCAAGCATCTTGAATGAGCAGTCAGTCTGTTTTACAACAAATTAGGGTTTATGATTTTGACGATGACAAGTGGTCTCTGTCTGTCTGTCTATACACGGCAATCAATGTTTATTTCCATTTTGTTGGAAATTCAGAGACTGAATGAGGGAGGGAGGGAGGGAGTTAAGAGAGCATCCACGACTCTAAATATCTTATTTTTTATTTTAATTTTATTTTTTTAACATTCTAAAAAATAATTAACTCTAACAAACATTCTTTAAACAACTCTTCTAAACTAACAAACATAACTACCATTCTATTTTTCCTCTTTTTAATTTTTATTTTCCCACACAATTGAAATAAAATATTTTAAATTTATATTCTATAAAAAATATATTATATTTTTAATAATTTCAATTATTTTTATCTAAAAATGTATGTCAATCTAAGAGGCAATTTATATATATTTTTTTTTAAAAAAAAATTTTGTCCTCTCATATTTTAAGGACACGAAACAAACGATTTTTTTGGTTGAAAAACAACATTTTTTTTTTTTTTTGCATATGTAGATAATTCATAAAAATTTGTTCAGAGAACTATTAATAAGCTTATTATCTTAAGCCAAATCGCAAATTTTAAAAATTTAAACCAAGAAAAGTCAAGAAAACTTGATCAATTATCAAAATTACTACTAGTATCATCCAGCAAGAAGTATGCATAAAAAAAATCACCTCAACGAATAAAAAAATTGACTAAAAAGAGGTGCTTTAAAATATATGCAGTCCTTTCATCAAACTGTTCGTCAACAAAACTCCATACAACTACCAGTATAATCCATCAAGAAGTATGCATAAATAAGTTAAATAAAATTTTATTAAGGAATATAATTTACAAGAAAGTGTATTTGACAATTGACAGGATCAAGTTGATACAAAACAAAGTAATATCCAAAATAGCATAAACTCAATGCACCAAGCATGCACCCATCTAGCTTGATGAAACTGAAAGAAAAGCCGTAATGCACCAAAATGTTAATTCCACGATTGATGTCCAATAGCTTCAAAGAGCATTAGCAGCCCACCCAAAAAGCAAAACCCCTTCCTTGAGCCCAACAGCTTCCCAACATTCAAGCATTCCTACTTTTAAACTGGACAATCCAAAACCTATCACAACATCAAACCAAACACATAACATTGAAATCAATTAAAGCGCACTGCAAAGACGTCAATTGACGCCAAATCAAATTCATAATTCAAACACAAGAAGAAAGATGCAAAATTGCTTCAGAAAACATGTATAGTAACAAGCTGGGAAGAAAATAGCTTATTAGCCTCTAACTTATGAAGAAATTATACCACACATTATAAGAGAGTTCTTTTCTCTGAAATTTTTAACTGTTGAAGACAAAATGGCATTTTTTCAACAATAGTACTTGTGCTTGCAAACTTCAGCAATAGTACCTGTGTATTGGTTCAGTAAGCACCTCCCATGAGTGGTCCAGGTCATCGGTCAAGGAAGCTTCATTGACCTAAACAAAATAAATTTTTACAGCAATAGTACCTGTGCTTGCAAACTTCTTTAACTCCACCATCATCAAAAGTGCTGACACTATATATATGGATAAACATTAACATAGTACTTAGTGAAAACCCAATATAATAATGTAACCACAAGAACAAGAGATTCTTAAAATATAACTCAGGATGAAATTCTCACTTCAACAACCAATACTCATAACAGTTGGGATTATACATTGATTTGGTTTAAGATGTAGGAAAATGAGGTTGATACTGCGTAGAATGGGGTGGTGTTCCAGATATTGGATGTTGAGCAAGTGTATGGCTTCGTGTTTGCATTTGTTCCCTAAAAAAAGATGCGTATGCAGCCTGTACTGCCTGAGCTGCTTGGGCTTGTTGAATTGGTGTTGGGGTGAAAATGAATTCGGGTGGGCAATTTAACGTGTTTTCTTGCGTCTGCGAGTTGTTTATATTGAGTTGCACCGGTGGCAAGTTATGTTGGAAAGGTGGCCGGGAAGGATTCATTGGACCTGTATACACAAACACAAATTGAGAATTTATGGCAATGTATAATAAATGAGTAGTAGCAAAATTTTGCTACAAATTGATCCACAGAAATCAGTAAAGTAGTATACCCAATGTGTAAGAAATTATATCAGTCTATCAAAAGGAGTTTGAAACATGTGCACACTATATCTGTTGACAATCATAAAAATGGCTTATTATTGATCATAAAGAGGCTGAGCCACATTTTCTTGTTTCTTGACAATGATCTAACCGTGTTCTCTGTTTTAAGCATGAAATGCTCTGTTGCAAAATGGAAGACCTAACCTGTGTGTAAAATGCAATGTTTGAAATGCAAACATGGTACTCCTATCACCAGGAGCAGTAGCAGCTTGAACTGCTTGAAGTATTGTGAGGCTTTTTGTTGGTCATGGTGAAGTTCCCGTGAGTAATACTGATACAGCTCTGCACATGAGTAATACAGCTCAGCACGGGAGTAATATGCTAATTTATGTTTCTTGGTTTTTTGATAGGAGTGATTAAGATTATCACTACTTGAGTTAAATGGGTTTCTCATTTACTGTGTTAATATTAAATGAAGCATGAGGGGTATATTAGGAAGAATGGTAGAGACTAAAGTGAATAGAAACATTAGTTGGGACATCCCAAAATAGAAAGTAGGAACATTTACCCGGGACGGAGAGAGTATTAGGACAGTAATATGGGGTTATATACATATAATTCGCAAAAATGGAAATACTATAATAGGAAAGAAATAGCTATAACCATTTAAGCAGCAAAGAAGATTTTTTTTTTCTTTGATACGCCAAAATATTTTACCATGTTCCCTTCCCTTTTCTGTTCAGAGATTGTTTACATAGCCATTCCCTTAATGTAATTTGTCTTAGCAACTAAATGATATTGTTTCCATACTCGAAAAAGAAGCATATCACATAAGAATTTCTGCACTTGCACTTTGTTCATTCAAAATTCAAAGAGGATACAGAAACTTCTTATAAGTTGTGTGAAAGGAGTGTCAGCCAAGTGTCCACAACTAAAACGTTAATATTGAGCTTGGGTAAATTGTGTGCGACACATTTATAAGAGTGTAAAAAGAGTGCCAAAATCTGACATAACACAGTTTCACAACACTCCCACTTTATACACATCAATTTCAAGTGGAGTGCAAAATCACCTCATTCACATTCATATTTTTTTTCTCAATTGAATTCTACCAATAACATAATAATGGAATCCTGACCTCACTAACTACTAACCAAACCAAACTGTAATTGTTAAGGGCTGAGATGAAGAAAAGGTACATATGTACTAAGATACTATAGAATTGTGGCATCTCATACAGAGATTTTCAATATACACAACTATGAGTAATTAAGCATTTCTAACCTTTTTACTTTTCTCTTAAATTGCTAGTAGTATAAGCACATGTGTACCAAGATACTATAGAAAATAAACCTTTTCACATTTTTGGGTTTTGAATTGAATGTATGAAGCACGTGAACAATACCAGATATGAGAATAGCACACAATGTTAACAGGCCTAATTTTATATAGAGTAAGATGGCCACGTGAATGCATTTAGGTATATAATAGACCTACATACTGCTATTTCATGAAATTCAAAGGAGATGGCTCACACTTAGTAAAAATCCAATCTATACTATTATAGTATCTCCATGTTCAAAATGTATTGTATCCAATTTATTTATTTTTTTATTTTCCTCTTCTTTTTGCTTATATATAGCTTAATTGAAGACTAGTTAATAAATAATGCAATTTCAGAAGTATTTTCAGTTACAAAAAAAAAAAAGGTAGATGAAATTAATTAACTAACTAGTTTTACACCCGTACGTTAAACGTACGGACATATAATTTTTTTAATTAAATTAAACTTAATCAAAATAAAAAGAAAAAATAAAATTTAAAAAATATATGTGCACTATTGGTGCCTCATCCCAAATTATTAGCTTCGTTCTCACCATTAACTCTACAAGTGCACTCCCTTATTTTATATTACAAGTTGAGTCTTCATTCAGATTCAAAGGAATGACAAATCTTGAATGGCCTATTAATACTAAGAATTAATAACATATGCTAAATATGTCTTTGCGTTCAAGGCATTAACATATACTCCATATATATTTTTAATTAAATTATAATTAAGCAAAGCAAAAATTAAAAAAGTTTATTATAATTGAATACGAGCCAAAGAAACTTGTCCCAAATGAAAAAATGTATATCTATCATGTAGGTTGTTTAGGAGAGATTAAGTAAATAGGTAAATTTGCCGACCCATTTATATAAACCCAAACCAGCCCATTGTTGATGTTCAGTGAGTGATATACAAATAGAGACTAAAGAGCAACTTTGGGAACCCTATTCTTGTTTCTTCCGCCTTCTTTTTCCACCGTTCCCTTCTTCTTCCAGTTTCTCTCTCCCTGATTCTACGGTTTATTCACCCATGGTTGAAGGGGATAACCTAGCAGCGATATCATCTCCTCCAAGTGAGATGATTCGTTTCTAGCTTTTCCCCAAAACCAATTTTTGTGATTTTTCACCCGAACAAAGTTATTTTCTATAGCTCTCATGGTTGAACGGGTTGGGTTAGACGTCAGATTTATCTCCTTAGGAGATGACTGGTTTCTAGCTTTTCCCCAAACCAATCTAATAGAAGAGATTGTACTGCTGTCTTTCCAGTTAAGATCTCACAGGCTTGATCCCATAGCATGAATGTTGCGCAGTTGTCTCCGAAAAGCATATTTACCTTCACTTTGTATCTTGGTATTGGATTTGTATCAACTCTATCACATGCCTCACAAAAGAAACCGGTAGAGTTGTTTTTTCTTTCGACATCTACTAAAGCTTATGAAAAATTAATTTACTTGTGAAATCACCTCAAAGATTTGGGCCACAACCTAATAAAATCCAGCCTTCAAAAAAATGAAATTTATCAATAAACATTTTTTTCTTGGTTTCAATCTCAATTTAAAAAAAGTATATTAAATTGTAGAAATAAAGTTTGATATTTATTTCTTTCAAACCTCTGAACATTTAATTATGTCTACAACAGACATAACTTGAACGTTTTCACTTTCGAGCTCATCTTCTGCACTTTCACTCGTGTTTGATGAAATTTGTGAAATTTTTTTACTTGAACACCAGTTGTCAAGTAATATACTAACAAAGTTTGGATGAATAGATAAATTATAACTAAGAACATATTTTGTGCTATCAATTAATTTCTGTGTTAAATTATATTATATTAAACATCAGCATATGTTGACTCATTACCTGTTCATGTCATGAATTTTTGGAACCATTTCATCCACTATTAATTTTGTAGCATAGAATGCATTTGATAGAGAAATTTACATAATATGAAACTGGTTATATTAAACACCAGTTGATTCCATAAGTAGTATCTTGTATTTGTTTTTGCTATACGATATTTACCGTGGTTATCAACAACAAAAACATTCGAGATGTAGTACAAGTAATTTTCACGGATGGATAAATCCAATTGCTTGATTAACGAATTTTTAATTGTTGCCTGAATTCGTCCACCCTAAAAAATGTGTAGCATATGTATATAATCAAATATGGTTTCTCTCGATAGTTACATTAAATTATTTCAATAACATCTATAAGACAGCAAGTTACATACCTCTGCATCCAGAAGAAGTAACTCCACACTTTGGGGGATTCTGAATTGATTTTCTGCTGGAATTGTCCATTTCTTCGCCACTCGCACCTTGAGTATCCAATCAGATCTTCCTTTATGAAGGTCATTGATAACGAATGCTACAAAGACCATTTCAATTTGTAGAATAGGGTGAGTGAAATTAGATTGCACGTGTATTTTTTTGGTTGTCTTGCAGAAAATGGTGATAGATAGCACAACACGAATATATATAAAAGAAAATTCGGATGGTCATATGAAATTGGAACCCAATCAGTTGGAAGTATAACTGTAATTTATGATTTCGTAAATACTAAGACTGTACTGACTGTGTTCATTCATTTGGAACTGAATCCTAATTAGTTGAGTAGCTTCAATAGACAATTTCGTAAATGATACAATGTACTGTTCAGGTTCATAAATTGTAAAAATATATGTTTGAACTCATTTATTAGAGGTTTCTGAATTTAGAAATGTGTTTTTGGCGGAAACTTTCTTAATATTGTAGCAAAATCTCAGTTGGTTTTATATATATATAGACTAGGAAAACAAGAAGCTGAGGCATTTAGAACAGAGCTTACAGAGGAACTTGCGCTTCGTAGTGAAGCGAACGGGGAGAAAGCAAAAGCGCCACCAGCTACCGAAATCCACCGCTTCTAACTTCCCTCCACACGAATCAACAAACACAATCACTAAAGATTACAAACAAACAAACAGTAAAGAGAGAGAAATCGTGAAGTGCTTACAGTGAGAGATATGAATTAAGAAGGGAGATGGAGAAAAGAGGTCAAAGCCTTAAAAAAGAAAGAGGATGAAATGGAGAAACTTCAAGACAACATTTTCACAAAGTTTGTTCCATAAAACCCTAGAACGTGAAAAGCTTGAGATTTGAAATTACCTAAAAATGGTAGAATGAAGAACAATCGACCGAAATTTGGGGTAGATACTAGAAAAATCTTTTCTCCATATGCGTCTGCTGTGCTCGATGAAGGGAGGAGAATGGGAAGAAGACCGGTAGAGAGTGAGAATAGCGAAGAGGACGTTGTTGAGAAGAGAGGAAAAATGTTACTGTTCCCAGTAAATGGCTCTAGATAACAGGAGAGTGTTTTAACGCATTTTAGAGATAGAGAGTGAGATAAGAGCATCCACAACAATAACTCCCTGTACCACTCTTTAAACACCTCGTTTTCCGTTCAAGTTTCACTTTTTCAATACTTTAAAAATAAATTCACTCCAACAATAACTTTCTATATAACCCTCTAAAAATTAAATTTCTTTCATCTCAACTAACAAACCTAACTATCATTCTATTTTTATTTTATTTTTCTAGCACAATCGGAATGAAATATTTTAAATTTTATATTCTATAAAAATTATAGTACTTATATTTTAATAATTTCAATTTCAATTTTAATAATCTAAAACACATATGTGACAAAACTAATAATTTAGCTACAACCATCATTAAATTTTTTTATTTTTAATAACATATTTAATTCTTTTTAATACATTAGATCCAAAATATTAATAGAGAAGGGAACAAATCTTTCTTTGTGTGTGTGAAAGTGAGGGGCCGGGGAGGAAAGAGAAAAGAAATGGAGAAGGACAAGCAGGAGACACCCCAAAAAAATGTTACCATTCATGTTAAAAGGCTCCTTCTATTTTGAGGGTTAATTAGTTGGTTTTAGAGATAGGGAGTGATATAGAGTGTCCACTGTAAGCTTCAGGGTGATTAAATATCTCTAAACTAGGGATAGAGGGTGGTTTGAGGAGTGCCACTGTGGTTGCTCTTATGAACCATTGTGGGTTTAATGGAATTAAAATACTCTAAAAATATTTTTGGAGTGTGTGATAATTGAATTACTGTAGTTGCTCTAAGCTCTACTTAATACTAAAAGCTCAAGACCAATCACTTCTCTCTCTCTCTCTCTCTCTCTCTCTCTCTCTCTCTCACTCCACCCGCCTTAGTAACAAACATTCTTTTCACATTATGTATTATGCTTTTTAAACTCAACAAGATATCAAATTCGTCGTTATAGGTAAAAAATTTATTTATTTATTTTTTTTAAAGTTAATATGTGAATAAATTAAATTAAGATTTTATATACTTTATTTATGTTTTTGAAAATAAAATTTTATTAATTAAAAACTACATTAACAATATTATAGATTATAATTTTCATAACTTTGTAGAAATAAATAAATTTATATAAATCATCGATCAAATTTTAACTAAATTAACCAAAAAATTTAAAAATAGACTATTTACTTGAAACAGAGGAAGTAAATAGTCTTGCTTAGTTGTAAGTGACGAGGTATAAAATTATGTAGGCTTTTAAAGACTTACAAGTATAACGACCACATGAATTACTTTATCCATCATATACAGCTAGCTGATACTCTTCGTATTATAAAGTTTAAGATTTTGAGTCTTATGCTAATTTGCTTTAATAATATATGTAAAACAAGCTAAAGTTATCATGGTTTTTTTTTTTTTTAATTTTTATCATCTCTTTTGTCTTCTTCATTTTTAAATGTAGAAAAGGCTTGTGAATAAAATCTAGTAATTGTGTTACCATTGATATTCATGAAAGCATTTTCAATTGCAACAAAGATATGGGCTTAAAAAATGAATCAACCAGTAGGATTTTATTTATTTATTTTTTTATTTTTTATTTTCCTTCGAGTTCCCACCTACAAAAAAGCATTTGTAAAAACAATGATAAGACTATTCTAATATGTGTGTGCTCCTCCTCTACATTAAGCCCCCCCAGGCATTATTTAGGATAACTATCTGCCACTTTTATGGGAAAAAAGAAATACAGTGTGTTGTAGTGTAGGAAGGAGTTGAAGAGGAGCAATGAATAATTAGATAGAAACCACCCTATTTTAGCCTTATAAAATACTACAATTCTTTAGACACAACACCACACAAGGAAAACCACGCCCGCCAATCATAATCTAAAGCGGCTACTTTCATTCCATTCTCTTCTCTTGCCAAAATTAAAATTTTGAAAAAATAAAAAAAATATGTGCATCACCAAAAGCATAGGACCAAATAGTAAAAAAAAAAAAAAAAAACTCTTTCATTGAATACAGAGATAACTGTGTGAGGAAAAAATTGAAAATTCCAACAGTAAGTCATAATAGCAGTAATAAGCTATGGAGTATATTCTATGTTACACATCCATCCATCGCTTTCTAATTGCATGGAAGCCATAGAGTAACAAACTAGTAGTATTAAAATACAATGATCCATTCCCCAACCTGACCTGACCTGGTCCAAGCCAAGAATTTTCAATGGGGGATTGGAAAAATTGAAACCCACTACCAAAAATCCTAATTGTCACCCACAAATCGACCTTCTTTCCTAGCACGTGATTTAGGATCTGTCTTGTGCTGCCCTTCTGACGATTGTTTTTCTCCTTGGGCAGTGCGTGTAACAATTCTTAGAGGGTGCGCTTCTGTGTTGAACACCCACTCATCCAATGGTATAACTGACGGTGGTGAGAATAGAAGATAGAGATATTTGAGTGTTTCTGCCAGGAAGAAGCTTTGCATCATATTGTCTTTCACACCAGTGTTAACCTGCACACCATTACATGAAGTCACATATATAAAATGCAGGAGACAGAATAACATTTGCACCTTCCCCAATTGACGTTTAACACAATGCACGACTGGTCATATTATTAATCATGTATAGTTCATGACATGACCAGGTTACAAGTACATGGGTTAACATGGGAAGACCTAACATGGACATCGGTAATAAAGTAAGGTATTAGTGAGTGTGGCCGGTGTGACAACTTTGCTTTGGACCGAATTTTGAATGACGTAAAAGGATTCATGTAGCCAAAACCAAGTAATTGGGACTAAGGCTGAGATGAGTTGAGTCAAGTATTGTTCATGATATGCCATTACCTACAACTATGATAATTTATACTCCCTCCGTCCCTAAATTATTGTCTTCCTTTCTATTTTTGTCCGTTCCAGAATAATTGTCTTGTTTGAAAACTTTCCTTTTTAGGACATCACTTTTACCATTTTACCCTTACTTTTTCCTCTACTTTAATTATGGACCACATATACATGGGCATTAAAGGAAATTACACATTATACCAATATTAATAATCAAGTCAATTGTTTTTTCTTAATTTGTGTGCCGGCTCAAACAAGACAATAATTAAGGGACGGAGGGAGTATGTTTTTGTTATTTCCAAGGATAAAAAATTATTTCAATTCAGAGACAACAAAGGGAAACCATATAGAATTCCACCTTGTTATGAAAGCATAGGATCCCAACACTGGTATGTTCCATACCTAATGGAAATCCCAGTATGAGATTTATAATTACAACATTGCTAGGTTTACAACTTTTTCTACCACTATTGTTACAACAAAGCCTTGATAAAAGGCAAAGTTGTCTTTCTCCAAAACACCTTTGCCCTTCATCAAGGCTTAGTTGTAGTAATAGTTGTAAACCTAGCAATTTTGTTATAATTATGACCCTAGTGCCAACATTTGTAGTGAGAGAATCGCCAACAATATTATCCCATGTTTAACATGTTTAGTAATCTAAACTAGGAATTAAAATATAAATAATCTGAACTACAGGATAGAACACTTACATCCTTTAATCCAACATATCCAGACTCTACGCGAGAATTCTTTTCGAATGCCTGAAATATGTTCCAACCCCATTCCTGGTATGTCTTGTTACCAGTCAAACGCCAGAGGTAAAAGAGTGATTCAACCGTCTCTGGCCTCAATATGTTCCACGATGTACCTACACTCATGTCCTGAACATTTGGTACACAAAAGAACCATTAAAAAATGAGAAAATTTACAACTACAACAAGAATATACAAAACTAACCTGCCCTGAGTTGAAGAAATAATTTTCTCCAGCCAGTTTTGTTGGTGTCGACTGGTAAAAGTTATAGCATGTCCAGGCAAGCTACATAACAATGCCAAAGAAAGCTAGTCAAAGATTCAAGTGGCAAAATGTTGTGCAGCAAATCTAATAACTCTGAATTGGTCACCAAAGCATTTCTAAACCTCCCAAGTAAATGAGACTAGTTTAAAAGCAATCAAAATAGTGGCTAAATTCTTTTTGATACTTCACTTGCCCATTACACTTCAAAAAGTAAATAAACATTTACATGAAACAAACACTAGTGTGCCACATACTAGTGGCATTCAAGGTAAAATAGGACTTATCTAAGAACCCCACTTCATTTGACAAATCCATTACTCTGGTGAGCAGCAAAGGTTTTGAACACCAAATAAATCTATCTCAACTACGAGTAAGCAAGACAGCAATTAAAAAAAAAAAAAAATCATCCCTACCCATGATTGCTCCATGAGGCACTTGTCAAGAGTTCATTTTAGACATTTTCCGAACACTCGCCAACACATCGGTGAATGTCCCATGCATTGCCGACTGCTCCATTAAAATAGTCTTTTTTAGTTTAGCCCAAGACAATATATGCGCTAGAGGCTTAATAAAGATTAATCAACCATATTATATGGAAATCACTTCTTCACTCTATAGCTTTTCCAAAAAATAAATGCTATTCTCATTAAAACAAGGCCTCCAAGTGGGAGTCAAAAGTGTTGGTGCTTGCCGACAAGCAGGGAGTACTTCTGTCACTCCTGTGGATCAAGCAGAGATAAGCTCTACGCTATTTAAGAACGATCAGTTTTTGAAGTTACTTAAGAAATAGATAAAAATTGACATGAATCACTGAAGACTGAAGAAATGACAAACCTATGAAGTTTGATAAATTATTATTTTCAAGTCAAAATACTATGACTTTATTTTTCTTAAATCTTGGATATAAAAAGGAAACCGAAGTTGAGCAGAAACATGCTAAAATATGAAATGTTAACCAATGTTCCCTAGAAAGACATAAAAGATCTGACGACAGGATCTTAACTTTTGTTTTCAAATTGAGAAGACTACTTGAGTGGAACAAAGGGAAAGTATAAGCCTCTATTTCATAAGCATACATGAATACCTCTTCTGCCAGTGATAGGAACTTCTGCGACTCATCAGAACCATAACCTGATGACCCTAACGCTAGCATTCCTGGAGCAAAGCAAGCTAACTCATCCATCTGCATATGATGAACAAATGTGAGAAGCATTTGGACTAGATTCTTAATACAGGTCTACTTGATAGTATTAATTTGTTACTAATACTTCACCTTGTCAATAAGTGAAGTGCCAATCTTCTCAGCAATATAGGCAAAAGACGATGGCTTAGTCCTCCGGACCAAGGTTAGCAAACCTTTCATTGATGTCTCCCACATTTCTCTGTTTCATGAGCTCATAAGAATTATCACATGAGAAATTCTAGGGAACAAAGAAGTTATCCAAGTAAAATCATTTCAAATTTAGAACTTCAAATAAATTTGTGCATCATGTATAAATTAACATGAAATCGAGCATGTGGACAACAAATAATGATTCTTCTCAAAAAGAGAAACAAAGAATGAAACAAGAGGATGAGAGCGAGAGAGAGAGGGAGATGAACAAAAACAATTATCAAACTTTTATCAAAAGGATCAGCTTCCAGGAAACTTTGGGTTTTCAATATAAAATAAATATCATAAAGGAGAGAGAGAGAGATGAACAAAAACAAATATCAAACTTTTTATTAAAAGGATCAGCTTCCAGGAAACTTTGGGTTTTCAATATAAAAGAAATATCATAAAGGAGGGAGAGAGTTTCATTTTGGCCCATAGTGTAGCTCCAGGTGGAACGATAGCATTTCCAGTCATTCAAGCTAAAGCGCAGCTAACATGTAAGTGATAACCAACTTTTCTTACCTATAATGCTTTACAGCCACAGTTCTGTTTCCTTGTATCCAAACTTTTAGTAAATACTCATAGAAGCTGCAACCAAAGTTACACTTCAATAAAGCTCAAAAAATTTGACGGTGTACTTATTTCCACAAAGTTCATATTATAAAAGCTATGAGGAAAAACAAATGGTCAGTACCTGTCCCCCATGGCCCCAAAAGTAATGGTAGAATGTGAACTTGTCCCTCTGTGTGGATTCAGGTAGACGGGAAGTAAACCGTCAGCAGGAAAAGTCTTATTAAGCTCTAAAATAACATTCTCTACCTGAAACATCAATGGCCAAGACTAAGTTTCATACTAGAAAAATCAACTACAAACGTACCACTAAGTCAAGTCGAAAGCTTTATCAGCGGTTTCTTTTTTTCATTACATAAACAAAAAACTCTACGTAGTTGATAGTGGTGGGTGTCTATTAACAATCTTATGACAAATATGGCAACTTGACAATCAAAAGATATACCTTCTGCTGATACTTCGAATCTCCTGTTCTTTGAGAGAGTACAATGAATTCCAGTTGCTCTGTACCAGAATCCGCCAGGATACTATCCCCCTGAGAAAGAAGGAATACTTAATAAAATTTTAAAAATGAAGCATTACCTTTTCATGGAGCATTCAAAGAGAACAAATTTATGAGCAATTTCAAGACATCAAATTAAGCTGATGCAAATAAGCAAATTGAATAAAAAGGTGACGGATCTGCACAAAAAAGTGCAAGAGTGCTAAAAGGACTTCGTTATGACAATGATATGAAAGATATGACAAAAATAACTTTGCAAAATTGGCTAACAGTGGCTACAAGCAACAAAACTAAGACAGCAGTACAATCACAAAACTAACACTGCATGCAAAGTTTGGAATATCCATACAAGTCCAAGGGTTGGTAGACATGCTACATAAAACAACGTTCTGAAATACATTTTAACGTAAATTTTCCGGCTTGAATTTCAAACTCGACTTAGTCCAACGATAAGTCTAGAACTTACTCCGGTCCAGCCAGGGTTGTGCGCATTCCCATGAGCCAAGTTGATAATGTTATAAGGTATGCCTGAAGGGGTATCCCAGGCAGGAAGTAGTCTATCAGCAATGTCTTTAGCCTTTTCAAGGAACACTTTGTCTCCGGAGAGATCATATGCACTAAGAAGCCCACCTACAACTCTAGGTTATCCAAAAAAGACATGATCAATTAGCATGTGAATTAAGCTGTTGATTATGAAAAACAAAAATCTGCCCAAGTATGTATGAGTTGGAGCACAAGAAAAGACAAATAGTTTTGAAAATAGGAAAACATGAGAAAAAATCCACAACATAATAAACCTTACAAAGCAACCTTATGGTTGTCTCGAACACACTTGCATCGTAGTTCTTGTTGAAATCCAACGAATTTGCAACCCACCTGCCATGAAAAGTTTGTAAATATCAATCATGAAGCTCAGCTATATCTTTATATAACATGCTGTCAAAAGAATCCAACTGAAATTATGTTGTTGCAGGTTGTTATCTTTACTATTACCGTATACACTCATATCAATATTCTGAGAGGGGGATATGGACACCAGGAGGGGGGGGGGGAGAATTAAAATGTTAAGATACTATTATTTTTATTGTTATTGTTGTTGTTATTATTATTATTATTATTATTATTATTATTATTATTATTTAATGTTTATTTCATTTTACTTTTAGTTTAGTGGAAAGGTGGTGGTCTGGCAGCTAGCGCGCACCTCAACTAATCCACCTCCCCAGGTCGGTCAAAGTCAACTGTAAGTGCAAGTGAGAGGAGGCAACAGAGATTTTAGGTATAGCAACCGTAATACCCTAGCTCTCCTAATGTGTTATTTGTGTAAGTATATGTTTATTAGCATGAGTAGAAATGCCATGTTAGTAATAGGAGTTATGATTTTGTAGCTTGTTGAGTATTTTAGCCTTGTGTACTTGTGATATTTGCCTAAGAACTATTTGGGTTGGTTTTGGTTACATAAAATGACTTTGTACTTAGTATACAACACACTGGAGACAGAGCGATCGCCTTGGCTTGGGCCAGAGCGATCGCCCTGTAGACAGAAAGTGGTATTTGTGAATTGAGTACAAAGCGATCGCTTTGGCTTATAGCAAAGCGATCGCCTTGTGGACAGAAAGTTAGCATTGGGGATCTGGGGACAAAGCGATCGGCTTGGTGTATGCCAGAGCAATCGCCTTGTAGGCAGTGGATAAAGCAATCGCTTTGTCTCGCGATAGGGCGATCGCCCTGTTGACAGATGTGCTAAATGTGTTTAAATACTATATAATGCATGTAAGACCTTTGGCTGTGTTGAGGACACGTCCTAGGAAGAGAGAAACCAGCTTCACTCCACCTCTTGCACTCCTAAACACCCTGAGAGAGTATCCATTACTCTCATTTCCTTCCTAAATCACCTAAGAACACAAGAGAGGACTGTGTGTGCTGTCAAGGTGTGTTGCTGTGTGTTTTTGCATCTCCTCAATATCCAACCATCCAAACTTTAATCCAAGACCAGATTTGTGTTGCTTGAGACTAGGAGAACAACTTTGAAGGTTTAGATTCTCTTTTTAGTGGTGTGATTTTTATAATTGAGGTAAGTTACTATTTTCCCTTTTTTATGCTTAAAGCTTCAAACCTTGCTAGTGACATAAATTACTTGCTAGCTTTGTAGAGTTGTGAATTACATGTCTAAATGCTACATGGAGGTGTGAAATCTTGATTATAATGATGAACTTAGTATGAGATATTTGGTTGGGTTAATTACTCATTGTTGAACTTAGAATTGTACTAAGAGAAGAACAATGACTTTAGTTGGGAGAAAGTTGTATATAGCAAATATACCCAAAGTGAATAATTATGTTAGTAAACTCTTGAGGTAGAGTTTTAGATGAACTATGCATACCGAACATGTTGCTAAATCCCTACAGAAATTTGAGTTGGTTTGAGTAGAATTGTGAACCCTCAAACAAGTTGGTTGAATTGAATAATTGATGTTGTGGAATAGAGACTTGTAGATAGCTCTATGTGATTGTATAAACTTGGGAAGTATATGCTTGTTGATAGCATGAATTGAGTAATATGAGTTACTTTACATTTACCAAGTTCACTACTTTTGAACTTGGGGGTTAAATTGCATAAGATGAGTAGATACCATTTTGTGCATTGCATTGAGTCCAGCTGGCATTTGTGTTAACGAGTTATGGTGGGACGACATATAATTTTTACGAATTCATTTCGTGATCGCTATAAGTCGCCGTACCGGTATGCACACACACCTCACCTGTTGGCCACAGGTGGGAGGTAGCCCCTCTGTTATAGCAATAAGCGTGACTCGGTTGCTAAGATCCGATAGATTTTCGGGGAGACCCGGTAGGTTCGGGAATATCGATACATCATAGACGAGTATCGATACACGTTATCTATTTTGTGTATTGCAGGAGCAACGCAAAGACGAATAAAGAGAAACAATATCATTTGTTAAGTGATTTATTTTACAAGCACTTATGTGAACATCAAAGTGTTATGTGTTTAACATGAGTTGTATATCGTTGATGATATTTCATGTTTGAGTTGTGATGTATAGAAATGCTATCACTTGATTTCGATTACAGTTGAGCATTATGCCACGTCATGTAGTTACATTTAGTAACTTATTGAGTTTCGACTCACCCCGTTGTGTTTAATTGTTTTCCTTAGATCCGAACCAGCCAGGCAGTTCTCGGTGAGGACGGGGCTAGATAGCAGGTTGTCCTCGTAGTCGTACTTGGTTTTTACAGTTGTTGTTAGTATTTTCTTTTGGTGAGATACGTTGGTATGTAAAGTTATATAGACTTTACTTTGGGGTAGATTTATACTTGGTTGTTGTATTATTCTTTTGGTAGCCGACATGTATGTCGTGCTTGTGTACAGTTGGTTATTATTACAGTTATTGTCCCGGCATGTTGTGGCCGATGATGTTCATGTTGTTATGTTTCTTTTCCGAGTTGTAGACTCGTGGTTGTTATTAGACGGATTCCGGCAGTAGTATCGCCGAAGATCTGTTTATTATTGTTTAATGAAGTGTTTATTTTTATGTTAAGTCTTGTTAAGTTGTTATGGCATCCCGACCTTGGGATTTTGTATGGAAATCCGGGTCAGGGGCGTCACAGCAACAATAGGTGAGAGCAGCAAAAAGGGAAACTACAATATTCAAATAGAAGCAGTCACTAGTGAGAAAAAGAAAGTGAGTATAGTTAGCAATAAAATGCAAAAGCAAATGGAAGGAACATGATCAAGAGGAGAAGAAAACAGAAAACAGAGAATAAATTTGTTGGCAGCTTAAGCACTAGGGAAATCAAATGTGAAATCCAGGAAATCAGAAACTGTTTCAACCATTGAGAACTTACATCCAATTAGTGCCGTCTAATGAGACATCTAGCAACATAAGTAATGCCCAAGAAAAATCATTAGACATTTATAAATGATCAAAAGAAAGAATGCTGAAGCTTACTCTTTGGCCTTCTGGAACTGCTCGTCTAGACCCATTATATATAGTGTATCGAGAGCATCAATTAAAGTTGCTCCAAGACCACCAAAGCTATTAACACCGTTCTTCGACTGTGGCTGGTAAGAGGAAATCCAGCATGTTAGAGATTTTTATGTGCTGGACAAACATAAATTCTAAAAAGAATTACACAGAAAAACTAATTTAAAAAAGGGAAAAACTTTGAAAACAACATTTCACCCATCTACAGATGCTAGATATCTATAAAAATTAAATATATACCCACTTCATGGCAAAACTAGATGAAAAAAGTATGGTACATTATCAAGTCGTCTAGTAATCTAATGAAGCTACAGGCTAAAGCCTCTCGCTGGCAATATCACCATATATTCTCTTAAACAGCTATCTCTCCTTGATTATTAACAGATTTGAAAACCAGACTAGATAGCAAGTTATGGAACTTAGCCAATAGACCATCAGCAGGAAGATAAAAAATTTAAAGCATTATTTATCTGTCCAAAAACAACTGGCAATATCACCATATATTCTCTTAAACAGCTATCTCTCCTTGATTATTAACAGATTTGAAAACCCGACTAGATAGCAAGTTATGGAACTTCGCCAATAGACTGTCAGCAGGAAGATCAAAAATTTAAAGCATTATTTATCAGTCCAAAACAACTGGCAGACGTAGCAGCACTAAATTTTTTCAGATCTTCTGCTTCCATATGACTCTCTCCATCAATCTTCGCCAGCCAAAACATTAAGGGGAAAAAGGAAATGGTTTGTATTTGTTGGTAAAAAGTACTTGAGGGGCAATGCATAAATGGGGACAAGTCGAAGTCTTTTAACTATCTTTCTTTTCCCGTTAAACAGCCTCATCAACAAAACAATCATGACATCTTGCAATCACGGTAATGCCTTGTATATAACACATTTTCTCCCAGACATCCATAGATTTGCAATTATATAAGTTCGAACTTCCTTGATGCATGGATGGTCAAATGAATGTGCAGGGACAGAGAACATGAACGTACCTGAAGCTCATCATTTCCCCATGCATATTTTTCGTACGCTGTCCATGCATGAAGCATAGCATCTTTCACTTTTTCTTGTCGCTGAACTTCAATGGGGTCCTCTGGAAGGCCCTTCATTTTAGGTACATAAATTTTCTTGTCCGTATGAGTCGTCTTTTCACCAGAAACACCTTCAACATTCTTTAACTCCTCCAACTGTAAAACACATAGACATTCAGTCTACACATTTTCAGACGATTTCTGCCTTAGAAAATAAGAATCTTTTCAGGAAGGATATAGAACTTAGGAGAAAGTATTCTCTTCTTCAAAAAAAGAGTAATGGGATGTCATTCAAATAATTTTTACTACACGGCTATATTTAGCTGTTTACAAATACCATTAGTTTGCATTAGAACTTGGATGGAGCTTACAGTACCATATATTTTATTATTAACATACAAATAAGTAATATAGCACGAACTTAACAAATTTTAAAATAAAATGTATCTGGTAATTATGGATATAGTAAGTCCTAATAATGTTACACACGCAAACTTCTACCAAGACCTTGCATACACCAAGCCAGGAATATGTAAGGGTCCCAGAAAAGTATACAGTATAAGCTTCAAAACAAAAGAAAACGAAGAAATAAAAAGAATTTTCTATGTAAAAAAGGACAGGTATTTTATATACATTATTTTGAGATGAAGTATGGTATACAAAACTCAGATTTAGTACCTCAGTTTGCAACCGATTCACTTCTACGGTTAATTTTAAGATCTCCTCCTGCAAGTCAGTAGAAAGTTTGTGAGTTATGGGCAACAAGAAATAATACAAGTTCACAGTCTTCCATATTTTCACACAAATCAAGATACAGCTGTCAACAAAAGCTGGAAAAGATGAAATATATGATGCACTAATACTCCATAATGTTTACGGGCAGTGAGTGTGCCTGGCTCAGGGACCTGTTGTCGGAGGGGATGTGTGCTGCTATGCTAAGGGTGTGTTTGATAACATTTAGAGTTGAATGCTGAATAGTCTTAATCCATAAGAGCGAGGGTCTGAATGCTGAATGTTGAGCAAATAAGTTTGTTTCGTAACTGAATGTTGATGACATCTCAATAAATGTGATTTTACATCTAGATAAATGTGATTTTCTATTATGATCCTAAACAACTATTGATATAAATTAGACAAGTATTCCAGCCTTAATTAAATTATTTTTTTATTGTTGATTATAAAATTAATCTAAATTTATAATAATATATATTAATTATGAATAAAATCTTCAATACTTTTTTTCTTAGAAACCAATAAAAACTTAAAAAATTTATAAAGATAATTTTTTTTTTTTTTGATAGATAAGTATGGCCCGTTGCTAAATACATATAATAATGTGAAAGAATAATACATCTATAAACTCAAAGATACATAGTTATATCTACAAAGAAGAGTGTGTGTAGGAACAGCATTGTAAATGGTTTAGGACAAACTTGTCCGAAGTCCATTTAAGTAGTGGCTCTGACCAGAAAAACCACGCTTTCAGATCTGATTCACTCAGACCAATTTGGGGGCATTCAGACTTAATCAGTTGCACAAACCAAACACAAGTGAATAGAGAGAGAGAGAGAGAGAGAGAGAGAGAGTGGTGCATTAAGAGGGCTCCAAATTACTCCAAAACGAGCCTGTGGAGGTGCCATGAGAATCAGGAGGTACCAGGGATGAAGTTAAAATAAAAAGGAAACACAACAAACGAACAAAAACACAGGGTACAGAGATGGAAAATGGTCTTTCGCAGGAACAGTTCCTATATCTATGATGGAGATGACAACCTACTTCTGTAGCACCCATGTAAGGACAAGAAAAGAAGGTTGGGCACAAAGAGAGTGCTCCTCTGTCCTGTTTGGAGAGTCCCTTTGCTTTATCTTTTTGATGTCCCATTTAGAATGTCCGGAAAATTAATCTTAGAACTTCCATGACATTACAAATTTAACCTTATCCATCTCAAAGAACCAATTTGGGATAACTACATGACCATTCCCATTTAGGGACTCTTTAAATGAGATGGAGGATGCACTTGTTAGGGCTAACTACGTGACCATTCCCAGGAAAGTTAACTAGCAATTTTTTTTTTTAATGAACGCAATAATAGCACTCATGTAATGACATGGAACGAATGTCGGTCCAAAAGGAGTACTTCTCAAGGTTTAGTTGGCTCCTGAGAGGAGTGAGATTGCATAAGATAGGCTCTGGGATGGATCAAATGCTTTTGGACATGCATTCCTTCCCGGGCCACCAAGAAAAATTTTAAACCAATTTTAGGAAGGTCAGATATCACCCCCAATGGTCTAAATTCCAGTGTTGCAATTAATATTCTTCCCAAAAGCATTCACAATTGGGGTGTTAACAGGATGTAAGTACCTGTTGTAGGGAAATGCCCCCCCAACGCCACCATGAACTAGGCCAAGATCAAGTAAGAGGAAATAATTTAGTTGGAGGCGACACATATTTCTTGTCATAATGCAATCAACAAACAAGTATTCGACATAGTTATCTGCTTCCATAGACAAAACCAACTAAATCAAAACCTAACCCATCTTATATGTTTACAACTTTACCGAGATCATAAATAATTAAATCAAACAAAATTTTGAGCGTGTGTATGTAAATCTAATTACATCAATTAAAAATAGCAGAAATTAAATACCTCGTGCTCCCGGACAAGAGTTTGTCGATCCCAAAAGAAAAAAGAGAAGAAGACAAAGCCTATAAAGAGCAAAGCGAGACGTTTAGGTCGCTTCAAGTAATAGGCTGGATTTATATACCTCCACCTGGTCGACAATGATCTGCTTCTTGCCATTCTCTCTCAATTAATATATGATTTGATACAGGTAGAACCCTAATACACCACTTTTGATTGAGGTTACTGATTCTATAATTTCAGAAACATGAATTGTTAGAACACACAATTAAAAACCATTTTTACGACAGATTCAATCTGCCTTTTAAAAAAATTGGAAACAGAAATGAAAGGTAATGATAGATCTAATCGAGATCTCTCCCGTTGGTTGTCTCAATCGGTTCTAAGAGGAAACGGGAGAAGATGAAGACAACGACAACGACGACGACGACAAAGGTGGCAATGGACGTAAGAATTAGTTCATTACCTAATCAAACTAACAATAGCATAACATTAGCAGCTGTAATTCCCAAATACGTAGCATATTATAAAATAAAATGGAAAGAAAAAGAAAAAGAAGATAAGATAGTATTAGTATTAGTAGTATTTAGTAGTAATACTTATTTAGAACTCATTAAATAACTATAATCTTGAATTACACTCGATTTTTTTTAAGTAAATACTCATAAATAATAATCTCTTCGTTCCTGGTACAGAGTTTACTTTTCTTTTTTAGAAGTTAACATGTGCTTAAATCAAATCAAAATTTTACATACTTTACTTATGTTTTAGAAAATAAAATTTCATTAGTTAAAAATTATCTTAAAAATACTATAGATTATAACTTTCATAACTATGTAAAAAACAACTAAATAAATATTAATTATTGGTTAAATTTTAACTAAGTTGACTAAAAAAATCAAAAGTGGACTCTTTACGTAGAACGGGGGAGAATTATATTCTAGCTTATTTATAACACGAGCCAAATGGGATGGATCAGCTCGAATAACCTAAGTAAATCGAATAATAATTTATACTCTCTTTGTCCCAAATCTTTTTTTTTTTTTTTTTTCCCAAAGAATAGTTTTATTTTTAAACATAGTAGTAATTTTAGGGTAAGTCACAAAATCTTAAAAAGTTTGACTTGTCAATTGAGAATAAATTTTTTTTTTTTTGTTGGACAGAGTAGTATTATTATACACGGTAAATCACATATAATTTGGCGTTTAATTTTATAGTAATCAATTTTTTTAGTAAAATTGAACAAACAAAGTCGATCAAAGGGAGAAGTGCAACTCAAGTGGCAGAACACTGCCCAAAACATGTATACAAAGAGTTAATTATAATAGGACACATATATAATTTACCTTATTCAATAATATTTGTTGTACTATAAATTTAATTGGAGAAAGTAATATGTATATATGTTATACTGTGATTGAGCATTTATACACGTCTAAATATATACAGTAAATTTTATCCTTATAAATTAAATGACCGACCGACCGACCGACCGCATTTGTCCATGCAGTAAAGTAACCTACAAAAATACATGGGATATATTTAAAATTCAAAGGAAAAGGGAAAGATATTTCCCATAGAGATTACACTGGAGATTGAAAGTAGGTATTGCAGTTGCACCATGCTCAATGAAGCTTGTACTTTCAAATTCAGCAACGAAAAATTCATTTCAGAAAAAAAAAAAAAAAGTGGTACTCCTGGTCAAAGGACTACATGGAAAGTCCGACAGCTGTTTTCAGTTACAGGAACAAATTGAGCATAATCTCTAACTTTATTTACGGTTGGCAACTATGAGGTAGTTGTTTTCAATTATTGGGGCAAATTGAGTACAATCTTTAACTTTGTTCACCGTTGGCAACTGTGATATGCAATGTGTTATGACCGATTAGTTGATTTTATCCACATCAACAATACCTTACAAAAAATGCTTAATCACATTGTGCCCAAACTTTTTTTTTTTTCTTTTTGTTGTTGTTGTTGTCGTCATCGTCATTTTCCGCTTTTGAATCATTTCTCCGATTATGTTATTTCCATATTATAACTTTCACCACAATACCATATCAGACATTATAGTATTACAATTGCCTTAGTTTTGAAATGTCTCCAAAACATTTTCAAAAATTAATTACTCCTCAACTTGTATGATGAATTTGAACTAGTTAGGCTTCTTTTTTTCTTTTTAAATTTTTCTTTACCTACTTCCCAACCTAGACACACGAAGATTGTTGATGTGTTATCACCAAATCTTTCTTTTATGAAGAATTTATTGGAAATCCAACAAGATCCCTTCCTTCTTTTTACGGTGAAGGATAGTTGCGCTTGATTACGAGACGGTAAAAAAGGACCATTTTTTGTGTTTATGTGCGTGTGTGTGTGTGTGGGGGGTTTACCGGCAACCGAACGTTATCAATTATTCCCTCCGTTTCAAACAAAGAGTTTATTTTTAACTTTTTTCGGTCAACTCAGTTAAAATTTGACCGATAATTAACATAAATTTAGTAATTTTTATAAGGTTATGAAAATTGTAATTCATAGTATTCTTAAGATAATTTTTATTTAATAAAATTTAATTTCATAAAATATAAGTAAAGTATGTAAAAATTTTATTTGATTTAGTGACATATTAACTTTTAAAAAAGGAAAGTGAACTATTTGCCTAGAATGGTGGGAGTTGATGCAATCAATATATAGGTAGAGAGGAGACTTGGAGGCTTGACCTTAATGAAGGTAAGTCATGAAACTATTATAGGCCTGTTTAATTTAGCTGATGGGTAATGACTTATAGCTGATGACTTATGGCTGATGAACTGATAAACTAGTGTTGTTTGATTCAGCTTTTTGAAATGCTGATGAGCTGTCATAAGTTAGTCTGATTGTTTGATTGATAAGCTTAAATAGTACTGAATTAAAATAAAAAGACTAAAATACCCTCAAATAAGAATCTCCTTTACCTATTTGTTGAACTATAAAAGTATAATGAACAAATTAATTTTCAAACAATTTGTAAACAAAATTACCAATAATTTAAATTAGAATAAGGCTAATAAGAGAATTCTTCTAGCAAACATGCACATGATGTAAATCAAGAAAATTAGAAACACAAATTACATTCATATATAAGTTCAAGTTGATAACAAGCTCCATATTTTATGAAAATATTCACTAAACTACAATACCTATAAATACATTTAATGGAAAATATTATTATATATTTGATAACACATTGCATTTCTCATAGCTTCTATCTCTGGATCAGTAGTACCCAAAAAGGGGATGGGTGTTTTATCGACTACATTAGGGTCATCATCCTCAATCTCGGGCAATAAGTTAGGGTCGACATCATTAGCTCGAAACTCATCATCCTCAATGTTTCTTCTCCTAAGGAAATTATGAATCGCCATTGTTGCACAAACCATACAAATTTGATCCTCATAACTATATGCAGGCATATCCGCAAAAATCCTCCATCTAGCTTTCCAAACTCCAAAAGTCCTTTCAATCACACTTCTCAATGAAGAATGAGCAACATTGAACTTCACATGTGCATTTCTTGGTTGCTCGCCACGTTGAAACTCAGGTAAATGATATCGCTCCCCTTTATACGGTGCAAGAAACCCAATTTTATTAGGATACCCCGCATCAACCAAGTAAAATTAAGCTACAAAACAAATAACGTATATAATTTAGAAAAAAAATTAAAATATGAAATTTATTAAAATATTAGACATACGTGGAATAGGTTTAGGAAAATTTGATAGGGGATCTCGAATAGTACGTAAGAAAATATGTGTATCATGAGCACTTCCCTCCCATCCCGGCTTTACATACATGAAACACATGTCAAAGTCACGTACAACCAATATATTTTGAGACGGATACCATTTTCTGTCAATAAATCGAGGTTGTTCCTCAACAGGGATAGTAACACGTACAGGAGTGCCATCTATGGCACCGATACAATCTTGTAAATAAACAAGTTAAGAAACAATAAATCATGTATATAAATAAGTTAGCAAACAATAAAGTTAACAATAGTAATAACAAATAGTGATCTTTCAAAATGCATTACTATGGGTATCTTAAAATGTGGCCAATACTTTTTGTTGTTCCTGATATGAGCATGTGTTTTGGTACAATTCAAAGACTTTATCCAATCAACTGACATCTTAGCAGATAAAAAGTAAAAGAAGAAACTAGATAATAGTTACCATATCAAAATATTGAACATTCAAATTAGCTAAAATCTAAATCAGGGAACTCAAGGATAGTGTATATAATTAACAGAAAGAGTAATGGACATTCAAAGAAATTCGTTGACAGCAATATTGTATAAACTTGATTTTTTGGCTAGCTATTAGCTTTCTTAATTTCTCTGCAAACGACAAAAGTAAATCCCATTTAGGGACTGCGGTCGGTCGAATAAAATTGAAAGGATTACCCAATAGTTACTAGAATTCCAATTGCCTTGTCCAAGATGGAGTTCCACGGACTGAACTTAGTTTCCCGTCTATAGGTCAGGTGATATTCCTTCTTTCTACGGTGGTACGGCATAAGTATTCTTCTAATCAAGGCTATGAAGTTGACAGGAGAGCATATATTACCAGCATTTGCTATTAACTAACTATGCATTATAGGGTAACTTAAGGCATAGTTATTGGAGAGCATATATTAGTTACTAGAATTCTCCACCAAAGCAAGCCCTTTTGCAGTGGTCTTTTTTTTTTTTTTTCACAATTTGATATTTATTTAATTATTGGAGACTTTTAAAAAAAGATTTATATATGTGGATGTGGCCCAAATTTCTGCATCATATCAGTATCTTAGCTTTTCATTTTACATTATGGAATCAATAAAAGTATCCCCACATGTCTAAACCAACATATAATTTGGAATAAAGAGTAATATCTCCTTCATTATTTGACATGAATTGCCTTTTTCAACATTGGTAAAGATGGACCTCAAAACTGAAACATTTACATAATATAATAATGTCAAAAATTAAAACTTCAAATCAACTGAAAATTGACTGCAAATAAAATGTACACATAACAGGAACAACTCACTTGGCCGCTTCTTAATCTACCCAAACGCAGTACTTATCAAATCTAACTTGGAAACTGGGAAACTATATAGAACTGAAAAATAGAAAAATTTGACTCAGAATCGATCTCCAGCAGTTGAAACAAATGCCAAACAAGTCTTAGGATGCAATCAAGATTCCAAGATTTTACTTGAAAGAAGAGCAAGTAAAATTAAAATTGTAAAATTGTATTGTTCAGTTTACAACTCTAAACAAAACATCCAGTACATAAGAACCAAAAGTAGAAAGGTCTAAATACTCGAGACTTGGGCAGCAGTGAAAATATCATGCCAAAAGTTCTCAAGGACTGGTCATGAAACCGAAAGAAACTAAAACTACCCGGTACATATATTTGTAGAATTCTTGCTTGGAACTTTATCAAACTCAAACACAGACTATATTGGACTTGTTTGCCTCATAAACCAGACTACAGCAACCAAACCAAATATGAAAACAGGTCTGAAGATGTGATCAAGTTTGACTCTTTCATTGTCGGACTTTGACTCTAACCAAGATTTTACTTGAAGCTAGAGCAAGCCAAGCCCAAATCGTTTTGACTCGTTTACAAGCCTGAACAGAACATCTGATATATATGGACCAAAAAGGGCGTAAAGCTGTGATTATTC
This sequence comes from Platycodon grandiflorus, assembly GCA_016624345.1. Lineage (NCBI taxonomy): Eukaryota > Viridiplantae > Streptophyta > Magnoliopsida > Asterales > Campanulaceae > Platycodon > Platycodon grandiflorus. Next base: position 866,729 of record CM028362.1, on the reverse strand, counting down.
AAATGCTAAGGCAGCATTGAAAATACCATTCCAAAAGTCCCTATGAAATGAGAATATTGAAAAGGACTTTGAAAACACATTGAACAGACAACATCAGATATCCAGCCTCATAACCAAATCTTGGAAATGTCAAAAGTTTAACACAAAATGATGTCCTGCACACAGAAATGTTCACCCCCAGTTTCAGAATTGAGGGGCTTGTTGCTCCAACAACTAGCAAAGAACTCTGTATAAGGAAAAAACTTACCACACAAGGGTTGATTTATCAGCAAAAGCACAGTTGCTCACAGAAGAGCTCCTGGCGATTTAGGGCTTCAAATATGGACGACGAGGATTGCCGACCAAAGAAATTGAGAGAGGTTGGGAGATGATGCAACAGCAGCGGCAGAGGTATCGTGGTTCTGGCCTGGAAGCGGTGGCGGAGGTACCCAAGAACTTGGGCAGCCCTGTGTTGATGTCTGCGGTTGTTGTGTTTGGAGAAGGAAAGGAGAAAAGACTGAACCCTAGTTTGAGTAATAGAAGGGCAATCTTGGGAATTTTGAAAATTTCATTAAACTGGGATCCTTCCGTGTTTTTTGAGGATAAGTCATCAGCACCAACCCGGGTGCTTATGGCTTATGAATTAAACGTGCATTGAAAGACTTGTACACTACTTATAGCTTATTCCCTCATAAGTGAAATCAAACACATCTTTAATGACTTATGATAAGTCATAAGTCATAATCACCCCTCCATAAGACCAATCAAACAGGGATATATACTTTGGTGTATAGATTGGGCATCACGTTCCCCTGTCAACACACTGTCGGTATTACAATGGATTAATTTTGGTGGCAATCACGGGACTACCCTCACTGGTGCAAAGCAGCACACTATCCTTGTAACCCTAAACAGCCCACAAGACAACAAGAAGAAAAAAGAGTGCACTGAAATACTAACAAATTCTATTAGCAACTAACCGATTACACAACCCTTCTCAGCAATGCTCACTTGTACAAATGATGTGATATATAAATAGCTCGAACAAGCCACAGTTTGCACCAGTTTCTTTCTGCTCAAGGGGTCATGATGAATCATTACCGTTCCCTGTAAGAACCATCTGTTCACCCTCAAAATTTCCATTCTGTAGACAACGTTAAAGCAAAAACAGCAGTTAAATTATAATACCACCCGAGTATAATACTTAACCCCTCCATTCATTCCACTCAAATACTACACATTCGGAAACATGTACATACACTCCGTGGAACGACCGGAGTAATAATCTATGTTTAGAACAAGTAATTATCATGCCTCATAACACACTACACACCTCATTCTGATTCAAGGGCGGACTTTGTGATAGAGTAGTTGCTGTTGTCCCCTTCGACAGATCCCTTAGAGTTCCCTACAGTAGAAAAAATTAACATCAAATGATACACAAGGGAACAAAAACAGGATGGGCCAAAGATAAGCAAGCCACAAAGAACGCCCTGATGATTCCTTCCACTCAAAACAGTCTTCTTTTCAATTATTGACCTCACCACTTAAAGGAGTCTAGTTTCAAAAACTAAGCTTATAGTTTTGTTAAGTTTCCAAATTTATCAATACTACATCAAACTTAGAATTGAAAATACTATTTTATTGAAATGTTTGTGTTTCAAATCTGGACTTTTTGAGCAAAATGGATGGACTGAAGGTCTCAAAGAAAATAAAGCTCTCGAAAACAGTCATGGGATTCACTTCATCGTCATCAAGTTTGACATGCAAAAGGAGAGTAAAAGGCATACCAAACTTAGAGAGCACAAGAAACCTCATCATAACAAAAATAAAAAAATAAAAACCAACTCAACATTAGTCACAATTACTTTGGCTACATCAATCTTTTTTTACTATTCCATCCGGTCAAAAGGAAGATCATCCGTTTTACCCTTTTCACTTGTATCCTACTGATTATCACATCCACTGTTGTCTTCCCCAACCTCTAAAAGTGATGTTGATGTTGATATTATTATCAAGCTCAATCCAAATAGTTTAAGCCCTTTTAGTAAGCAAAGGTGGTTCCCACTGATCCAATATTACTCCCTCAATCCCTAAGTTAAGTTTTACAAGTAAAATGGCACACAATACGTGTGTTCTTTATTTTTCAGAATTTTAATATTTTTAATTATTGTATTAAACTAATTTAATTTGAATAAATCATTTAGAGATAAGTAATTGTATAATTGTTATTTTATTTTTAAGTGGTAGAAGTTGGGCGTAACTAGAAAAGGATTGAGAAAAAGTGGGATGGGAGAGGAGTCCAACACGGTTAGAGAGTCCATTAGGGTCCTCTCCCTTAATATATAGTACAGATAGATTAGCCTAGTAAACATGAACAACTAGGGTGATGCCGATATGTGCTTCAAGTGCCTTTGGCCTTTGGGTAACTCCGCGAGTACTCCATCCACACCATGGGGTGGACAGTTCGCTGTATCAAACTAATTTAAGACAGGTATTGTTAGCCTGGGCAGTATCGTCTATAGTTGAGACCGCCAATGTGGATCATGCATTGGCAATGGTTTAGACAGAGCCAATGGGGTACTAAGTTGGCATATGATTTCATTTGCATGGCAAGGATGCAGGAGTAAAGCCAGCAGAATCTAATAACCCATTGGGTATATACTGGGATAAAACCTAAAACTGCTTTCATGTGCCTAGTAGGTCACAGGTTTTTACCCACAATATATGCTCAAATAGGCAACATTGAAGACATACAGCCTGTCATCTTCACTTTGTAATATCTCTCCGGATCCTATGCAGGTGTATGAGCAATCATTTCATCAAGACATCATCTAATTCTCCCAATTGATCTCCAATTCAAACCCAACCATCCTTTAACATTATCCCAATTAGTCCCTTCGAAAAATCAATCCTTACCAACTACCAACAAACCTTGCATATGCTAAACAATGTCATACCTCACCCCTCCCTTGCAACCACCATAACTTAACTCATATTTTGAAACCCATCTTTTATTGCCGCTTCTGGAGAACCCATTTAGACCTATTTCAAAGTGCTAAACACCACCATAAGGAAGACGTATACCCACAGCAATATAAAATTAAAAACACATAGCCATTGGCACTAATTGTTGCAGCTCATCTCAGGAGAATAAGAGCCTCTGATTCTACATTGACTAAAACACACACACAGACACGTATAGTATAATCAAGGTGGTTTTTAATAGGCAAATGATATTACGAGATAGAGCTTAAACTATTCCTACCAGCGTTAGTGTTGGTACCGTTGGATGGTTTTAACACAAATCCTAATACTTAAATGTTGTTAAGTTGGTGATGACTAGAAATGTCCATGTCATTACTTAGATAAGGGCAAATTTCATCTAACGGTATAGAGATTAGAGTTAATTTGATCTGACAGAATGGTTGTCAAAGCTGATATAATTTAATTACCACCACCTCGATCTCGTAATATCACCTTGAGCTCGTAATATCAGACCTCTTTTTAATAAATCAATAGAGACGGTAAGCGCAGCAAACATGATAAATACTTTGATGGGTTAACCTCACCATAACCAATGCCGAGAAGGGAAATTCCTGAAACTATAATAAATAGGACTATAGTAGAGTAAATGGACACCTACGAGGAGTAAAAACCATATAGGTTAAGAGAATCTGACCCACAAACCGAAGTGTCAAGAACAACCACCAATGTAGAGCAAATTTGCCTAAATACCGTTCACTCATAAAGGTCTTTCAAACCATACTTAATCTCATGTGAACCCGAGAGTACCACACGAAGTTCCCAATTTCTTTTCTTCTAGTTTGCATGTTTTACCATTGGGTGATAGGCCAAACATAAGTTTGCAGGATATGTGATGTAAGACGCACCATGAAGACCAATGGAGTTTGCATTCCTCATCTTTTTTTTTTTTTAAGTAAGAATATATGTAGACAAGCGTCAAAACAGGTGACGCTTCCTATGTACACAACAAGTATACAAAAAGATCTAACTATCTAGCCAGTCGAAATGCTGTCCATAAACTCTACAAAAGGATTTTCCTCCAGCGAACTTGACATCCCAAATAAATTGAAAATAAAGTCCCATAACTCCTACTTGGCAACTGGGCAATGCAAAAGAGCATGATTAACACTCTCCTCATCCCCTTTACACATATAACACTAATTCACTTAAATTTTCGGAAGAATCCGCAAATTATCATCTGTCAAAATAGCTCCATTCGCCGCTTCCCACATGAAGAAAGAAACTCTTACTGGTGCCTTATTTTTCCACACAGCCTTGCACGGGAATAAGTTGTTACTTCTAATATTTTGATAAAACGATTTAACAGAATCAATTTTGCTCTTGTTACCCTCCCACAAAACAGAATCCTCTCTATGCCCTCCACCTTGCAAGCATAAATTTTGCATTCTTCGTCATTAGGCTTCTTTGTATCATCGTTACAGAGATAAATAAGATAAAATCAGTTACTAGAATTATCAGTTGTCAAGGGATATATTAGCTATGTTACGTGGACTCAGGTGCAGGTATCAAGTGCCATGTGGATCCGGACGCCGGATGTGTTCAACTATAATTAGGATCCTTAGACTCGTCTGAAAAGGATCCAAAATTTGGACATTGGTGCATGGACTTGATATGTAAATAAGCCAAAATACAGGCTTATGCATATACAGTGTTTTATAAGACATCTCAATAAAATAACATGTATTTAGTAATTATAAAGGTGGAGTACAAGTACAAGTGATTTGTTTTTGTTCTTTTAAAACATTAATTTGAAATTTAGAAGGTTAGAAGAATTGAATTATTCATTGCTTTATAAGGACAAAAAACACTACTCCCTCCGTCCCAAAATAAGTGTCTCAGCAGAGATAGGGAGTCAAGGAGAAGGGCCGGTCTTGGAAATAGAGACTTCGGGATGCGAAGTCTTCCTCTCTTTCTCGTGAGCTCAATCTGAAAGATATGGAAAGATCCTATTTCTCGAAGGGCTAACCTAGTCAGGAATCTTCAGCGTCGAGGGATGAGTTCCATTTCAGGAGTCAGGCTGCATACTTTGTGGCAAGCCGACTTAGTCTGCTACTTCAGACCACATCTCCTATTAGGCCAAGGGAAAAACGAAAGAAAGAAGAATTGGAAGCCATCTGATGGATGAGTTTTATACTCATCTATTGGGTATTTTTTCGGCTTAGATTTAGCGAAGTCTCGAGCTCTTGTTAGCTAATATGGGTTGTTAGTGCCTTTAGTGAAGTTTCAGGGATAAGTTGAAGACAAATATGCAAATCAAAGGTCAGTTGGACTAATCTGAAGATTCAAGGGGCTAGAGTGTAAAGTTGCTGCAGGAAAGATGAAAAGCGGGCGGGCGCCATGAGAGGGGATGCGGCCGCGCAGATCACCCAAAAGCAGAGCGATCACTTTGAGCGTCGCTCAAACTCCTGAAAGTCTACCGTACTTTGGCACGCTTGCGCCACTTACTATTTAGTGGCCGTGCCACGCCGTCTATTGGGAAACCTAATTTTGTAACCTTTGCGTTTTGTCTTGCCCTTTAACTTACTATAAAAGCAGCCTTTTTTAGTTAGGTTAAGGACAATGAAATTGCTTACAGATTGGTTCTATAACATTGTTTGATCATCTTTGTGAGTATTGAATTATGTGTTCTTCAATGATTTGTGTTATTCATTGATCAATGATGAACTAACTCTCTCTATCTAGGAATTAGATGTAGCTTGTATCAAAAACTTATGTCCTAATATATATTTTATTCAATCAATCGTCATGTTTATTACAAAAATATTCTTAGCGAATCTATTCAGGGTGCTTATGCGAGGTGTATCTACAACTTCTTAAATTATCAGGGTATAATGAAATGTATGACCAAAGTACAATAGTTATACGTTTGCCATCTTTTGTGATAATTAGGTCCTATTGATTCACGACCGTGCTAAGATAGGATTTAGGTTCATTGTTCTTCGTATTCTTAATGGGTTTTTAACTACTATATGGACAAATCAAAAAGTATAATTAGTTAGGAATACTAAGATTGCAAACCGTGATCAAAACGTCCTAATCTTTACAATTGTGAACGAACCCTTGACATTGATCAATACTTTTGCTATATGGACATGAGGTGGAGATACAATTGAAATCCAGTTCCTAGGCTTTTCTCATCTGAATTCTCTCTTATTTATTTGCGTTGTTAATTTGTTTAATTGCTTCCCTAATTAATTAATTAAACTCAAAATCTCTGTTTTATTTACTATTTTAGTTATTAGTTTAACTAACAACTAAAACAGTAAATAAACCAGAGATTTTGAGATTAATTAATTAACTAGGGAAGCAATTAAACTAATTAACAAAGCAAATAAATATGAGAGAATTCAAATGAGAAAAGCCTAGGAACTGGATTTCAATTGTATCTCCACCTTATGTCCATATAGCAAAAGTATCGATCAATGTCAAGGATTCGTTCACAATGGTAAAGATTGGGGGATGCTTTGGTCACAATTTGCAATCTTAATATTCATAACTAACTATACTTTCTTGGCCCGTCCATATAGTAGTTAAAAACTCATTAAGCATACGAAGAATAATGAACCTAAATCGTATTTTAGCATGATCATGAATCAGTAAGACTTAATTATCACAAAAGATGGCAAACACAAAAGATGGCAAACATATAATTCATTATACCCTAATAATCTAAGCAGTTGTAAATACATCTGGCATAAACACCCTGAATAGATTCGCTAAGAACACTTTTGTAATAAACAAGACGATTGATTGAATAAAATATAGATTAGGACATAAGGTTTTAATACAAGCTACATCTAATTCCTAGATAAAGAGAGTTAGTTCATCATTGATCGATGAATAACACAAATCATTGAAGAACACATAATTCAATACTCAAAAAAATGATCAAACAATGTTATAGAACCAATCTGTAAGCAATTCCTCTCTAAAATTCATTGTCCTTAAACTCACAAAGATGATCAAACAATGTTATGAAACCAATCTGTAAGCAATTCCTCTCTAAAATTTGTTGTCCTTAACCTAACTAACAAAGGTTGCTTTTATAGTAAGTTAAAGGGTAAGACAAAACGCAAAGGTTACAAATTAGGTTTCCCAATAGACGACGTGGCGTGGCCGCTCAGTAGTAAGTGGCGCGAGCGTGCATAAGTACGATAGACTTTCTGGAATTTGAGGGAGTGATCGCTCTGCTTTTGGGTGATTTGCGCCGCTGCATCCCCATCACCAGTCATGGCGCTTTTCATCTTTCCTTCAGCACCAAGCAGCTGTAAGGACTAGCAATTGATTGACTGAATGAGATGGTATCCACTTCTCTTGTTGGTGTTCTTGGCGAAGGGAAAGTACGAATGGGATATTCCATTTTGGCATGTCCCAAAATAACTCTCGCCTTTCCCTTTTAGGTAAGTTTTTTTGAACCAAATGTCTATTATAGCCTTCTTGATTGTGAGATAGAACGGAAGTGGGTCCCAATAATTTGACACCTATAGATGATAAAGTCAGGGCATTAAAAGAAAAGTACATAAAGTCAAACGATTTCTTAAAACACGTGTAAATTCAATAGGGGACACTTATTTGGGACCGAGGAAGTATAATAGTACCTGAGGGGAGGTTTATTTGGGAAAAGAAAAGGGAAAAAGTCCTTATGGGCGAGGTGTAATTTTATTAAATTAATTTTATCCCTTCAAAAGAGTAAAAGATTACAGTTGTATGATCATACAGCTTGTACCCATTATTTTGTCTAACATACCCATACAAACTCGCTCAAACTCGTTTCTCTCTCCTCGACGGCTGATCTGTTAGTCTGTCTACTTCATCTCCTACACACTCTCAGATCTGCACTCGAAATAGCCGATGCTTCCTACAGGTTTGGGCCTTCTATCTTTCTCTCTCCAGCTGATCCTCTCCCTCCCTCGTCTCTTCTCTCTTTGTGCCAAGATCGAACTGCCGAATCTGGGTGCTTTATGTTGCATCCCACCCAGATCCCACACCCGCGTCGGGATCAAGTCGTGTCAACGCGGGTTCCCTGGCCAAAATGTAGAGTCCAAGTTAGAGAGCATATCGGATTATTATCTTTACTAGCTTTTGAACTTCCAATTTCCAATCTCTAGCATAGTTGTAATTAGGGTTTTCCTATTATCTTATACAAGATGATGTGATACCGCATCATTAATCAGAGTTTCCTTTTGCTTTGAGGCATGATAACATTGCTAAATCCCTTGCAAGAGTGATACAAATCATACTTGCGTATCTTTCCTCCTTTCTTTGTACAATCATAGAACTGGACTTCCCTATGTAGTCCTACATCACTATGCATCGCTATCTTATATGAAATGGTCAATTGATATAATGAAGTTAGATGGAATCCAAAATACCCCACTGAAACATATAAAAGAAAAACAAACCAGTCTCTTGCATTTACCTTATTCGCCCACATCAATCCACAGGCATTACAGAGAGTCCTTGGTCCATCAGGTCCACGGCGCATCATTGGAGTAGATTTCTCACTGATTCCACAATGCCGACATCTGGATGTTGAATATCAACGTGAAGTGACAAAAACTTAAACTGAATCAAATAATGCATACAAGATCAGCAAACAAGCTCCGCTAGTATGATAAATCAGTGCCAGCCAAATAAGAACAAAATATACACTTAGAGTCCGTTTGTTCGCGCGTTTTGGCTAAAACGCAGGGTTAAAACGCAGCTTATTTCTTAACTTAGCGTTTCAATACTGCGGTAAAAAACGCTGCGTTTTCAAAACGCAGCTGCGTTTTAAAACGCTAGAATTCCTAGCTTTTTCCCAAAACGCAGATTTTAAAACGCAGTAGGGAATAAAAAGCAGCGTTTTGACATAATATCCCAAACGCATTTATAAAAAAAAATCGCGTTTTAAATAATCTGCGTTTTAGAAACGCTGCGTTTTTAAAACACTGCGTTTTCAAAACGCTACACCAAACGGGCTCTTAAACAAACTTGTCAAAGATATCATGCTTCCTATTATCCAACTTTATTACCAACCCAACAGCTACAAGGTGCCACATTTTGGGTATAAATACGTCAGTGAGAGAAAGTAATTGCAACTCCATCATTACGTGCACATAAAGACGTTCTTAGAAAACGATACTAATTCCATGTTTCACAAAAGTAGTATAGAATCATTGACAAACTATACATATGAATACAAGAAGGTTATTTGAGTTGAAAAGGAGGGATTCACTACTACGTTGAGGAGGAGAAAGAATTCAAAACAATGACTCACTACTTGAAAAAGAGAAGGGGACTCAATCTCGAAGTCTCTAAATTCTTTGGTATCTAAAGAAGACAGATAAACTCTTACACAGTATCTTGATGTTGGGAACCACTACCATCCAAGCCCCAGCTGTGGTTCGAGCCCCAACTTGTTGCTGCAGATGTAGAATCATCGTGCTGGGGTTTTGAAGAAGTGAATTGCCCTTTATTCCGTTGCATCCTGCAAGAGGATAATCCAACTGATTACAATTATGCTTGGAAGTGCTCAGTGCCCAAAAGCATTCCTGATTACACAGTAGGAAATGAAAACACAAAAGAGAGCAGCAAACAGATTCTCCATAAAGCCAATACAGATCTTTGTTGCTAGGTACAACAGCTACAGTGCACATGTGCACAAATAGTGTTAGTTTTCAAACTCAATGGATGCAGAATACATCCATCACGGACAAGTGGTTACCCTGTTGACCACATTTTTCGTAGAACTGTAGGCCAAAATCCCTGCCTTACCATAATCTACTAACGTTCTGAAAAATGGATCTCATTTAAATACAAGCAGCAGGAAAGGGAATCCCCATCATACCTAAGTGCCACTTCCTTACGAACCGTATAACGGATTTTCTTGTCAAAGTTTCGTTCTTTCCGCTTTTCACGAAACCTAATTAATGAGGCCAATCTCTGAGGGACATTAAACCGCTGTGGAGTACTGGATAATCCCTGGTGTAAGATATCAATAATCACCGGCTAAAGGAAACAAATCATTTAACTACAAAGCCTACTTAGCTCAAGCTTTATCATACCTTGCTACTCTGTTGAGGGACTATTGGGATTGTCGGCATGCTTGCAGACACTTCACGGCCACCCAATAATAAAAGGACAGCTTGAACCTGGAAGAGTGTGCTTAAAACTGATTTAAAGTCATTCATTGGATGAAAACCAAGAAGAGGAAAAGAAACAGCTACCGGTACGTGACTAAGAAGCCAATCATGACCCCGAAAAAATCCTTAAAGAATCAATTTCACAGCACGATAGAACCAGCATATGTAGGTAAGAGTAAGCAACTGGCACACATTGCATATGCCTAGATAACATAAAGGCAAGGGTTCAGGCCTCCTGACTTCTTTTTTCTTTGTTCTTTTTCTTAAAAGATTACTGTAAGAAAGAGCGATGCAAATTTATTTTTAATCCAGATTAAATTTCTAAGAAGCACTTTTGTTCAACATTCAGTGTCTTACTAAGTTCCCATGGCCGCAACGAGAAGAGAGAGAGAGAGAGAGAGAGAGAGAAATATCAATGGCGCCTGCCATCAAGGCTAAAATGGCAGCGTCTTCTCCAAACACGACAAGAAGCCCGCTGACGCCGTATTCCACCGTTAGGACACCCAATTGTTATCGCGCCATTGAAAATGCAAGGACAAGTCGACCAAGCTCAGGACCAGTATTACAGTGCTGATAATTTTGGCTGGGAAGAGAGTTCAGTTCTTGAAACAGCTCACCTCTGGGTTGCTTTTGGTCACTAGACCATTCAAGATTAATGGTGTGCCTTTGAGGCGTGTCAACCCGTCGTACGTGATTTCTACCTCAACCAAGGGTGACATCACAGCATAAATGAGGAGAAGTGATCACAAGTACTTTGCAAAGTATGTTGAGAAGAAAAGAAGAAAGGAGAAGGGGAGTTCTTTTAAGCAGACAAAGAGGAAAAGAATGTGCTTCCATAAGACAAAAAAGATGATCAGATATCAGTGGATGCAACATCGATAAAACCAATTGAGAGAGTACCAGCTTGAAAATATTTGGCTGCTTGATTTACACTCAAAGCCAAAGGCAGGCATGAATCCTTATGAGCTTGTTTTTAAGAGGGGAAACTTTATTAAAATTGATTTCATTTTCTTAAGTCCATTTCATTTGAACCCTTGGTTTTGTTAACTGTATCTGTCAGTTTTTGTTTGTGATCAACAAATGAATTTGTATTTGGAAGGCTAAAAAAAATGCAGTGTCTTACTGATTGTCTTATCGATCAATGAGTTTTTTACTCATTTATAGGGTATTAATTAAGCTTAAACTTTGTTAATTCTCAAGGTTTTTGTTATCTAATATGGGTTTTACTGCTATGTTGATGTTCCAGAGATTAGGGAAGCAATTGTGCAAAATGGAAGCGATTTGGGCTGTTTTTGAGACTTGAGGGGTCAAAGTGCAGAGGTTTGAAGCAAAATGAAACAAATGGTAATTGGGCAGCGCCTTAGTGCTATCTAAAGCAGCACCCCCACATGTCGTTCCCAGAAGTTGCGAGCAGTGCACTGCACTAAAAGAACTGGGAGTTGAGCAACAAGGCAGGTGGCCTTGGCGCAGCATCAGCGCCTTAGCGCCAGAAAAGTTGTGCCTTAGCGCAATGTCGGAATTCGCACGCAGCCTGGCCGGACTTATTAGCAATTTAGCCTTTCCTTTTCCAAGCGGGTTTTCTCTTGTATAAATTTAACCCTATTAGTCTAGGTTTAGGGACATCTTTCAAGGAGAGAATAGTTTTGGAATTTGTAACTAGTAACTCTTGATTCAATTACAAAAACATGGAGAGTAATGCAATTCATGAGGAACTATTATCTAGGGATTAGAGGTAACTGATTATCAAGGTTTTATGTCATGAATTAGGGATTGGAGGTAACTAATTATCAAGGTTTTATGTCATGAATTAATACTTCCTATCAATTCAATAATTCTTGTTCTCCCTAAATTGTTCTCATTGAATCTTCTCTAGTTATCTATGCGAGATGTATAGAGTATATTTGACTGTTTAGATTGATTAGAGCAGTGTTCTAAAAATCATTAGGCAGCAGTGCAGGGCCTAGGGTCTAGCGCCTAGCGCCTAGGGAACTAATCGGGGCCTAGGCGGGGCCTAGAAATCAAGGCGTAATTACACATTTATACCATAGATTCATACAATACCTACTGCAACAATAGTAAATAACTAAATATGACCAAATAAGCTAAAAGTAATGATCACAATACAAGATTAATAGTTAAAAATTAAAATCAAATTCAATAGTACCATTCTAAACTCCAAAGTTTAAACTTTAAAACAAAACAACAATACTACAATTCTTCTCTTTGTCATTTCAGCAAACACCTTGACTACATACTCACACCACACTGTCTATGCCCCAAATTATACCAAATTTCAACAACTAAACAAGAATCACAACATTCTCACAGCAGAACAATGTCACAAAGTGATTCAACACAATGATTTCAATTTTTTTTTTTTTTATAAAATAGGCACCTAGGCGGCGATTTTTGGGAAAAACTCCTAGTTGCCCGATTTGGTCAATTTCTCGGTGTTAGGGGGGCATCTAGCCAGATTTTTAGAACATTGAATTAGAGTATGATGAACTGAATGACAAAAACTCGTAAGTCATACATATAGCCATTTTTAGGGTTAATTAATTTCTATTGATTTATAATCCTTGCTAAGATAGAAATCAGGTTCATTGTGTTCTTACATGCTTAAAGGGTTCCTAATTGTTATATGAATGGATCAAGAAAGTATAACAATTAGGGGCACAAAGATTGCGAATCGTGATCTAAGCGTCCCAATCTTTACTCTAGCGAACGAACCTCTTGAATTGAATTGCTACTTTAGGACACAGACATAAAACTGAGATAATTAGTGAATCTCAATTCCTAGGCTTTCCCGAAATTCTCCCAAATTTGTGAAATTCTCCCAAATTTAGTTGATTTCTTGTTGATTAGTTATTTAGTTAAGCAAACTAAAACCTTTGTGTTTATTTATTTTTTCTCTTAGTTAATAGCTTAATTGCATTGAATCAAAACACTTGTCCGTGTGGCTTTGACATTTGATTCGTGCACTTGCGGTTAAATATTCTTCCATCACTTACTACAGGAACCATACCCATGCATGCACAGATTACCCTAAGGCGTAGTGCCATGAGGTCAGGTGCTATTTACAAGTATAGACCCATGAAGAAACAATTGAGTACATCCCAATATCCGCGACTAGCACGGGCGTTTATCTAGACAGTTCACTGATGCCAACATTCATTAATTTCAAACAGAAATTAAACTAGTTTGAGAGGATAGGGAAAGAGTACAAATAAGAAATTACCTTTTCAGGAGAGACATAATCAAACACGTAAACTTGTCCCTGGAAGGAGAGGGTAAGCTGGTTATTCTCCTCGTTGCAAGCACAAGCTGCTAATGCTAGTTGGTTATCAGACAAGTTACCGGGATCAGACTGGAAATCCCCTTCTAGAGCCTCACTTCCCCCACCACCAGCAACACCATCATTGTCATGCTCATCATGGTGCATCACATTCCTGTTACTCAAATGTTGGTGCAAACCATGATGACCACGATCTTGCATGTAATGCACTTGGTGCTTATAAGCTGGCTGCCCATCTGCCATATTCATTGCTGATTCATGTACATGAATCTCATCCATAGTCAAGCCAAAAATCCGAATCAAATCAATCAAAGATCACTGCTTCTTCACCGATCACAGCAAACCCAAGCTTTTTGTCATTCTGCCAACATTCACCTTCATGTCAATGTTGCAAGGGGTAGTCAAGATTTTATCTTGAAGAGGGACAGCATATACATTAAAAGAGCTACAAGCCAACAATGATACTCATAAAAGGAATTTCAACTAGCGTAAATACAAAAACCCTATAATAACCCCCTCGGCCTCTTCGTATCTGCACAGAATGTTGAAGGATCAGGATCAGGATCAAAGCATACACAAAGGAGAAACAAACTGCCCCGATACTTTAATACTAACGGTTTCATGCAACCAAACAGCAATGGGTGGAAATAATGTTGAATTTCATAAGATAAGATTATTAATTAATCATGGAACACAAAAACAACAACAATAATAATAGTGCAATCTCAGTTGGGGATAGTATAGACTTACTGCGTGCGTACCCAATCGTTTACAATTCCGGCAAAATTGACACAGGTGAGGAGGTAATATGGAGTACTACGGTTAGATTTGGACGGAGAACCGAGAGAGCCGTTGGTAGGTAGCAGTAGCCTTGGGTTAAAAATCGTTTCTTTTTCTTTTTCTAGTATCGTAATTCCTAGGGTTTTTAAGATGATAGTAGCAGGTTTTACCAATTAAAATTTGAGAATAGCTACCCCATTCCGAAGTACACCCCCTTCAATTATTTACTAATTACACCTCTTTCAATTATTACTAAAATATTATTATAAAATTTAACATATTTGTCATTTATTCGATATTACAAATATTAAAATATTCGGTCAGCGATTGTTGAATACCCCTAAACTCTTCTGTAAATTTCATATGGAGGAAGATGATATTGAATTTAATAAATAAGTTGATTCTTGGTGGGTTTTCCATTTTCACAGTGAGTTTCAATTTTCATTGCTGATATTTTATTGGTTCTCGTCGAACTTATCGATTTCTTACTCAAAGATAGTAAATTTCATGGTTTCTCTCGATAGTGTATTAATGGAGATTTGAGCATATTTGGATAGATACATTCTTTTTTTTAAATGATGAATTTTCATTGTGTGTTTGTGTGTCTGTATATGTGTGTCTGTATGTGTGCGTGTGAAATTGCTGAAGAGGGAAAGGGAGAATGATGGGGAAGGAGGAGGAAGGCGGACTTAACTTGGTAGGTGGGGGGGTTGGGGGTGGGGGGAAAGGAGGATGAAGCGGCCTGCTCGAAAGGAGGAGGAAGAGGGGTAAAATAGGAAATTGAGGGAGTATACTTAGTATTTAGATGGGTTTACAATTTAAGAGGGTGTACTTAGTAATTGTGGGGGTGTGAATAGCGATTCTTTTAACATTTGAGCAACTTTTTAACACAATGCCATTGTGAATAGTAGTATTTATTATTTAAACTGCATTAAAACTTGTCCTATTTGATGTCAAGACAAAATTTGAAAAAGGTTCAGACATTACTTTATTTATCAAGTATTACATTTATCCAGAAATTTGTAATTAAAAACTATATGATTTTTCATACTAAATTAGTTAAGTTTTTATTTCAAGCCATCATCGACTGAAAACTAAAGTAAACTGAAATTACACCAATACATTTTTTTAATATCTAAAAAACACACTCTTTCAATAACTATAACAATTGTATAATTATAATTTAATTTTTTTTATTAGTGGAAACTGGGTATAGTTAAAAAAATGCACAAAAAAAAAAATAAGAAAAGAGAGGAGTCCAAAGCGATCAACAAGACAACCTCTTTCACACGCGATGCCACATCAAGGATAAGGTATGTAATGTGATCGTAGATGGGGAGGAGTTGTACTACTGTTGCTAGTGAGTGCTCTCATGGTAGAGAAGTTGGGGTTGCCAACATCGGAGCATCCACAACCGTATAAGCTCCAATAGTTGAACAACAATGGTGAGGTGAAGGTGGAAAAGCGAGTGCTCATATCTTTTCGCATGGGATCTTATAAAGATGAGGTGTTATGTGACGTGATTCCTATGCAGGCGAGTCATGTGTTGCTTGGGAGGCCATCGTAAAATGATAGGCGTGTGGTGCATGATGGGTTCTCTAACAGATATTCCTTCGTGTTCAAGCAACAACCTACCACCCTTGTTCATTTAACTCCAACTCAAGTTCACAAAGATCAAATGAAGATGCAAGAGGAGAGTAGAGGCAAGTGGGTCATGTTGTGTTCGTCTAGTTGTGGTTTCATTGGGCATGGAAACGGGTTAGTATTTGATCCGAGTGAGCAAGCAAGGAGGAGCAAGCCACAGTTCGGATTCCAAGTTTGAGAGGATTTGAGGTCAAATCCTTTCCAAGAGGGGGAATGATATGATTTCGAGGGGCTTGTCAGTGTTTCCACACATATCAGGGCTTTTGGGGGAAGGTTTGAAGTTTGAGGATGAGTTTGAAGGCTTAGCGGATGTTCTTAGGGACTTTGAGGGCCTATTTATCAATTTTGAGAAGTTTAATCACGTCAAAAAGGCCTTTAGACAGAAATTACGGTGCTAGAACTATAGTCTTAGTGCTAAGGCGCTACGACAGTTTTTCAGATTTCTGAGTTTGTGCTGATTTTGACCTATTTTTAATATTTTATGCTTTAATTACTTTCATTTTCTTAGAGCCCGTTTGGTGTAGCGTTTTGAAAACGCAGTGTTTTAAAAATGCAGCGTTTCTAAAACGCAGATTATTTAAAACGCGGCTTTTTTCTTTATAAATGCGTTTGGGATATTATGTCAAAACGCTGCTTTTTATTCCCTACCGCGTTTTAAAATCTGCGTTTTGGGAAAAAGCTAGGAATTCCAGTGTTTTAAAACGCAGCTGCGTTTTGAAAACGCAGCGTTTTCTACCGCAGCATTGAAACGCTAAGTTAAGAAATAAGCTGTGTTTTAACCCTGCGTTTTGGCCAAAACGCGCGAACAAACGGGCTCTTAGTATTCCGCCTTCTAGGTGTTTTAGGGTTACTTTATGATATTCTTTAGGGTTTTGTACGCTTATTTAAAGCTCGTTTATACATTATTTTGTCAATTAGTGATTTATTGAATAAACAAGAGTTTTCTATTTTCAAGTACGTGTGTCGTTGTTGAGCAAATCCTTTGATCCAATCAGTTGTGTGTCGGCGATTGAATCAAAACCCTAGACTTATCGATTGGAGATCCATCCAATTTGTGGCGTCTTTCATAATACCAAGGTTCTCGTTGCTTCAACAACGTCGGATCGAGGTGTCATCCACATCAAACCTTTCTAGAAGATCTTTGGGTGCGACGAGATTCACATCACATACATATTAACTATGGTTTCAAATTATTTCCTTCAACATTGAAGTTATTTTGGGTATTTATGCAAGTTGATTTGAAGGCTACGACCCTAGGAATTAAAGTAGTCCTTGTGAACCTTAGGGAACGATCCTCGGTGCCACGGCCAATTGATAACCTATTTTCCCCTTCAATTTTTTCCCAACCCTTACACAAAATGCCATTTTCTTTTTAAGAGGATTGAGAGACAACTAGTAATTTGATTGCTCACTCCTGCCAATCCTGTTCTTTCAATAACCTCATTCAGAAAACCCTTCACTATCCATATCTGGTTTTACCACTCTGCCGTGCCTAGAGAATGGTGGCTCATTGCCAATATGATACCACCCAGGTAAGAAGTTTCAATAATGGAGGTGCCCAAAATGCTTGTTTGCTGTTGACGACAGCAGTTGGGCAGTGTCCGATTTTGCTGGTGGTTTGGCCTTGACACTGTTTGTGATTGTTACTCAACACTACTAGTAACAACTTCAATGACTGTAGAATGTTCATTCAAGCCATTCTGAATTTGTGCTGGTGATTGGGTTTGCTCAAAATGGCCATGGCACTCCCGGCCATCTATCACAATGAGCCCGATCAGAGTCCTCCTGTTGGAGGCAGTGGATTGTCAACAAGAAAACAGGGTGGCAGGCAAATTTCCCCTGTTGATATACAGAAAAGCTCAAATGACACTGTACACTAGAGTTTCATTAGATGACCCAGTTTCCCATAAAGATACATTGTCAATTCCTAATATTTTTCTTTTTCCACGAGAATCTTCACTAAACTATAAATCATGATACAGAAGCTAAATTATCCGTTTCCAGGGCAGGCAATCATAAGCTGTGATTCATAGCCTTGCTCACCAGTAAGACATTCCCGGAATAATAGAAAACAACCAGCCTTCTTTCGACGACATACAGAGCAAATGCTGAAACTAGAAGCCTCAACTGTTCTGCTCAGCTAGGATGAAGGCATGAATAAGGCTCTGTGCGAGATGTATTTGATCTGGCTTTCCTGATACTACAACCAGGCCTTCAGTGGCGCCAGGTCTTGGATCAGTGACAACTACCTTTGCACCCGAGATCTGTACAAGAAGACCAAAGCAAAAATCAACACTGCCTGACTTGCAACATTGAACAAATAACTTATGCACGTCGTAGACTCATAGTCTATCAACCAACCTGCCTTATTTGAACGAGGTTGCTGTTATTTTCTCCATACACATAGCCTAACAAAGTTTGAGGAATTACAACCTCAACAGAACTTCCCACATTTGAGTCTTGATTTCCACTGCAACACACCAGAAAAAAAAGTTAAAAATAAAAAAAATTAGCATACTGGTATACTACTACTAGTACTAAAAAACACCACCACATCATACACACAGAAACACACAGGCTTCTTTCCAGGATTCTAAACCTTTCTTAGCCTTCTGACTAAGATTGAGTATAGTATCAACACAGTTTCAACTAACCTATTTTCAGTCTCTCGATCCTAAATCTAGTTAATATCCCAGGTTGATCAACCACCAATGTCAATAATATATAAAACGGAGGGAAAAAGAAAAGAGACAGATATATCCCAATTCTAGGAAAAAATAAATCCAATGACATTATTCCATTTGACAATGCCATAGAAAAGCCTCTACTAGAAGCCATGGTCAGTACCATTTATCCTGAACTCCACTCACGCAGCAGGTTTAAGAGGATGCCACAAACAGCTTTAGTCCAATATAATCCTCATTCGTCGATTTTTGTTAATTCTATATCTCTTTACTTATCATCGAAAAAATATAATCCTTATTCATCACTAAAAGGTATAAACTTGTTTCTTCAAAAAATTGTCTCCAATTAAGATAACCTGTTGAAGTCGAGCTACCAAATCTCATAAGAATAAAAATTTATCATTGCTAACATCGAATGGAAAAATCATTGAAGTCGAAAATAAAGTATTAATTACTGAATGTAAAATTAGAAATATATGCTTCCTCTAAAAATGTTGGACCTCCAATAGCCGTGAGACAAAGCCAGTGTAATGTACCCTAAATTCAATATCTAATTGGTTGAGGTGAGTAGGTTGAGCACATGATACTTGAGCAGAATAAGGACAAATATACCTTCCTACAGGGTCATTGATTAGCGCAAAGCCTCTTTCAACATCAGGAACTCCACCTGAGTTCTCGCTGCCAGTGGCCTGGATAGGAAAAAAAAGAAAAACAAAAAATCATACAGAAAAGATTATTTTATTTCTTTTCTAGTAAGTACTGGTCACAAGGAAAATGATACCAGTTTCTTAAAAAATAATAAAATAAAAGAGAGATGAAAATGTGTCCAGAAACTCCTTCCATAATAGGTTAATCAATTCAGAGTAACAATTTTACTCCCATAATTCGCAAATGACCAACCTGGGAAATCCACCTTCCAGGTGGGGATTGCCGATTGAATGAAGGACCATGTCCTAGCCTCTCATTACCATAGGAATATGAGACACGATCCTGATAAGTTGGCCGATGACGATCCATGCCATGGGAAAATGAAAGTGGGGATTCAAAAGGTGGACCTGGAACAGCAACTCGATCAGCATTGCGGGGGAGTCCAACAGGTGAGGAAACAGGGTCATGCCTAGGCCTAAACGAAGGCGGCGGCATTTCAGGATAAGGACTCAAATATGCTGAGCCGCTGACACTTGAAACATGTGGTTTTATTGGAAATAAGGTTTCCCGAAGCCTGCCTGTAATTTGAAATAAAGCGTCCTGCACTGCCTGCAGTCTGCCTATCACCTGCCCAAAATAAAATTTTAAGAAAACTAAAAATAGTCTTTGAATATCAAGGTCAGCAGTCTGAAATCTAGTGTGTGTTGTCTAACAATTAAACTGGCGTCGGGACAGACATAGTGGCAAGAAACGGATCCATGTAGCTGGCACCAAGCAAGTGGGATAACGATTAGGTTGAGTTGAGGAACCCTCACATCTAAGGGTGGATAGAGTAATCGTCTTCATGAGGAAGGAGCAAGGGGAGGCAAGTGCATCTCTGGTGATCCATATACACGAAAGTTCGCATTGGGGTAAACTAGGAGCTGGTACGAGCAAGTCAACCCAGCTATTCTCCAACACATCTCTCTCTCTCTCTCTCTCTCTCTCTCTCTCTCTCTCTCTCTCTCTCTCTCTCTCTCTCTCACACACACACACACACACACACATCCATGCACACAAAAGCACATCAGCTCATGTTTGAAAGATCCACATACTTGAACAAATAGAAACCCAAAAAGCTTCAACCTCTTCATTGCAGCATTGGAGCAAACTACTTAATAATGTTATTAGACAAACAACTTAACTAGTGATAACAGAAAGAATCTTTTGCATCTTATAAGAAAGTATAATTAGCCACTATACTGAGGACATTCAAAGTAGACTACGCAAGAAAATGAAGCATGATAATTGACACAAGTAAAAGCTACTGAAAGCGCTTGATTGGAGCCTAAAGTATGACTACCTGCACAACTTCATCATTCTGGATACCATACTTTGGAACCTGTTCCTTGGGGAAAATTTGTATACTAGCACCAGTAACTCTCCTCAGCTCAACAATGATTATACCTCCTTTACCCCACAGACAGCCAACCTGCTGTGAATGTACTAGAAGCCTAGCAACAACTGCTGCACCAGGTTCAAATCCAATTTCCGCAATTCTACCATGAACACGAATAACAGCATCTTGTGCCGGAGAATGTCTTTGATCTGAATTCTGTCAACAACATAAAGAGTAAATGCATTTAGCAGGATTCTAAACGTGATACTTCATTAACTCTGACAGTTTAGATAATAACGACGAGGATCAGCCACGTGCATATAATTTCCCATGCAATTGATCAACTTGCTATCAAAATACTTCAGTGTCATATATGTTCAAAGTTGATGTAGCAAAATGACAACAATAACAAAAATAATAGATAATAGAAGCAGATAATTTTCCAGCAATAGATGAATTTTAAGGAGCAGTACTTCAGTAACATATATGTCCAACAATGAGTCGTTGCAAAATCACGAACTACAGGTGGCTTTGGCTATGTGAAAATAAGGATGTGTATTTCACTACCCATTTGACTTGTCAAAACAAGGAAATCAAACATTTTCAAGGAAGCTAATCGATACATGGACAGCGTGGCACTAAAGAGAAGTGGCTTTGGCCAAAGATACATACAAGCTTGAGTTGGAAATCAGTCCCACCCCCACCAAAACACACACACACATGTGCACAATGAGGCACAACCATCACTGAATGAATTGGGTTGGCAGAAGCCAACTTTCTTCAGCTGCAGTGTCACCCAGAGGAATAACTATCATCAAATGGATTATGAACACAGGACATTCCCCTTACGCAAACATACAACTGCAACTGATGCACTACGCACTACACATTTATATTGACTTATAGCCAAAGAGCCAATATTTTGTGCATGAGAAACAAAATAGACTTATTATTTAAAAAGGAACAGAAGCACTTCAAGATTTAGAAATCATAAAGACTTGCAAGCCCACATGCCTCTCTTGCAGATATTATAACAACTCTCTCGTCTGAATCAGGTGCTGCATCAGCAATCTTGATAGACGCACCAGTCTCACTCTGCAGCGCTCGAATTACTGAGCCTCCTTTTCCAATCAAACTGCCAACTTTGTCTACTTGACACAACAACTTAAATACCACTTCCTCTTCAAAGACCATCCTGTGGTTGCTTCCAATACTCTCAGTACCTGAAAAAGAAGAATACCCCCTCCAAAGATGATTCACAGTATGAAGGCCAAATGGATTACCGTGTTAGGAAAAAGTTCCACCTGGGGAAGCATACCTGATACATGGAGTGCCATGCCTGAAGATTTAGTGGTAGCAGAGTTGGCTGAATCTGCCCGTGGGTTATCCTGAAGGCAACTAGAAACAGACAACAGCGCTTTCCTTACAGCAGAATAGTTACCAGTCAACTGCATATCAGACAGAAGAGATTATAAGCAGAAGAAAGATAAAATTATATCAAAACAAAAGCTGACTGAAAGGAGCAAGGCAATAGCATTGTTCACCAAACTAACGTGCATCATTTATAGCATAACTTTGGTAAATTGAGTACCAAAACATTCCAAGCAATCATCCACTCAAGCTTGGTTGATACAGCCCACCAAAAATAAGCGAAATGTTGGGGTGGAGAGGAGGGGGGGGTGTTCACTCAAAGTGAAATGCTGAAATATCTTTACATTTGGGTGATAAATTGAAATATCTATACATTATTAAGAAATTTCTAACAGCGTTAAAGGGTCTTCACCTAGTTATTTGTAACCAGAAAAACCTTCCACTCGATGCTCACTCAAAGTGAAATGCTGAGCAAGCCAGACAAAAACTTTTTCTGCTGGGATATCCTAACAAGTACCCTCATTAAGAAGTTACTTTATGAAAGGAACATCAAGCATTACATTCATGAAGTTGCCACTGCAGAACCTTTCCAAAATAACTCCTTAAGTAGTGCCCCAAGAAATTATTAGCAGGACGTTTCTTTCTTAATGTGAATACTCTACTTTAAAAAATAGCTGGTAAACTGCTTCCAATATACAAATGAATTCTTCCTAAGAAACCATAACAGAGTCGGAACACTTCAAAGAGATTCCAAATTTTGATTACTCCTCGACAAATATTCTTCATGTATGGACTTTTCTCCAATTCTAAGCTCTTGTATAGACTAAAATAGACTTAAAATCTCTCCCTAGGGAATTCAAGATTCATTTGTTCAATCCTTAAATCAATTTCATTATCCAGTTGCCAAACAAAATGCTACATAGAGGACAGTAAAGAAATGCTTTAAAATGTAGAAAATTTTAAAAATTTAATATATTTAACATGATACAATAATTAGATTTGCACAAAATCATGATTGTTGTAGGTAACATTGTTCAACAGAGAAAACAGACGCTGTCGGACAACATTTTTGGAATAGTATTAAACAATAGGGTATAGTAGCATTAAAAATAGAGCTCAATAATGTATATAAATATATATATATATATATTTATATGTGTGTGTATGTTGTGCGTGTTATATATATATATATATATATATATATATATATATATATATCACAAACAAATGTAAGTAATGTCAATTTTTGTTTTTGCACTTTTAATGTCCTTCATATTGTCTAATACCATTTCTTAATGCTCCTAAATTAAATTGGTTCTAAAATTACTAAAAGTAAGCCAAGAACAAAAAAAAAATTATTTAGGAAAAACAGAAAAATAGGAAGGGGAAGAAAACCAAAAAGGAGGAGAGAGAGAGAGAAGACTTGATTAAGGCCCATGGAAAAATTTGAAAGAAAGAAGAAGAAGGTTACAGTCAATAAAGGCCTCAACAAAAACAAAAAAAGAAAAAAAGGATTAAAACAAGAAAAAGCCATTTAGGGCTGACATACAATAACACGTAAATCAAACAGAGAGAGCGAGAGAGACTTATGCGAGGAGGGAATTGAGGGATGTCTGCCACTGTTGGAGAAGAGAAGCAGCTTTTAGATTGCGATGAGGAGGGAGGCTGAGGGGATTAAGGGGTTGATTAGACTCCACTGACAGACTGACTACAAATAGGTTTTTTTATTTGACTCGGCTGATTGGTCTTGCTTTTACCCAGAAACTCACCGAGTAGAGCGAGTTTCAGTGAGTTAGGGGTAGAAAGCGTAGCAATTGACTCTAATTTTTCGGCTTAGCACACCCTTGACAAACCAAGTTGCCATAATTTCAGTGATCAGCCGAACTTTGAACCCTGGTTGTACTTGATTTCTCGAAGCAGCAAAACTCTAAGGAGAGACCCTTGTGTCGAACATCAACACTTTCTTGACACCTCAGGGACTCGTGTCAGACATGCTCATGACAGTATCAAAATAGATCTTGCACATCTATTTGAAGTACAACATGCTGGGATATCTCAACTATCATATCTAAACTTCAATGTGTGACATCGTGCCATATCTAAACTTCAAAGTTTAACGATAAGGAAAGCTATACATATTGTCATTAATTTCTCAAATTGTACACATATAGACACATTGTGTCGCTTGTCATTTAGCGTGACCCTTTTTTGAAAATTTTGTTTTTGCATCTCACTATCATTCGTACTTTATTTCTATGAAGCACCGACACTTGGATGACCCTCATGTCAGACACAGTACTCTCGTACTCACGTAAGACAAGTTCATAAGAGTACCAGAATAATGCTTTTACATCTATTTGAAGTTCGAGAGGCTCGGAAATCTTAATTTAAATATCAAACCTTACAATGTGTGACATCTCGATCATCAGATACTTCATTGTCCAAAGATAACACATTTTGATGGAAAAAGAAGAGGGAAAGCTATACATATTGTCATCAATTTCCAAAATGTATATACATATATACATAGTGTAGTGTGTTCCTAACGTGACGTGTCCTACATTTTTTGGAAAAATTTCGCTTCGGCGTATCGCTAGCATGTCAAGGTCGGTGCTTCCTAACTTGATTGACCCATGGTAACATTTTATCAGCGACTTGTAATCTACCCGAATAAGGAAATGTAGCATTCAAATTTGAGGTCATTCATTTCCTTAACAAAATAAAAAAATTAACTACAACAATATAAAACGTAAACCCTTCAATGCCTTCAAAATGTCACCCATCAAAAGGGTCCTATGTCCAATCCTTACATGGAAAACTAAAGTCCTATGAAGGAGAAAAACTGAATGATACTCACATACACCCAAGTATAAAAACTAACAGGGGACTTACCTAAGACCCTAAAAACAATAATCCCTCCATCCTGAAATGAGGGCCCCTTTTTTAGTTTGTAACCACAATTAAGTAAGTTGACATTTAAGTAATTTCAGTAACTTCAATTTTTGAGACAGCAGCTTTTAAAAGGGAAACTCACTATGGGAGGAAGGGAGGGAGTACCATTTAAGAAACCAATGATAGTTGGGTTACATAATCAAACAATGCAAGAACAGTTAGGAAAGTCTCATCACATAAGTTTCTAAACAAGTTATAATGTATTTATATACTGCAATATCCAATCAATACAGAAAGAAGCATTGCCTGAATCAACTCGTCCCCGGGGGATGCACACTCTGGAATTAGGACCTTAGGCAAAACCCTAACTTGAGCACCGCTTGACTGCCTAATCCTTTCAATAATCTTTCCACCTCTCCCAAGCACACATCCAACCTGGCTATTTGGGGCCAATAATCTACACACTACCTGTCCCCTCTGCTGCCCTTCTCCTCCTCCTTCTTCTTCCCTTTTCTCGCCCTCCGTATAAAGTTTACTCCTCTCTTCATCCACCTTCAATATCCTCTCAAAAACCTTGAGCAAGGCCTTCTGAGCTGGAGATTCCTCAGCCGCATTTCCCAATTCGTCGCCGCTATTAGTATCAGCATTATCATCATTATTATTACGACTATTGTAATTGTGACTGTCCTTTTTGGGTGTGGTGGTGGAGTCGGCAATTATGAGGATAACGCGCTCTTCGCAACCGGGGATAGAATCGTCGATACGAATCTTGGCGCCAGTGTCTTCGCGGACCTGGCGGATGATAGAGCCTCCTTTGCCGATTAAACCACCGGTCTTAGGGGCCGGACAGAGGATACGAAATAGGGCTTCGCCGGACGCGAGCTTGATGGGGGGCGGTGGTTGGCGGAAAGGGGTGGACTGTGGAGGAGCAGAAGAAGAAGACGGATGGTGGTGGTGGCGACGCTTGGAGTTAGTAAAGTGGGGCTCAACCCTGTCTATGGTTGTGGATGAGTGGTCCAATGTGCGCTTATTTGGCACGAACGAAGCATCCATTAACGACGACCCCCCAAGAGAGAAAGAGAGAGCCGGAGAATTGATTATGCTCTACGCTCGTCAAAACTCCAGCAATTTTGACTTTTTCTTACACTGATTTTGACTAGTACACTACAGTACTTACTTTGTCTGTTTTCCATGCGACTCTCTTTCGAATGCAACTTTTCGAAAATTTTACTATATTTATGGCAACGTCTTAAAAAAATTATTAATACTAATATTGAAAATAATAATAAGTTTCTTCTTTTACACAAGAGATAATTAAATAAAATAGTATAATTAAGAAAGCATGTATTGAAAATTTAAATTGAAGAATCATGAAAAAAAATTAGGAAATCATAAAAGTAGTAAATTTTTTTAATTTGATACGCAGAAAAAAATAAAAAATAAAAAAGATGATCTTGTGTGTATATCCAACACCAATCCGGCAATCCCGTGCACAACCACTACTAAGAGCTGTATTGTCTTGTTTCAGTCGCCAGCAGCAACCACTGCCAATGCTTTGCAACGTGACCTTCTCCGACCACAAAACCAAATTATGGGGTTCTCCTATGGGTACAAAGTGTGTAGTTGCTTTCTGGTGTGGTACTTCATATCATAAATGATGATCCAAAATCATGTCACGTAACAAATCATCGCATTAATTAATTCGGACATGTCAACCTTTTTACCATACTAGCGGGGTTCTCTCTGGTTATATTTAGGTCGCGCATTTTTTCATATTCACTTCTCAGTTCTAACATATTATTAACCATAAAGAAACATTTTCAATCTTTTAATTTTTTATTAAATATTATAAAAAATAAGAAGATAACACGTCAGAAAATATATTGGGTTTGTTTTTCATCACGATTCAGTAATTTTGTTTTGGAATCTGAAACAAATTATGCTCACAATATTGAATCTACTGCTACACAAGTTACTGGTAAGAGCCAAATATAGAACATTTCGCTAAATGGATTGTTCCACAGAACCTCTAGCCCACCGTGCCAACTTTGGGTCTATGGCTTTGTTTTTTGGGTTAATTGTCTTTTACTACCCCATAGTTTGTTGGGTAAAATTCGTGTCGGTCCCCTTTAAACAATTTTCAACTGCTAAAGTCTAATATAATTGTTTTCAATCGCTTAAAAATAATTTTGTTACGAAATATCGTCTATGCCATTAAAAAAACACGGAACAGCACGCTGTGCATCGCGATGCACATATTTTTGCAAAATCTACCACCCAGAAGTGTGAAAAGGAGTTTATTTTCTTAACCTCTCATTTCCTTTGAGAAATTGCCCCCCAGTTCTTTGATTAACATGGATGTTTATGATAGATTAATCCAATTGACAGTGGAGACACGTGCGATTTCCCATGAGCTGCCCGAAGCTCCTGAACCAGCACCTCCCGAAAGGGCCAAAAATCAATCAATTCAATCTTTGATTAGTGAGAGAGGAAGCACTCACAACTAGCTTTCTCCTTAGATCCATCCTTTCATCTCCTTTTTTCCTCCGTTTTGGAAGAGAAATTCTAGGCCTGTGCGAAATACCAGAGGATTTCAAGGCCTCGCTTCCAAGCTTGAAAACTATAAAGGGGACAGCACACTCAAAGGGGCAGTTTTGGAATAAATAGCTAATTTATTACTTAAAAGGGACTTAAGCGATTGAAAACAAATATAGTGGACTTAATCGGTTGAAAATTGAAAAAATAGCGGGCGGTATCTTTTGTGAAATTTTCAACCGCTAAAGTCCACAATATTTGTTTTCAATCGCTTAAGTCTTTTTTAAGTCCCTACAAACGTTGTTTTATATTCAGTCTTATATGCAAATTTGTAACCCTTCAAATGATATTCATGACATTTATGCTTTGTTTTTGAAATACTAAAATGTATTAAACAATACTAACTTGATACTTCGTTTTTGTTGGTTCTAGTAGCTGTTGTCTTCTTTCCCGGTGCTCTTTTTTGAAGTGAATAGGGTTTTTTTGCAGTGTGTTTTAAAGTGAAGAGGGTTAGTTTGTGAAAAAGGTAATTTGTGTATCATTTTTGTTTTGTGATGCACAGCTTGGGCTTCCGTGTTTTTATGTGCATCGTGTTGTGTTGCGATGCATCGTTTTTTGCTTTTGCGATGCACAGCGTGCACTGTTCCGTGTTTTTAAAGGGCATAGATGACATTTCGCAACAAAAGTGTCATTTTTCGGTTGAAAACAATTATCGTATCTTTAAGCAATTAAAAATTGTCTATAAGAGACCGGCCCGAATTTTGCCTTTGAAAATTCCACAAAAGGTATCGGCTTGTTCATTGTCGCACTTTGCATTTCTTAGTCATTTTTTTTCTCTTGGATAAATTTTTATAAGAATTTAATTTTTTAATTACAAAACACATGATTTATATTACTTGTAGTTTTCAGAAGAGAAATATGTTAATACATCGATTCAAAATAGGTCAATTTTTACTTAAAAGAGCTAATGGTTCATGTTTTAGAATGAAGGAGTATCTAATACTTATTAGTTCTTTTTTTTTTTATATATTCTGAACGAAGGGATAATCTTGTAAATCTTATAGATATTTGTGTTTGTTGAGAAGGTAACATCTTTCTCTGTAATAAAATGAGCGAGCCACCAAATACAAAGATACTTTTTTACGAGACGAAAATAAGCCCAATTTTTTAGGTACCTAAGCATTATGCTTACCTTTGAATGGCGTGTTAATCCTTTTAAAGGCGACTGAATCAAAGCTTGCGTAACTATCAAAGAGCTAGAATGAGAACTAATGTTCTTGAAGAGGTTGCACTGGCACTAAAACATAATTAGGTGAAAAAACCACTTGACGTGCCATCAGGTGTAGCTCTTTTTAAAGATGTATGATAGATGTTCCAATTAAGCCTTACTACGAAAGGGTCATGCGACTAGATGGCCCAACATCGTGATACCTGTTGTAAGATATTTCAAGTGTAAAAATGATCGATGGAGCTATAAAATCCCTTCCCAGAAGAGCCATTAGAGGAGTCCACTTGTTTTAAAAAGTTCTCTAGACCAACAAAGTTGAATTTGGAGGAAAAGCTCTATATGGTTAAAAAGTTAAGCCTATGAAACTTAAAACCCACACTTTGTTGTATCTAGGATAGATTAAGAGCCAGCAGGTTCACATAGATGGACCAATGAGTCCTCTCAATCTGACTAGGAGTCCGTTTAATGCAGCGTTTACAAAACGTAGTGTTTTAAAAATGCAGCATTTTAAAAACGTAATGTTTTAAAAACGCAGGTCTTTTCTTATAAACGCATTTGAGATATCACTTCAATCGGTTTTTTTTTTTTTCCTAATAGCGTTTTAAAACCTATGTTTTGGAAAAAAATTGAGAATTTCAGCGTTTTAAAATGCACATGCGTTTTAAAAATGCCGTTTTTTCTGCCGTAACATTAAAACACAGTTTTTGCAAATAAGTTGCATTTTATCCCTACGTATTAACCAAAACACACGATCAAACAGGCTCTAGCAAAAGTATGGCA
This sequence comes from Platycodon grandiflorus, assembly GCA_016624345.1. Taxonomy (NCBI): domain Eukaryota; kingdom Viridiplantae; phylum Streptophyta; class Magnoliopsida; order Asterales; family Campanulaceae; genus Platycodon; species Platycodon grandiflorus. The sequence goes on along the minus strand of CM028362.1, from coordinate 837,343 downwards.
ATGCAATATACCCTAGCTATCCAGATTTTGGAATAACAAAGGTGATGGAATAGGTCGATTGAAAGAACACTTACTTTGACAAATCCTCTGTGAAGAGAATGCGCCCTAGTGGACACAAATAAAGTTTTTGTCCCAGAGAATTGGTGACATTGAGGTCGTTAAGGAATGACGCCTTCACACAGCATTGGCGCAAACCGAGAAATACAATCATTTGGCACTTCATCATTTATTTTGAAAAAAAATTAAATATGGGCCGGGGTAGATTTGTCTAAAAAAATTCAGAGAGATGACTATCCTCCAAAGATTCTCTGGTACAAGGGCCTATTTGTTAAAATTGAAAATTAAGCTCTAAAAACTAATGTCTGAAAAAATAAAGCTTAAAACATAAGACATTCTCTTTAATTTGACTTAAAATTTTGACTAATTTTAAGGAATGTTTAATTTATTAAGTGATATAATATTACATTATTAAATAATTTTGTTTTTAATCTTACTTAAAAATTTTCTAATTAAATTTTTAATTTGATTAACAAACAAGCCCTAAGCCATCCTCTACTAACGCAATCCAAGTAAAGGCAAATACATGCGCCATATGGCCCATATGATTGGTATATAAATTTGAGAATAAACTCATAGCTGCTTGGTAAATGGAACTTTTGGTGAATTGTCCCTCTAGTAGTTCGTGCAAGTGAAAATAAAACGTGTTTAAATAAATAAGAAAAATTTGTGGGCCGGTTTCTTTCCTAAATTTTCAACAGCTTATATTCACTATAATTATTTTTAACCGCTTAAATTTATTTTAAGTGATCAATTGGCTATTTATTCCAAAATTGACTGTAACAACTTACGATGTTTTAGTTGCATTTTCTCTTCCATTTCGATTTCTTACCAAAATTTCTATCCATATTACATTCGAAAGTTTCTGCTCATTCAATTTCGTTTTATTGAGTTTCTTCAAGTTATTATAATCGTTTTCGCTGTGAAATTAAAATCAATTGATTCGATGAAAATTACTGTATTTTGTAGATTTATTTAAACTGCTTACCAAAAATCAAATTTTCCATCCATTGATTTTATTTTGTATTATGAACTAGAATAGTAATCCATTTTGTATTTAATAAGGTAATACATTTAGTTCAAATGTGTGCATCAGAATAAAAGTTATGCATCACGATGCACAAAAATAGTGGTTTGTAGTACACTTTTGTGCACCACGATGCACACTGTTATGCATCGTAAATGTTATATTATTAATTCAGTAAAAAATTATGCATCGAATAAAAAATGTGTGCATCGCGATGTATAAAAATAGTACCATTTCAGTACAAATTTGTGTATCGTAATGAACAAACTTTAATAATTTTTTAACACTTTGAAACTGTAATAATTGTAATTTTTATCAATTCCTATTGTTATCACAAAAGTTAATAATTTTTATTAAGTTTAAAAGTTGTGCATCGAAATAAAAGTTTTGCATCGTGATACACAAAAATAGTATTTTTTAGTACAATTTTGTGCATCGTGGGCTACTACAAGTTCTAGAGTCAGCTAGGCAAACTTAGCAAGCAAGAGAGGAAAAGTAGCTATTTGGGTCCTACTTAAATAAATAAGAAAGTGTAATTTAAAAAAAAAAAGAATGGGGGGGGGGGCTGATGGGGTGTGACTGATGAGATGGGGGGTGGCTGATGCATAAAATAAATTGATGCATCGCGATGCATATCATGCATGTTCCGTATTTTTAATGGCATAGATGATATTTCGCAACAAAAGTGTCATTTTACGATTTGAAACAATTACAGTGGACTTAAGCGGTTGAAAATTATCTAAAGGGGACCGGCCTGAATTTTGCCTAATAAATAAATATAACTAACATACTTCCTTCATTCCTAAATTATTGATGTGTAATGAATTTTTTTTTTTGAGTCAAAAGTACTATTTTTTAAATAAAAAATTGAGGTATATTTTTATTTTTAAAAATTCCAAAATACATAATCTATAGTATTCTTTAAATATATATTACACATTATATATTTTGTGATTTAAAAAAATATATAAGTTAAATTTTAATTAGAAAATAGTCAATTAATTAAAAAAAAAATCAAACGTGATACTAGTAAATTAGGAACGGAAGAGTAGTACGTACGTACGTACGTATATGTGATTTATTCGAAGGAGACGAGGTTGTGTGGACAAGGATGGTTTTGTTTGTGTGAGAGAGAGAGAGAGAGAGAGAGAGAGAGAGAGAGAGAGAGAGAGAGAGAGAATCCAGTACACAAAATACTTGTGAAATAGGACGAGTGTACGACATTAGTTAGGGAGGGGAGTATTATAATTATAAAAGGCAGCTCTTCTTTCTTACTAATTATTTAATTCATTCATTCCCCCTCACCACATGGCCATGAGGATGAGGTGTGTGAGTGATCTCATAGATAGATACTACTGCTACTGGTTGTTGACTGGACTGGCCTAGCCAGTACAGTACAGTACAGTACTGTTGGAGTTTTTCTTTCCCTACTTTCCTTTTCCTCTCTTCTGCTGCAGCTACACAAATATCACCCTCTCCTCGATCGCCTGCTACATGTCTCTCATGATCTCTCCATCCCAACTTAATTCTTTCTATCTCTCCAGCAGCTATATATATGCTCTGCGACCTGTGCAACGGTCATGCCTCTCTCTACTGTTCTTCCGATTCTGCTTTCCTTTGCTGGAATTGTCATGACGCTAAAGTTCACGGTGCTAACTTCCTCGTCGCTCGCCACATCCCCCTAATTATCCTTTGCTCCAACCTAGATCCTTAAGTACTGCACACCCTTAACCTCCCCTCCCTTCTCCGCCCCCGCCCACAATCACGTCGTCAAATCCCAGCTCTGCAACTCCTGCTCATCCCCTGCTCCTATACATAGACCACCAGTTATTCACTAATTCCCTGTAGCAGCAGCAGCATGATGATGATTCATATTCGTCGTCGTCAGATCAGGAGGATTAATTGTATTGTATTTCAACCACCGAATCCTCTTCTACTGCCAAGGAAAATCAATTTCGTCATCGTACAGGAGTTCCTTCAAACTCCACCCAAGTTTCGAGCAATTACATGTCGGCAAAATGGAAACTAGGATCAGAATTAGAACAATCAAAATTAATTAATTAGTCGTCAATCGAATTTGAAGGTACTGGGGAGTGGAAGGCGGAGGGTATTTTGGTAAATTGGTGCAACAAACTTGGACTTACGCCCAGCTGTAGCATTGTTGCCGTGGAGGTGGCTTGTTATGCGTTTAATTGGTTTCAAGAAGTTGAGGGCTCTGCCACTGCCACACAGAGTCGGGCTGGCGGCATCGCTGTGGTTCAGCTTGATGAGAGTACTGTGTCAGGGTACATCGTGGCACCACTTGAAGAGGCTAGAGGAGATCTCGGGCGTGCCGGCTAAGCTGATTGTTGCCGGCCACTCCAAACTGGCGCGTGTCTTAATAACCAATAAGCCACGGCGGCTCCACCAGCAAGAGGGTTGGGCTGAATGCTAAACCTTTGATATATATATATATATATATATATATTTATATTTATCTTTCAGAAGAACCCGTGGCTAGTCAATACTAGTACGTACTGGGATCGGATGATGCATATAATTAAGCTAGCGTTAGTACTAGATCTATATATATTATACTATATGATTGTAATGTAATTCCTTCTTTTATTTTTATTTTTGATTATTATTAATTATGATTGAAAGAGATTTTAATCTCATCATTTTATTTATTAAATTATTTTTAATATCTTTTGTCTTTCTTGGATAACACTCAAAGATTTATTTACTTGTTATCTTTATTGATTTATCAAATCATGATTTATTAATATCTTTTGTATATGTGGTTTATATTAATGTAGATTTGATTTACTAGCCTATTACCAATTTCCTAAAAGTTTCTTGTTTCCTTATTGTATTAGATCTCTTTAAGTCAAGTCTTCAAAGTCAACTTCCTAGAAGTTTCTTGTTTCCTTATTGTGTTAGGTTTCTACAAGGCAAATCTTCAAGGTTGTTTATAAAAGAGAGGATTCCTCCTAACTTTGTTCAACGGCTTTTGAGAGAGACACGACTTCATCATACACGCCTTGGGAGCTTTAGACTTTGAGAGAGCTGATACAAATTAGAGATTATTCACCTCAAAGTTTTGGTTCATTGTTTAGTATTTGGTACTCTTTTTGTTAAAGAGTGTTTTTGTTTTAGTATTTGTTTTTCGTCTTTCACTAAGTATTGGTTTACTTTGTAATCGAGTTACTCTTTTGATTAGTGAAGATTTTTGCGATAAGGCACATCTACAAGTATTGTTTACTTGTAGATAATTGTCAAACAAATTGTGTTATTTTTATTTCCACTTGCCTTATTTTCAAATGTTCTAACGAGATGTTGCAACATCTTTGGCAACATCTTTAGTCTGTCCAGAATTCAATTTACTTTTCCTAGCTATCAAATCTTTCAATTGGTATCAAAGCTTTCACTTGACTCTACTAAGTGTTGATCTTCGAAGGTAGCCATCATGGAAAGTACTACTGCTTCGGTTTATAAGCCTCCCACTTTAGATGGGACGAATTATTTTGTTTGGAAGGTCAAAATGAACAACTACATCAAATCAATTGATGAAAGGACATGGAGAGCTGTTCTTCTTAGATGGAAAACACCAAGTGTAATTGATGATGGTGGTGAATACTTTCCTAAAGATGAACTTGAATGGACTAATGATGAACTCGTTGTGGCTAATTATAACTCTAAAGCTTTGCATGCAATTACGTTAGCAGTTGATATTACTATGTTTAAATTAATTCAAAATTTTACTGCTGCGAAAGATGCATGAGACGCTTTACAAAGGCACTGTGAGGGTAATTTAAGTGTTAGACAAACTAAGTTTAGATTGTTACCAACACGTTTTGAGAACCTAAGGATGGGAGAAGATGAGACCATTAAGTCTTATAATTCTAAGCTAGTAGAAATAGCAAATGAAGGGCAAGCTTTGGGTGAAGCTATTCCTAATACTAGGCTTGTTAGCAAAATGATGCGAACTCTCCCTAAAAGGTTCAATATAAAGATATCTGCTGTGGAAGAAGCTCGTGACACGACTAAACTTAGTCTTGAAGATCTCACAGGTATTCTTGAAACATTTGAGTTAAATCTTGCACAGCAGAATATTGATAAAGGTAAAAATATTGCTCTTCCTGTTATGCCTGAAATTACTAAAGATCTTCTTGAATTATCTCAAGAAATTGAGAGTTCTGATTTTGGTGATGAATCCCTAGCCCTATTGACCAAGAAATTTACCAAGTTTGTGAAATCCAAGAGTCAAAATCGTTTTTCTTCAAATAGCAAAACACCTTTTAAAATTGACTCTTCTAGGTTTGGTCAAAAGGATAATTCTAAAACAACTCAAGAGGAGTACAATTCTAAGTCCTCTACTCAATTTAATACAAAGAATCTTGATTCTGTTAAATGTTGGGCTTGTTCTGGATTTGGACATTATGCTTCTCAATGTGCTAATACTTTTCGAAAAAGAGGGATGAACCTTAGTGCTACTTTAAGTGACAGTGAGGATGATGAATCTGAAAATCAGACAATTTTTTTATCAGCTATAAACAGCCTAAATGCTTTGAAAATAAATCCTCACGATGTGTCGATAGGACGGATTTATACTATCTTTTTCCTATGTTTTCCATCCTTATTATTCTCTATTTCCATGTATCTAGTATAGGTTTGATGTATTTTTGAGTGAATTATGTTTTGTGAGGATTTTGAGAGAATCAATGTAATTCGAGAGAAATTTAGAGATTTATTATGTAATCCTTTTGGTTCTCAAAGAAGCTCAAGATCATCAATCCTACATCGATGGAAGTCAACAAAGTCAAGACAAAGTCAACCAAAGAAGACCGAAGCGAGCTAAAGAGTCACGAGGAAATTGAAGATTTCTGGGATTTTAGGCTTGGGGACGAGTCGTCCCCATTTGGCCTAACTATTCCCCAGCAGGGACGACTGATTCAGGAAGGACTGAAGGTTCAGGGACGAGTCGTCCCCTGGGGGACGAGTCGTCCCCTGTCGAGACGAAATCGTGGGTCTTTGTATTTTTAGCGTTTTATTATTTAGAGTTATTTTATTTTTTTTTTTTTTATCTAGGTTTTAGGAAGGAAGTATAAATACTATTTCTTTTATTAGTTTTAGGGTTATCATCTACTTTGGAGAGTTTTCCTAGAATCAAAAACTCAAGCTTTGAATTTCTATGGAGAACTAAAACTCCATAACTTTGGATTTGAAAACTTGATCCGGATTCTTAATTCTATTGAGGTATTTCTTTCTCTTAATTAATTCTTGTTCATAATCTTGCTTGTATTAATTTAGATTGATTTCTAGGGTTGTGGATTTGGCCAATTCACTTGTCCTCTTTATTAATCTTTGCTAGATTACTCGTTCTGTGCCAGAACTAGAGTTTTCATTGTAGCGTCTTCACGAATTGTTTATGTGCCATAGCAATTCGGGAAGTAGGCAAGATTAGACGTTTATCTAATTAACATTAGAAAGCGTTCTTGATTTTAGTCTCTTAAGACAACATCAATTAATCTTTAGACCTTCTGTGCGGTTTAGGTTTAATTTTAATTAGGGTTTATAGTGAGTGTGCCCTTTATAAACTAAACCGAAAGAAGAGACAGAGATTGAAATATATCTCGTAATCAAGTGAATAAGTATTATGGTGAAAAAGAATTATCAATGATATTAGAATTATAATCCGGTGAGTATCAAATCTGAAGTTCCTTTAAATTATTGTTTTAAACACTTAGTTTATTTTTTCCGTTGTAGGAATTAATCAAGAACTCAATTTAACCCCCATCTGTCAAGTATGTTCGCAAATAATCACTTCTTCGTGGATCGACCACGACTTACCCTAATTACATTATTAGTGGCCGAGTTTAGGTCTAATTTAGTGGGCGTGCGACTAAGCCTACCAAATTTTGGCGCCGTTGCCGGGAACGGTGTTATTGTTTGCGTTCTTTTCTTTTCTTATTTGTTTTATTTTTCTTTTAGTTCTTTAATTGTTATCTCTTTAGTTATATTTATTACTTGTTATCTGTAGTGTGGAACCGTTTATGGTCCACACTCGTTACTAAAAATTTGATTGTTTCGTTTGATCCGAAATCGAAAGATCTTTCGAAAGGACGACAACAAAGCGGGAGAGTCAAGGAGATATTGTTAGCGAAGAGATGCAGAAACGGAGATAATGCAGGTGGTGGTGGACACGCGGTTCCACCACGGACATTGAGGCAAGGGGCGCTCCAATTGGAACGAGCAACCACATGCCGTCCAATTCCCGCCTTACCTCGGAGTGACATTTGAGTTGAAGCGGGCTACTTGAATCGCTTCCGCACTTCACGGGATGCCGGAGAGGATCCAAATCAGCATCTCTCTCGGTTTGTGCAAATATGTCGAGTATGAAGCCGGCGGTGCTTCGCTCGAGCATACATTATTGAGGGCATTTTCTTTCACTCTAAAAGATAACGCGAATGGGTGGTATTATCACTTGCCACCTAATAGCATCACGACATGGCGCGAGATGAAAGAGGTATTCCTAGAAGAGTTCTTCCTCAGGATCGATTAATGTTATGAAGAGGGACATCGGTAATATGGAGCGAGCGAGATGAGACCCTATACGACTACTACAATCGCTTCCACAAGCTTTGTAGGAGTTGTCCATATCATGGGTTTACGAGGACCAGGCGATTGTCTATTTTCATGGAGGGTTGACCATTCGGGACAAGAGATTAGTGGATTCATGTTGTGGAGGGTATTCGAATAAGACCACGATGAAGCTAAAAAGTTGATCGAGGAGCTAGCTAAGAGTACGAGGACCCATGGCAAGAGGTCAAATATGAGGCGAGTTAGCTCGGTGGGTTCTAACAGTGGGTCGATCAATAAGCTCGAGACAGATTTGGAGGACCTCAAGGGTATGGTAAAGCGGTTGGTTACGGGACGGACGCCGGCCGTGTGGGATTTGTTGTGAAATTACGCACCCTACGATTCGTGTCCTTCTTTGCGAACGGGTGATATGGAGAATGTCAATGCGGTTGGGTTTGCACAGGGGACGAGACCAATGGGTAACACTTATAACCCCAGTTGGAGAAATCATCCCAATTTCGGATGGGGTGCAGTCGGCGTGAATCAACCGGGTGGTCGGACGGCGGTTTGGTAATCAGCGGGGTTATCGGCGACGGCAGATCGAGGTAATCGGTACAACTCTTATAGACCACCATATGGACAAGCGCAGCGGCAGCCAAGAATTCTCGGGCTGTCTACAGAGGCATTGCTTGAATTCTTTGGCAAGTGTTAGCACCATGAACCGAATTTCAGCAGATATCGGCAGCACCGTGCGAGCATTGGTAATTTGGAGAAACAGATGGGTCGAGTAGGCGATGCGGTGGGACGGATGGAGGCTAGGGATTCGAGGAAGTTGCCATCACAGGGCGGCGAATCCCAGCGGGATGCATGCGATCACTCTTCGAAGTGGTAAGGAGTTGCGGGATAAGGGTGTAGGCGAGGAACCGAGGTTGAGGTTGAGATTTGAGCCGGTGCAAAAGGAACCAGATCGCGAAGTTGCACTCGAGGTTAAGGCTCCTGTATATGAGCACGAGGTTCCATTCCCGAGGCCTTGAAAGAACATCGAAAGCCGAGCGACAAGGCTATTTATGATACTTTCAAGAGGTTAGAGGTTAATATTCCTTTCTTGGATCTTCTTGGTGTTCCAAGGTATGCGAAGTTTTGAAGGAGTTGTGTACTATGAAGAGGAATCAAAAGAGAGGAGTAAGAAGAAGGGTAAGGTTAAAGAGCACGTGTGCGGTGTATCGAGGAAATTGCCTAAGAAGTGCGGTGACCCGGGGATGTTCGTGATTCCGGTTACTTTGGGGGATGCTTCGAGCATAAGGCGATGTTAGACTTGGGGGCTTCAATCAACGTCATGCCCATGCGTTGTTTGAAACTCTTAAGTTGGGACCTTTGCGGAGACACCGAGTTGTGATACTGACTAGCGGATAGGTCGAATGCTTACCGAAGGGATTGGTGGAGGATGTTTTGGTTAGAGTGGGGAGATGATATTTCCGCAGATTTTTATGTGCTTGAGATGGAGACGGATCCAAGAGCTCCTATCTTGTTGGGGAGGCCTTTTATGTCATTGCTCGGACAAAGCTCGATGTGACCAATGGTTCTCTATCTATGGAATTCGATGGGCAAGTCATGGAGTTCAACATCTTTGACTCCATGAAATACCTAAGGATGTCCATTCCCATGTTTCATGGATGTGATTGAGCCGGTGGTGGAGGATGTGTTCGAGGTGAGTGGTACAAATGATGATATGAAGTCGAGTTTTAGAGAATGCTTTGGGGTTTCTTTGAGATGGACTTGAAATTTCCGAGAGTTTGAAGGAAGCGGTGATGAGTCTTTCGGGTGGTGCTCGGTTTATGGTAAGGCGTTTGGTCTAGCTAAAGACGGTAAAGAAGGCGGTATCAGGCAACCGGGATTTAATTTCAGTCATTCTTAGTTTTTATTGTTGTTGTATGTATTGTTATTATTATTATTTTTTGTTATGTATGAATCGGTCTTTGCTGAAGGTATTTGTTTTGTGGTGGTGTGCGGGGGTGAAGCAAGGAGAATGGATCAAGCCGGGCCTATTCAAAAAAAAAAAAAAAAAAAAGGGCCAAATCCCCACCAAGCCAACTATTCCCCAAAGGGGGACGGTGAATCGGAACTTGTGAAGAAAAGCGGGACGACTCGTCCCCAATTGCACCAACTCTTCCCCAATCGGGGCAGCGAATCGGGAACTTGTGAAGAAAGCGGGACGACTCGTCCCAATTGCACCAACTCTTCCCCAATCGGGGACGGCAGATTCGAGCCTTTGAAAATCAGGGGACGACTCGTGATCTATGGGACGACTCGTCCCTGGTGCACGAAGTCACGCTTTGTTGAAAAAAAAAAAGAAAAGAAAGAAGTCTTAGCCCGGCGAGTCGTGCCTCCCAAAACCTATCCTTCTCTTCTTCTTCTTTCTCTCTCTCTACAAACAACTACCCAAACCCTCCATAGCCACCACCTAAATCCACCATCCACCCATCCCTACAACAAAATCTTTCTCCCTCATTCCAATCAGGGTGGTAAGCCGATCCAGGGCCGATCGGGTTCTTTTGCTCAATGGGATATGATGAAAGCCTTTCTAGAGGTGCGGGATCGGTTTGAGGGTTTGGAGGATGATGTTGCCCTTTTGGGAGCCCGATCTCGCGAGTTAGAAGCATGGGCAATGCAACCCGAGCCCGGAGCTATGAGCCGATCTTGGATGACTACTTGGCTATGATGCGATCGAGAGCCCGATCGTGCTAAGAGGCGTTCTTCCCGGCAATCCTATTATCGGGGTAAGGCTCCGGCTCTCGTCGGTGAGGGTATACTTTTTCCCTTCCCTTTTTCGTTTTATCGCATTTACGCTTCATTTCACACATTGAGGACATTGTGCGGTTTAAGCGTGGGGGTATGGGGATGCATGCTTCTTTACGTATTCTATCTATACGTAATTGTAAAAAACAAAAAAAAAAAAAAAAACAAAAACAAAAACAAAAACAAAAAAAAAAAAAAAAAAAAAAACAAAAAAATGAAAAAAAAAAGAAAAAGAAAAAGAAAAGAGAGGCTAGGTGAAAACCGGAAACGGCACCTAGGCAAAAGGTGAGGGAAGTGATTTGTTTACAATTCTTGCATATCACCTGTGTGGAGTCATAAGGGAGGATTCGGAGTTTCGGGTAGGTTCTTGCATTGGAGTAGGAGGTTTGGTTTAGTGGAGTTAGGATAGAAATCCTCATTCGTTTTGGAGTAATAAGGGGTGTAGGAGTTTTCCATGAGGTAGTTGTGAGATTAACACCCGAGCAACTTTTATTGTGAGGGATGATGTAGTGTGAGCCAAGCGTGGGGAAACATAGGTCATATTTAGTTCCCCTTGGCTTTTGTGTGTGGACCGTAGCTTGGATACCGTTTTATATCGGGAGTTGGTATCAAGTTAAGGTCCTTGTTCTCACTTGTTGATTCTTATTGGTGATATAAGGAGACGAGTTTCTTGTACTCTGTTTGTGACTTTTGATGGACTTGTGTTGGCGGATTAGAGGAGACTAGGAATCATTTACCCTCCATGCATCTTTTTAGACCGGTGTTAGATTGGAGTTTAGGATATTACTCGGGGACGAGTAATGGTCTAAGCGTGGGGGTATTTGATAGGACGGATTTATACTATCTTTTTCCTATGTTTTCCATCCTTATTATTCTCTATTTCCATGTATCTAGTATAGGTTTGATGTATTTTTGAGTGAATTATGTTTTGTGAGGATTTTGAGAGAATCAATGTAATTCGAGAGAAATTTAGAGATTTATTATGTAATCCTTTTTGGTTCTCAAAGAAGCTCAAGATCATCAATCCTACATCGATGGAAGTCAACAAAGTCAAGACAAAGTCAACCAAAGAAGACCCGGCGAGCTAAAGAGTCACGAGAAAATTGAAGATTTCGGGATTTTAGGCTTGGGGACGAGTCGTCCCCATTTGGCCTAACTATTCCCAGGGACGGCCGATTCAGGAAGGGCTGAAGGTTCAGGGACGAGTCGTCCCCTGGGGGACGAGTCGTCCCCTGTCGAGACTGAAATCGTGGGTGCTGTATTTTTAGCAGTTTTTATTATTTAGAGTTATTTTATTTTTCTTTTTTTTATCTAGGTTTTAGGAAGGAAGTATAAATACTATTTCTTTTATTAGTTTTAGGGTTATCATCTACTTTGGAGAGTTTTCCTAGAATCAAAAACTCAAGCTTTGAATTTCTATGGAGAACTAAAACTCCATAACTTTGGATTTGAAAGCTTGATCCGGATTCTTAATTCTATTGAGGTATTTCTTTCTCTTAATTAATTCTTGTTCATAATCTTGCTTGTATTAATTTAGATTGATTTCTAGGGTTGTGGATTTGGCCAATTCACTTGTCCTCTTTATTAATCTTTGCTAGATTACTCGTTCTGTGCCAGAACTAGAGTTTTCATTGTAGCGTCTTCACGAATTGTTTATGTGCCATAGCAATTCGGGAAGTAGGCAAGATTAGACGTTTATCTAATTAACATTAGAAAGCGTTCTTGATTTTAGTCTCTTAAGACAACATCAATTAATCTTTAGACCTTTTGTGCCGAGTTTAGGTTTAATTTTTAATTAGGGTTTATAGTGAGTGTGCCACTGCTATAAACTATACTGAAAGAAGAGACAGAGATTGAAATATATCTCGTAATCAAGTGAATAAGTATTATGGTGAAAAAGAATTATCAATGATATTAGAATTATAATCCGTGTGATATCAAATCTGAAGTTCCTTTAAATTATTGTTTTAAACACTTAGTTTATTTTTCCCGTTGTAGGAATTAATCAAGAACTCAATTTAAACCCCCAATCGGTCAAGTGATGTTCGCAAATAATCACTTGTTCTTCGTGGATCGACCACGACTTACCCTAATTACATTATTAGTGGCCGAGTTTAGGTCTAATTTAGTGGGCGTGCGACTAAGCCTACCAAGTGTCATTAGATGTTGCAACATCCTATGCAACATCTAAGACAACAACTAGAGGACAATAATAATGTTTCTTTGTGTTTTAATTCATCATTGATGAGCGAGAGTAAATGAAGGTGAAGGCGATGGCAGGAATTACTCGAGACTTACAAAGAGTTGTACAATGATTAGATCAAAAGGTTTGATCAAATTAAAGTTCTTGTTAAAACAAATGAACGTCTCACTAAGGAGAATGAATCCCAAAAGGAATCTATTGCTCGCTTAGAAGTTTTGCTCACAAAGAAAGATATGGAACAGGATAAACTTAAAGAAAAATTTGAGCAAGCTAGTGAGACTTTTCAAAAACTAAACTCGGGTAAGGCCAAGCTTGATGAAGTTTTAACCTTAGGTCAGGAAGATACAAAGGGTCTGGGTTTCAAACCTATGAAATTTGTGAAAGAAGGTGAGGGAACTTCAACAAACCCTCACCAAAAGAATTTTTTTGGTAAAAAGCCTAAGTCTAGGAGACGGATATATGTCTATCACTACTGCTTTGCTCCTAGATACATTAGGCCTTTTTGTTTTAAAATGAAAAATGATTGAAAAAGAATTATTCTGAAAACTGTTCAGAATCTTAGATGTCGGATCAGATGTTGCAACATCCTGGTAAAAACCAGAACAGGGGCAGAACAGTTTGGGTTCGAAAAGATGATATAAAGTGTTATGTTACATATACCTCTTTGAAATCACAGGTTACTGGATCTTGGTACTTTGATAGTGGTTGTTCTCACCACATGATAGGAACTTTGTCTTTCTTGACAAAGTATTCTTTGTTTGAAGGAGGTAATGTTACATATGGAGGAGGTGCTAAGGGTAAGATAATTGGTAAGGGAACCCTGAATGTTGAAGGGTTACCTAAACTTTGAAATGTTTTGCTTGTTGATGGCTTAAAAGCCAATTTGATTAGCATAAGTCAACTATGTGATGATAACTTGTATGTTAAGTTTAACAAGAATGCATGCGAAGTTTATGATGAATCAAATGTTTGTATTCTAGCAGGTTCCGATCCTCTAATAATTGTTATATGTATGGGAATAATGTTTTTTTGTCATAATAGTTCCAATAGTGAAAATACTTTGTGGCACCAAAAGCTAAGACATGCTAGTTTTAAAAAAAATAGAGGAACTATTAAGACATGATGCTGTGAAAGGCATGCCCAAGATTAATACAAAATCTGTTGACAGCTGTGGGGCATGTCAAAAGGGAAAACAGACTCGGACACCTCACCAAAAAACTCAGCAATGTGCTTCAACACGTTGTCTAGAGTTTATCCACACTGACCTTATAGGTCTGATTGAGGTGGAGAGTCTAGGTAGAAAAAAGTATTCCTTTGTGTGTCGATGACTTTTCTAGATATACTTGGGTCATTATCTTAAGAGAAAAGTCTGATACTTTTGAAGCCTTTAAGATTTGGTATAAAAAGGTCCGAAATTTGTATGGTTTAAAAGTGATTAAAATTCGATCGGACCATGGCACTGAATATGAAAATTCTTATTTTTCCACGTTTTACGATTTGAAGGGGATTACTCACGAGTACTCGCTCCCAAAACTCCACAACAAAATGGAGTGGCGGAGAGAAGAATTGCACATTGCAAGAAATGGCTCGTGTAATGCTAAGCTCAAAAATTTATCTAAACGGTTTTGAAATGAAGCATTGAATCTGCTTGTCACATTGGAAATCGTGTGTTTTTGAGATCGAGTTGTTGCATGACTCCTTATGAAATCCTTTCGGAAAAGCTCAATCTCAAATATTTTCATGTTTTTGGATGTGTTTGCTATATCTTGAATGATAGGGATCACCTATCTAAATTTTGACTCTAAAAGTGATAAGTGTGTATTTATGGGGTATTCCACTTAATAGTCGAGCATATTATGTGTTTAACCTTAGAACCAAGACTATTATGGAATCCATTAATATTGTTTTTGATGATTTTCGATCTTAATAAACAGAAGGTGAAGAAGATGATGTTTCGGAGATGATAGAAGTGGTTACTTCTCATGGAGGCTGAATTGGGGTCATTCTAGCGGTGAACTCTAAAACCCTGCGGTTCATTGATCTGAATCGTCATGCTCTTGCGGTTCTGCAGCTCGGTTATACGAACCGAATGTTACAAAAGATGTTGGCATCCTCTACTGACATGCGAAAGTGCAGGCAATCCCAGTCGACAAAATTACTTCAATGAGCGGGAGCAGTGCGGAACAAAGCAAGGATATCCCCAAATTCGAGAAAAACCATCTCGTAACCCGGGTAATTAGAGACATGTACAATGGTGTGGCGGGAGAAAAGAAAGGGTTGACTACAAGAAAATGGTAAGCCATGCATATTTTTCCTTGGATTGTCAAAATATTCGTGCATGTTATTTTGTGTCTAATATATATAGAACCAAAGAATGTGAAAGAGGCTTTAAAAGATGAATTTTGGATAGAGGCCATGCAACAAGAACTTGTCGGTTGCAAAAAATGATGTTTGGTATTTAGTTCCTAGACCTAGCAATGATTAAGTGGATTTTTAAAAATAAAATCGATGAGTTAGGAAAAATTGTGAGGAATAAAGCTACGTTGGTAGTTCAATTGCTCAGATGCCGTATTGAGTCTATCCAGTCTTATGCTAGTCATTGCACATGTCATCTTGGTATCACTTTTCAACAAATGGATGTTAAGTGTGCTTTTTAAATGACATTTTAAATGAAGAAGCTTATGTTGAACAGCTAAAGGTTTTGAAGATCCTTATAAACCGATCATGTTTATAAACTAAAAAAGGCTCTGTATGGTCTAAAACAAGCTCCTCGTGCTTGGTATGGTAGACTTCTGAATCACCTTCTTGAGATTGGTTTTAAAAGAGGAGAGGTTGATAAAACTTTATTTATTCAAAAACTTCAAAATATATTTTAATTGCTCAAATCTATGTCGATGACATAATTTTTGGTTCCTCCTCACGAAGAGTACATTGCTGCATTTTGTCTCTTGTTTGACTTCAACTTTTGAAATGAGCATGGTTGGGAATTGAACTATTTTTTGGGTCTCCAAATTAAACAAAACAAAGATGGTATGTTCATTTCTCAAACCATATATGCTCGAAATTTGGTTTAGAAAAATCTTCCCGTATGAGAACTCAT